>CM062807.1:120043173-120411278 GCA_031772625.1 Pinus tabuliformis | reverse complement strand
AAGACTTTCCATTCTCTTTTTTACAAAAATATAAAATCTTTTAATATTATTTTCTGCAAATATTTATGAATATATGTACCATGCAGTTAGCATGCTTGACAAATCTCCATTTTTTTCTACAAAAATATAAAATATTTCGTTTGAATGTTACCAGACTCAGTGTGGGAAGATTACAAGAAATGCAATTGGAAAAATGATGGGGAGACAATGCAGAGAATCTCTTGGATATGATTCATTTGTTGTTAGAGATCCTTCAAGCACCTGATCCATCGACTTTGGAAATGGTTCTAGGAACGATTCCTATGTTTTTTAATTTTGTGATTATTTCACCTCGTGGTTATTTTGGGAAACAATTTTAGGAATGCCATACATTGGTGGATAGATTTTTTTTTTTTTTTTTTAATTACAACACCCATTCCATGATATCTTCTCTTTATTTTTTATTTCATTTTGAACTTTTACTTTGATTTTGTTTTTTCTTTTAACTATAAAATTGAACATACTTGGTATCATATCCATTTAAAAAAGATCCAAAACTTGAAGATAATATTAGTATTATAGTTGTTTTGTGTTAAACGATTTTTATATTCAAATTTTATGGATATAGAATATAAAAACGAATGTCAATGCCTTCGTTTGATTGTTACTTGACTTTGGTTTGGGTAGGTCACATAAAATGTGATTGGAAAAAGGATGGAGAGACAATGCAAAGTTTTAGGTTCCCAATGGGAGTCATAATTTTGAATGACTAAGGTTAAGCCTTGTAATATTGTACATACCTTTTCTTTCTGCAAATTTTTTCCAGATTAGAAAAAATTAAAAAATGTAAAGAGTGTATGCCCTAAAATAAAAATCAAAGGACAAAAAGAATCAAAAGGTTTAAAAAATGAAAATATATGAACCCACAAAAAAACAAAAAGAGACCATGAAAGTGTGCAAGTCAAAATGCCACTACTATTTACTTTTATGCATAATAATGATTGTGTGCAGCTTGTTATTCATGCCACAATCCATGGTAATCAAATTGTTTAAACTTGGTTATTTCATGCTTTGAATTTTATGTTTATAGTTAGAGAATAAAATCTGACCAAATAGTTTAATCTTGGTAGATCATTAGATAGGTAGAGAAAATAAAAGGAGCTCATCCATTTAATCTGAGCCCTTGGATGATATAAGGTTAGAATTAGATAGTTGACTTTGTAAAAGAAAAGGATTGATAAGGGTTTGCTAGCCTAAATGCACCCAAATAAAATGAAGAAAAAATGGTAGGGTAAGTAAATGGGTAAGTAGAAGAAAGGTTGCAGAAATATCAAGTGATTACACAAAAGCACTTATGTCATGTTTAAATGCATCTTTCAAATGTGCATAAGAAGTAAACAAAGCAAGGACAATGGTTTACAACTTGGTTTATTTAACATCCCCTCAGTCATTTCACCCCTCTATTTACTAATTTCCCATAAATAAGTTCTAAGTACTTAAATCCTTTAAGTCAAAGAGGCTCAGAGCATTTCTCTGACTTTTGGAGGGACCAGACCCTCGGCTTAATGACTTATGGACACAAGTGCTAGAATCCCCTTCATGAAAATTCATCTCCCTTCATTTCCCTCATTTCCCTAATAAAACCCCCTTTTCTTATGGTTAAACTCTTTTGCCTAGGAAAAGCAAAAAACCCCCATGTAAATCCCTTTTCACTCAAAAACCCACAAAAAATGCTTTATCCTAAATATAAAGTGAAGTGTGTAGAAAGGTTACGTTTTACCTTTTTACTTAGGAAAAACCCACTCTTCCCATTGGATTTCATATTAATTTCTAATTTTATTATATAATTCTGCCTTATCCCTTTTCCAGTATATTAACTAAATCCCTTTGTAAATACCCCAACCCTTAGTTTTAGTAAAAGCTATACGTCTACCCCTTATCCCGACAAAACATATAAATCCCCTCATTAACCCTAATAATAAAATCAAATCTGTGATAAAGCATTAGCCCCCCCCTAAAAGCCTCCATACATTTCATCCATGCTATTCCCTCGCCCGACCACCATCCGATCATTTGCGCCCAAATCCTACGGTCCATAGTCATATCAGGCTCACCCAACGCCCGACCTTTACCCAAAGAGTTAAACCCTGTTATTAAGCTCTGCTCGATCATTTTCAAACCTATGATTAAACCTTAAATAAACCCATACCACCAAGGTTTAAAGCATTGGGCCCCTCCCTAAACCCAAGCTTTATAACCCACGCATTTCCCTTGCCTGATTGTCATCCGATCAACATTCGCTTCATCCAATGCTCCACAGCCATATCGCCCGGGCCCGATCACCGATCTTTACCCGCCCGATAAAGTGGTTTTCCCTGACCCCCCTACTGTTACGTGTCAAACGCTGCAGCGCATCGAGTGACCCCTCCGAATACCACCCGCGCCACAAAAGCGGTGCGACGGCCCTCCAATACCGCTTCCCCACTTAACCGAAAAAAACCGCCAACTGTTCATTTGTAAATGAACCCGCCAAAAGTAATTGTTTTTCTATAAAAGGCTGAAAAGCCCTCTTTTCGCCCTTTTCACTCATTTTCTCTGTAAAACTGTGAAAACCTTTGCGACTCCTACAAACACCGAATTGACCAACAGACCTCCAAATTCGCTCCAGAAGATGCTGCAGACAACCCAATTGACCTCCCAATCCATCTCAGAATCGTACAAAACTCTGCAGCTACCGTGAACCATCAACCTGAATCCAATTCACCCAATTCTAGGTATTTCACCATAGAATACCACTCCCTGTTCACATTTGGAAACATTCCACCTCTTAAGTATTTTCATCAAGTCAAATTAATTGAAAATGACCTTTAATATAAAAACACCTGCGACCAAAACCCTTTGAAAGTTTCCAATTTCCGTTCAAAACCTCTAGTTCCTAATTCAAATCCATAAGAGCTGAATAATGGCTATGACCCCTGTTTCCATTGATGTCAAACCTGTGACAACTCCACATTTAGACCTGCGCCACCTTCCCTGGATGAAAAGGAATTCCAAATAAAAGATACCAGTGCATCAAAGCTCCTTCTCAAGATTCACTGCTTGAGCAGAGACAACTACCTAAACCATTGAGATGACGTTGGCCTTTGGGAGTTGAATTTACCGAGATATTAGTTTCCCCAGGTACATGTATTCCAAAAAATTGTCCACATGTGCCATGCATGCTACGTCCCTATCCATAGAACTATCATTTATCATGACCAAAAGGTTTTGTTTACCATCACAGCTGAATCCATAAATGAAAGGTTACATTTTCAACCAGGACTCAATCTAACCGCACTCTCAATCGAGGATCTGATAGACCAGTACACCAAGTTAAATCCATCCAGATTGGCCCAGTTACTCCAAACTTTCATTGTAGAAGAAAAACACCTTCCTAAAGATCCCCCTCCATATATGTCAGCTATTTTCTCTACAAGGGGCAAGAATATTGTGATCATGATGTCATGTATTTTTGGCTACACTACCAATGAATACATTGATGAGATTATACTTTCCTTCATGTCCATTTATATCCTAGGACAACCTCCTACTGTTTTGTAAAATTATGTTGAGTTTATAGCTGATAGGATGCATGAGAAGTTTACTAGAATAAGTAATGAAAGAATGTTTAAATACTCATTTGTCCTCTATCATATGTTCTTGTACTACCAACCAGACAAAATTTCCATTCAATCTCCAGAAGCTTGATACCAAATGCCTACCCAATTATGTAATTTTTTGGACCTTATTATTCGACAAATTTGGATCACCATACACTTATTCAGATTTTATAGATTCTTTTGTACATCTAGTCATGACTATGCTTACAGGAAATCCTCCACCTAGGATAAGTCCAGAGATAAAGAGGGTCCTCTAGCTATCCAAATAAACCAAAGTGGGAGATTCGTACCTATACCAAAACCACACAGAGATAAGGATCTATGGGTGCTAGCTTGCAACATATAAACTACCCAAATACCTCCCCATGAGGTTATTTGCTTTGTAGTATTATATGCAACTAGTGAACTCAGATGAAGTAAATTTTCTTTCAGCCAAGAAGAAAACCCAATTTAGAGTCAAAAATCAATTGGGCCCTTTCATTTGTAATTCAAGAGAAGCATGGGAGGAAGTAGATCACATATTGCAAGAAATGAAATTCCAAAAGAGTTTCATATGGAGATATGACCCTAAAGGATTCTTAACGAGAATTAGGAAAAAGGTCAAATTGGGGCCTTACATTCATCACTCCATACCTGAGATAGAAGCATATTCCAATCAATATGAGTGGTTGGAGAACACTCTTACAGATAGAGATAGTACAAAGGTATACATTCAGAATACCTTGATTGATTTAGAGAGGCAAATTGATGAGAGCTCATTTCTTAAGGCACTAGAACAGTAAGAAGCCACCACGAGCACCCCTCTTATCATGCAGACTCCACAAAATGAAGAAATAAATCCCAAGAGAAATAGAGAGGGAGCTTCTACTTCAGGCATGGATATATCTAATGTTCAATGTGAAACTAGTCACGACAAGAGGCAAAGGCTGAATCTTGTTTCTGAATAGGAAGATATAGAAGGATTAACACAGATGACCAAGCCAGAAGGAGTCAGAATCAGGGCCACAACCCCATCTGAAGGCATACAAGAGCCAATGACATCATAGACTCAGATGTTGTAAAGGAAGCTAAGTGTGGAAGTGTCTTCATTCAGTAAACCTGTTGAAAAAGACCAAGACATAAAGGATAGGTATAAAGACATTAAAATGAGGAATGAGAAGCTCAAAGCTCAGACATATGAACAATATCTAAAACTAACTCCCACAAATCAAACAAGACTAATGTTAGATTTTGACATCAAGGAGGGAAAGCTTCAAATGTACTTTATCAAACCTACAACATAGCAACGCAGGATATCTTCAGACTTCAAGAGGGTTGACTTTGAAGTATTGGCAAGGGATATTCATCCCGTAGAGCATATAGAATTGCATAAATAGGCTGGAGAGATGATGTAATCCACCCTTACAGGTAAAGCCATAATTTCCCATCAGTTACAAAACTCATTGAACAACATCTCGACACAGTTTCAGTTTGAGAAGGCCTCCTCACAAGCCAAGGGTACAAGGATTAAGTCTTTAGAATACTTAGTTATTGAGTCGGGACATGATCCCAGATATATAAAGGCTACCAAGCAGCTGATAAAGAAGAAGAACAATGATATTGCTTCACTTAAGAAGCAATTAAAAATACCCCCACTGCAGCATCCCCAAACACAGGAGGTCTTAGAAATCCAAACCAGGCATGAGGAGTTGATGGACTTGGTCCTACAACTCAATGATCAACTAAGAGAGACAGAGAAATAATTGGATAGGTTGATCCAATTAAAAAAATAATGACATAGGCACAAATTCAACAAATGTCATCCCTGTAATATCTACAACAATCTCTTCCACACTGGTAGCTTCACTAGCACCTACAGCTCCACCTGCCACAACATTGCCAGTAACCACAAAATCTACAATAGCAAGTGCATCAGGAGAAAAAGTAGTAGAGTTAGTTAGAACCATGGAAGAAATGTCTATTCAAGCTATAGAAATGAACAAACTGAAGGAAAAGGTGGCAAGTTTAGAAAATGACTACAAACTTGCCCAATTTATGCAAAAGGAAGAGGCACAAAAGGTCAGCAGAATGAGTGAAAGATTTAAAGTTATGGATAAAGACTTAACATTGGAAAAACCCCTTGGGCAAGCCAAGAAACTATTATGGGCCAATATCATTGACTCTGTCAATGATATTTGGCTATCTATTCAAGTTATTTTTTAGCAGACAAAATTGATAAAGATAACTATAGAAGCTATCCAAAAAGTCAAGGAGGAATTGGGAAACATGCCTAAGGATTCCAATAGACTCATCTGCTTCCTTAACAAAAAAAACAGGTATGAGCTTCATGAGCTAGATATAGAAGACATGACCGAAACCATTTTGGAAATAAGGAAGTTCCTTTCCAAGAGAAACCTAATGCTAAACATAGAAGAAAAGTGACAGAACATGCAGGTAGCCACTGATAGATTCATAGCTAAATTCCAAATTTTGAGGGAGGAAGGATTGCCCAGTTCATTGGTCATTAATGACAAACTTATGACACAATAGGATTATGCTAGAAGACTTAGGCAGTTGGCTAAAGAACAAGCTAGCAATTCAGGAATAAAAACATTGCCAATGGGTAAAGTTTTGTATAATACAATTGAGAAATTGTTTTTCCTCCAGTAGGAGGTAAAACACTTGTTCATCACCAAGACCAATTTTTCCTAGTATAGTGAGGCTGATGAGATAGATAGGCCAATGATGAATGTCAAGTTACCTGATGCTGAATGGTGGGAAAATATGACTGATTTACTATGAGAAATTTACAGTGAAAAGGTTACTACACAGTAAAAATAGAACAACCAGGTAAACAAATGAAAATAGGTCAGCATGGTTAAAGAGTATCAGGTGAAATATAAAAGAAGATTCCAGCGTAGAAGACCACAACAACAAGCCAACATAAAGGGCTTAAATCGAACCATAAAATCCAGCAACAGTACAATACAAGGGATAACATGAATTAATTCAATAGTTGTCTCTATCTTCTTGGAAGAAGATATTTTTTATTTCCTAGATTAAATCTCAAGTTTGTTTTGAGATATTTTGTAATAATTTATGTATAAATAATTCATAATTCGAGGTATGTAGGGTGGATTCTTAGAAATTTCTATAGACCTTTTTTATCATAAGATCGTAAAGCTATTTTATCACTGACTAGACCAACAAGTTGGATTGATGAATAAAGACAAGATATTTCATAGGATTCATGTGTAGAAAGAAGTGCAGACAAGTATTTTCTCTTGTTGTTGTTATATTTCTTAAAACAATTCCACAATATTTAATGTGTTTCTATATCTGAATGCTATAATATGGAATGATATCTCAGAATTTGCTTCATTACCCTCTTTTTTAACTATTATGCATTTAAATGTTTTCTACTGATCATCCAAGTTAAGGAATTCTTGATTGCTCCTTAGTTTAGGTTGTCTCTCTATAATCTATAGCAAAGGATTCTTAATTGCCCTCTATTTCCAGTTATCTTCCATTCCTCATTTTAATCCCAGTCTGAGAATTCTCAATTGCTCTCTCACCCTGGTTAAGACCTTTTCACCCATCTGGCCCAAAGACGTGCACTGTACTCTGCTAGCTTGCCCTTTAAACACTCCATTTAGTGAGTTAATTACAGCTATGTTTCCCTTCTACTAACTTGATAGACCAATGGTCCAAAGACATCATTCTATCAATCTGTTTTAAGGATTCCACCATCGAATCAAAATCCCCCCGAACTTTCAGAACTAACCTAAAATCCCAACAATCAAAGCTAAATCATATAGAGAGAGCCCTCTCTAAGCCATAGGTTGGCTAGAGTCTATGCTCAAAAGTTGGTTTGTGGTTACCTTGATCATTTTATTTCTTCTAATAACTTATAGAGAAAATTCTGAGTGATAACATAGCGGTGACCATATTGGGGACTTCGAATCCTCAGTCCTAATAAAGCTTTAAGAAGATCCTAATTCTTCATTCTAAGCCTATTAAAGTCATTTGTTAGAAGTTATATATAAAAATCTTACAAAAATAATTAAAAAGTTTGAAATTCTGGCTTCCAGGTGTTGCGTTGTCTTATATTCTTTCCACAACTAGCCCATGCAGTTAACCGGGGGGTTAGGAGGGCGGTGGAGCCCCCCCTTCATTGCGCCGATTGCATAGCGGAGGGAGTCATAGGGGGTTTGAAGGGTGCAGGTAACCCCACTCTAGATCTAGATACTAAACCAACGGGATTGTCCGATGAAGAATGGAAGAAGTTGGATTGGAAGGCAAAGAGCACAATACAATTGTGTGTCTCAGATTTAGTATTGTTGAATGTATCAGGGGGAGCTACGGCAAAGGCTTTGTGGGACAAGTTAGGGACTTTGTACCAATCTAAGTCTCTGGTGAATAAACTGGTCCTATGGAAAACATTGTATAACTTGCGGATGAAAGATGGAGACTCAATGACAGAGAATTTGAATGCATTCAATACTGTGGTATGCCAGTTATCATTTGTTGATATTAAAATTTCATATGAAGATAAGTGCATTAGTTTGTTGTGTTCTCTACCAGATTTGTGGGATATTCTGGTTATTGCAATAGGTATTAATGCAACTTCATTGTAGTTTGATGAAATAGTCGCATCCTTGCTGATAGAGGAGATGAGACAAAAAAATATGGAGAACCAGAATGGTGATGCCTTGTTTGTACGAGGATAGTCCGAGAACAGAAACAAAAATAAGTCATCGAGTGGGAGATCTAAATCTAGAGGGAGACCTAAATCTCCAAGAAAACTTGTAAAGGTGGTGTGCTGGAAATGTGGAAAGGAAGGGGCACTACAAAAGGGAGTGTAAATATAAAGCTCTTGATAAAGGAAAGGGATCTGATGATGCTCCTTCTACAGAGGCGAAAACCACCTCAGATGAAGGTGGGGATGTGTACATGGCTTCTTCAAGTACACATGTAGATCATGAGGCATGGCTGATTGACTCAGGTGTATCCTTTCACTTCACTCCCAATAGAGAGTAATTCTACGAGTATGAGAAATATGATGGTGGTGATGTCTTCTTGGGGGATGATAGGAAGGCTAGAATCATTGGTTGTTGAAAAGTAAAGCTGAAGTTGCAAGGTGGAAGGGTTAGAACACTTCTAGTTGTTCTACATATTCCTGCATTGGCCAGAAATCTTATTTCTATAAGCAAGCTGGATGACGTAGGTGTAGAAACTGTGTTCAAGAAGGATACCTAGAAGATGGTTCGGGGAGCACTAGTATTGATGCGGGGAGTTTGGATTCGAACTCTGTACAAGATGCATGGTAACACTGTTGTTGATGGGTGCAACATTTCTATGGTTCCTGGAAGTGGAACAGAAAATCTAGTGGTCTCTAGAGAGAAGACCATGTTGTGGAATCAAAGGCTCTTGTACTTATTGGAGAGAAGGGCCTTCAAATACTTCATGGTAAAGGTATAGTAGAAGGTATGAGTAATAGCTCTCTGGATTTTGATTTCCGTTAAAATTGTTTATATGGGAAGTGGAATCGGGTGAGTTTCCCCTATGGTGGTAAGAGGAAGAAACAAATACTAGAACTTATGCACAATGCTGTGTTTGGACTTGTGAAGGTTCCATCACTAGGTAAGTCTATGTACTATGTATCATTTATAGATGAATTCTTAAGGAATACATGGATATATTTCCTTAAGAAGAGATCTTAAGTCTTTGACAAGTTTAAATAATTTAAGGCTCTAGTGGAAAGCTAGATAGAGAAGAAGATAAAGGTGTTGATGACAGATAATGGTGGAGAGTTTTGCCGTAAGGAATTTGAAGAATTCTATAAGAAGTGTGGTATAGCATGACAGAAGACTACTCCATATACACCTCAGAAAAATGGAGTTTCAGAAATAATGAACAAAACATTGATGGAAAGGGCTAGAAGCATGCTAAGTGGTGATGGGTTAGGATAGGAATTCTGGGTAGAGAAGGTGGAGACAACATGTTACCTTGTCAATAGATCACCCTCATCAACGTTGGAGGATAAGACTCCACAAGAGTTACGGACTGGTAAGAAACCCTCTCTTTCACATCTGAGAGTATTTGGATGTGATGGATATGTACATGTTCCAAAGGAGAACAAACCAAGTTAGATAGAAAATATGAAAAGTGCATCTTTATTAGGTATAAGGATGGTTTAAAGGGTTATAAGCTTTGGAACCCAATAACAAGGAAGGTTGTGTACAACCAAGATGTGGTGTTCAGAGAGGTGAAAGATGTTATTAAACATGAGGTCCAACCAAAGGAACCTGAGAAGATAGAGTTTGAGCTAAAGGAGGAAGAATCAGACTCTACAATAGAGGAGGAATTAGAAGATGAAGAGCCACAAACTCTGGGCGTGAGAAGATCAGTTCGAGAAGGAAGGAAGCTAGAAAGGTATAGTCCATCTTATTTCGATTCAAATTTTGTTTTATCTATTGCTGATGATGGTCCGAGAACTGTGAAGGAAGAAGCAGATTCAGAGGGTGGCAAACTCTGGAAAGAGGCCATGGTTGATGAAATCACATCATTGCACAAAAATGAGGCTTGGGATCTCGTGGAGTTGTCAGCTGGAAGGAAAGCCATTGGCAGCAAATGGGTGTTCAAGAAGAAGACAAATACAAAAGGAAAGGTGGAGAAATACAAAGCTCAGTTGGTAGCAAAAGGTTATTCTCAAGTGTCGAGAATTGATTTTGGTGATATTTTTTCTCCTGTTGCCAAGGTAACTTCTATTAGATTACTTTTATATGTTGTTGTTGCTTTTGATTTTCAGGTAGAATATATGGATGTGAAAACAACATTTCGTCACGGGGATCTAGAAGAGGAGATCTAAATGAAGCAACCTGAAGGCTTTGCTGTGAAGGGTAAGAAAGAGCTAGTATGCAAGTTAAAGAAGTCTCTCTATGGGTTAAAACAATCACCAAGGATGTGGTATCAAAAGTTCGATACATTTATACGAGACTTTTCTTCTTCAGAAGAAAAGAAGATCACTGTGTGTACTTTAAATTAATTACTGACCATGTTATTTATCTAGTCTTGTATGTGGATGATATGTTGCTGGTTGGAAATGACAAAGAAATTATCTAGAATTTGAAGACCCAATTGTCCTCCAAATTCGACATGAAAGATCTTGGTGCTGCAAACTATATTTTGTGCATGGAAATTAAAAGAAATCGGGTAAAGAGGAAGCTCTGGATAAACCAGAGGAAGTATGTCGAGACAATATTGCAGAGGTTTAATATGCAGGATAGTAAACTGGTGAAGGTTCATATTCCTGTAAGGTGTAAAGCTATATGTTGAACAGTGTCCAAGACACAAGAAGAGGAAGAGGATATGTCGCGTGTTCCATATGTAAGTGCAGTCAGTAGCCTGATGTATGTGATGTTTTGTACTAGACCAGACATTGCACATGCAGTGGGAGTATTGAGCAAGTTTATGTCAAAATTAGGGAAGGAGCATTGAACAACAGTGAAACAGGTTTTCAGGTATTTGTGTGGCACCAGTGATTATGGTTTGTGCTACCAAGGAAGACCAGGATTGGAAAGAGTTTTGGATATACATAGCTTTGTTGATGTGGACTAGGCTGGAGATCTGGATCAGAGAAGATCTACAAGTGGGTATGTGTTTAAACTATTTGGAGGTGCAGTTAGTTGGATGAGTAAGAAACAATCTGTAGTGGCATTATCAACTACAGAGGAAGAATACATGGCAGCCACTCATGCAAGCAAGGAAGTAGTTTGGTTGTAGAGATTGTGTTCAAGTATGGGGTTAGTACAGGGAGCTATAAGGATAGACTATGACAGCCAAAGTGCAATGCAAAGAACCCTACTTACCATTCAAAGACAAAGCACATTGATGTTCAGTATCACTTTGTGAGGGATATGATAGAATATAAAAAGGTGTTGCTAGTAAAGGTGGACACTTTGAAGAATATTGCAGATGCATTGAAAAAATATGTGAGCTCTGAGAAGATCTCTTGGTGTAGAGAAACAATGGGCATTGCAGGGCTGGATAAATGACTAAGATCTCTTATGGCCCCCCGTGGAAAGAAAAAAATGAGTGGGAGAATTATGGGTTGTGTTATATTCTTTCAACGACTAGCCCATGTACTTAACCGGGGGTTTAGGAGGGAGGCGGAGCCCCCCCTTCATTGTGTCGATTGTGTAGTATACAGAGTCATAGGGGGTTTGATGGGTGCAGGTAACCCCACTCTATGGGGTCCTACCTATGGTTTTGTGCATGATTTTCGCACATGGTTTTCGACATGATGGTTTTCGGTCCATAGTTTTGGAAGCGATGGTTTTCGGTCCATGGTGTTAGATGCTTTAGCATGTATAAATATGTATTGTAACATTGAAAGGAACATAATGAAAAATCAAGCTAGTAGTCCCAGTTTTGGGATCCAGGGGAAAATCTTTGTGTATATGTGTTTTATGTGTTATTCTCTCGCATTGTTTATTTTCTGTGTTTTAGAATTCGTATGCACGTAATTTCTGTACAGGGTTAAAACCTACACCAGGAAAACTCATTTTACTAAGGGTAATCCAGATCCAAACCCTGTCCAAGTAGTTGATAATCCTAACCTAATTTCAAGAAAGTACAAAAAGGAAGAAAGTTCAATTAGCCAGATACCATTAGCCAAAGTTAATTCATGCCCCGATGAGTGGTTATTTTTAGATTAACTTTCCTTTGATGTGTCATTTGATCTTTCGTTATTTAGAACAAAATCTAAAAGTGCACTCAATGAAACTGTTCTAGATCCTGAATTCATTGCATACCTTGAAGTTCAATAGGCCAACAAATCAATTGATGAATATATTCTAAAATCTCCACAATCATCCATTTGTACTGCCACAACTCCTGAGCTTTTTGAACAAGTGTCCATTACTTTGAGTTCACCATTGTTTCCTTCAACTTTATCAATAATACCTTCTAAATACCATTCTTCACCACCATTTATATCTACTCTCCCTAGCCAACCCATCATCACCAATTCATCACCTACTAGTCCTGGTTCTTCATCCACTACTGCATCATCTCCGAGTACCTCAACCCCACTTCTTAGCCCCTCCCAGCTTTCATCCATGGAAAATAGATATGCTTCTCTTGATTTACCTACCCAGCTTGGTGCTATGCTAGCAGACTACCAAAGTATAATTGTTCAATTTGATGGCACAAGACATTACACTGCAAACAACATGTCAACAAGATAAAACATTACTTTGAGTTGCATGAGATTGACACAGATAATGTTCAGATGAGACTCTTTGCCCAAATTTTAGCTGGTGATGTTAGGAAATGGTTTAGGGCATTGCCTATTAATAGTATTGATAGTTTAGAAGAATTTCACTAGAAATTTTTCAACGGATGGGAAAAGAAAAAGAATCCCCTACAAATCCTTTCAGAATATGAGAATATTAGAAGGGGACCTAATGAGATTGTTCAATATTATTTCACTAGATTCAATATTATATATAATGCCATCCTAGTTAATCTTAGACCCTCGCCTGACTTATAATTAATAAAGTTCCCTGATGGTTTTGACACAGATATGGCATACCAACTTAGGGAAAGAAACACCCCAATGTTAGAAGAAATGCAAAGTGTAGCGGTCAGTGTTGAAGCTAATTTCTTAGCCAAGAGGGCTAGAGTTAGAAATGAAAGAAGAGGAACTACAAAGGATGAAGCTTCACCCTCTGACATTAAAATAGATAGTTTTGCCAAAAGTATGGAAAAAATAATGGATAAAATAGACAATATGTAGAGGAAACCTCAATGGGATAACCAACAAGCACCTCTAGTTAGAAACCCAAATTTTAGAAAAAACCAAAACATTGGGAAAAATGGACCCAATCAGAACATTAGGCCTCCCTTTCAAGAAAATTATGTAAAGACATCCCAGCCAGAAGATCCAGAACAAGATACGCAGATTAACCTAATGGGATTAAATGATGAGGACACTATTTTTCTAACCCAAGATGAGCAGGAACTACATATGTTGCAACAATTACAAATCTAGTCTCAAGAGTCATTTGATTATAAACAAGGGTATGATTTTTCCATTTTTGAAGTACATAAACAGTTTAATCTAAGAAGCAAAAGGAATGTTGATGCCCTTGACCAAGCCAAGAAAACAATGCAAAGTCAACCCAAGAAAATAAAAGAAGCCCCTGTTTCAAAGATCCTCCAAATTCTCTCTAGGCAGAACCTAAATCTTTCTGGTCCCATCATTATAGATATAACTATTGATTAGCCTTCTGCTGATCAACCAACCACTTCAATTCCACATTAGGAACTAGTGGACAAAGCTTAAAACATCAGATTTGAAAATCCATCTAAGTAGGTCCCAAGTAAAGGAAAAGAATAAAAGCCCACCCAAGTCCCTACTGCAAAACTTCAAAACCTTCAAACATAAAAAGTCTCTTTGCCATTCAATTTGGGAGCAGAGATAGCAAAGCTAAATATTTCTATTCCTTGAACAAAACTAATCAAGAATGAAACTTAAAAGTCACAGATAAACCAGACCTTAAACATTGGTAAAAATGAGGATTCTGTCAACTTGTTTGATCACCAACCAGAACTCATATTTGGTCCAGATGTTAATGACAAACCATTGGAAGGAGGAGTTCCACCTTTTTACGTCAGCCTTAGTATCAATGATAATATTCTACACAATCTAATGTTGGATTCTAGGGCCTCCCACAACTTAATGCAAAAATCAGTAATGGAGAAATTAAACCTAGACATTACAAGGCTTTATAAAGACTTATTCTCATTTGACTCCACTTAGGTAAAGTTTCTATGATTGATTAAAGACCAGTGTGTTACTTTAGTTTAATATCCTGCAAAAAGCATCCTTATGGATATTGTAGTTGTTGACATCCCACCAAAGTATGGCATGTTGTTATCCAGATCATGGGGAGCCAAACTTCAGGGATCCTTACAACTAGATATGTCATATGCAACAATCTCTATTTTTGGACAACCTAAAAACTATACCGCGAGACCTTAATGAAATATATGGTCAATAGCCAGGAGGCCTCAAAAATTTTCCATCTACTCCATACACTCAGATATCGATTCTTTCATCCTGTATAATGTTGATCAAACAACAGAAGAAATTTTAGACAGTATTAATACAGAACCAAAAGAAATTGTAGTTTCTACAAAAAATGAAACAAACCAAACTTCATAACTTTTCAATAAACAAGATGATCAAACTGCTATAAATGATGAAAAGTTTGTTGCACCAGATAGTGAAAATTATTTGCATGAGATATTATGGCATCTTGAATTTGATGGGTCAGCCAATAAGTTTGGGGCAGAAGCAGGAGTGTGGATATATAATTTGGAAAATAATCACTCAGAAGGCTATGCATATAGAATTAATTTTAAACGTACTAATAATATGGCCAAGTATGAAGCATTAATTTTAGGTATTAAGTTAGTTAGAAATCTAGGAGCTAAAAGAGTTTCTATCATGGGAGACTCTGAGCTAATTATAAAACAAATTGATGCAGTGTATATGACAAAGGACCCTAGATTAAGTGGTTATAGAGGAACTATTGTAGAAATACTCAATACTTTCCTAGAAACAAAGCTTGTAGTAATCCCTAGAAAACACAATATGCAAGCTCATAGTTTAGCAATGTTTGCTAGCACCTACAAATTACCCTTCCAACCTAACCATCAGTACACTACTGAAGTCAGGCATAGACCTAGAATTCCAAATAATTTAAGGAACTAACAAATATTTTCCAATGACAAACAGATACATAACTTTTTAATTTCAGAAGAAGAGTTTGTAAATAGCAATATAGATACTGATACATCAATATATCTTAAGCCTATGAATGAAATAAAAATAAATGAGATAGAAGGTGAAGAAGTAGATAGATTTAACCCTACTAAATTTACCAAGTTAGATGTAGATAACTTAGAGAAAGTTGAGATTGATGAAATAACCAGTGAAGAAACTGAAGTAATTAATCTCAAAGAGAATTTCTTACCTAAGGGATTAATCACTCTGGAAGATTTATTTGATGCAAATGATGCTCCTAGGAAACCTAAAATGAAACCTTTGAAGTGTGATATATATGAATTTAATATAGGCACCGATGAAACTCGTAAATTGGTCAAACTTTCAAAATCATTACACCCAACTAAAAAAGTGAAATACATTGAGTTTTTGAAAGAGTTTCAAGATGTCTTTTCTTGGAGTTATAACGAACTCAAATCCTATGACACCAACATCATCCAACACACAATTCCCATTAAAGAAAGTCAGAGAATGTATGATGCCAAAATAATTGCACCAATCAGACTTTTTAATTGGGTCTCAAACTTGGTGCCAACTAGAAAGAAAACTAGTGAGATCAGACTCTGTGTGGACCTTAGAAACCTCAACAAAGTGTGACTAAAAGACAATTACCCTCTCCCCAAAATGGACCATATTTTACAGAGAGTAGTTAGATCAACTAGAATATCATTGTTGGATGGGTTGTCTGGTTATATTCAAATCTTGGTTCATCCTAATGACCAACCCAAAACTGCCTTTACTACCCCTTGGGGAACATTTATGTATGTGAAAATGCCTTTTGGGTTAATGAATGCAGGAGCCACTTTCCAGAGGGCTATGGACATAGCCTTTACAAAAGAAATTGATGATTTCCTTGTGATATATCTAGATGACATTATTGTATTTTAAAAATATGACAATCAACATCTCGATCATTTAAGACATGTTTTTATTAAACGCGGGAAATTGGGAATTCCCTTAAACCCGAAAAGTCTTTGTTTGGGTTAGAAGAAGGAATGTTGTTAGGTCACATAATTTCGAAAGATGGTATAAGAATAGGCCTTGCGAGAATAGAAGCCATCTTGCAAATACAACACCATAGGAACATCAGAGAGTTACAAGCTTTTTTAGGAAAAATTAATTTTCTCAGAAGATTTATATCTAATCTGGCAGAATTAATCAAATCACTAAACAAAATGCTAAAAAAATATTCCACCATAAAATGGGCTATTGAGGCTAAAAAATCCTTTGAAGACATTAAACTATCCTTAACTAAAATGCTTGTGTTAATCAGTCTTAAATTTGATAGATATTTCATCTTCTTTTCCTTTGCTTCTGAGCACACAATAGCTGCAGTTCTATTGCAGAAAAATGACCAGGGCTATTAACAACCCATTTCTTTGTTTAAAAAGCATTGAGAGATTCCCCCTTGAAATACAATATAATGGAAAAACAAGCATTGGCTTTAGTCAAATCCATTACGGACTTTAGGCTATACATCTTATATTCTCATATAGTAGCCTATGTTCCTAATTCAGTAGTCAAAGATGTCCTAACTCAGGATGGTCCTGATGGAAAGAAGGGAAAGTGGATTGCTACTATTTTAGAGTATGATATAGAAATCAAACCTACTAAGTTAATTAAGGGCCAAGGTTTAGCCAAGCTCATGACTGAATCGAATTGTCAGGCCTTGGATATAAAATTTATTGTAGAAATAGATAATGAAGAGGAGATCGCGACTCCACTAATCAGCCAAGCCTTTATTGAATCACCTTCATATGCTGATATTATTTATGTTTTACTGAACTTACAAGCTCCTCTTGAATTATCTAGAACTAAAAGTAGGTTTTTGAAGATGAAATCCTTGAAATTTTGTATATTAGACAATGCTCTATTTTGGAGAGATCATGAAGGTATTATTCTTAATTGCTTATTAAAAGATGAATCTGATAAAGTTTTGCAAGAGTTTCATGCAGGGGACTGTGGAGGACACCTTTACTGGAATACCATTGCAGATAAAATCCTTAGAGTTGGCTTCTACTGGCCTACCTTGCTTACTGATGTCAAAGAATATGTGACCCCTTGTCACAAATTTCAAATTTTTTAGGGGAAGAAAAAGCTCTTACCTTTACCCCTCAAGCCAATCTCTGCTAAAATGCCTTTTCAACAATGGGGTTTAGACTTCATTGGTGAAATTCACCCACCCTCCTCTGCCCAACATAAATGGATCCTCACAGCCACAAAATACTTCACAAAATGGATAGAGGCCATACCTTCAAGGCAAGCCATAGGTACTGTTATCATAACCTTCTTGGAAACCAATATTCTATCAAGATTTAGATGTCCAACTAAGATCATTATTGATAATGCAATAACCTTTAAATCCGAAAGAATGATAGATTTGTGCGACAAGTATCATATCACCCTGGGCTATTGTACAACCTATTACCCTCAAGGAAATGGACTGGCAGAATCCTCAAACAAAATCCTGGTAAACATCATCAATAAGTTACTAGAGGACAATAAGAAAACTTGGAATAAAAAGATATTCAATGCCTTATGGGAAGATAAATTGACTACTAAGAAATGAATTGGTACTTCTCCCTATCAATTAGTCTATGGGATGGAAGCTGTTTTTCAATCTTCTTTGGGAATACTAGTAATGAAGATACTTGAAGAATTGTAGGTTGAACCAAATAGTATCCAATGAAGAATCAATCAAACTTTGATCTTCAACAAACTAGAGAGGAGGTCTACATCAGGTCTCAAGTTGTGCAGGAAAGGATTAAAAATATTTTTGATAAGAGAACCAAGGTTGAAGATTTCTACCTTGGTGACAAAGTACTCAAGTGGGATTCAAGGAGGGAAGAAAAGGTAAACATGGGAAATTTGATCTCCTATGGAAAGGTCCCTATGTCATCTATGCTTACAGAGGAAACAATGCTTTATTTTTAAGAGAAATTGATGGTATAGAATCAGAAGGTGGGTCAGTGAATAGTCGAATGCTAAAACACTACTTTGAACCTAGTTACTAAATTTCGTTTCCCATTTGTACATATTCTATTTTCAAAAGTCTAGTTTGGATTGGATGGTGATTATTGAAGTTGAAGTCTGAAGAGAAGGCCCTGAGATTTGAAAGATCCACTGTCATAGGTATCAATAATGTAGATGCATATAGGAACACTTTGCAAGGTAACATCAACAGCAATTCAAAGGCCACTCACCTTGAAAGTTCTTGACATTTCACTAGAAAATGCCATCCCCAAGTGGAGCCACTTTTAGGTTCATATACCAATAGGAGTCATAATTTTGAATGACTAAGGTTAAGCCTTGTAATATTTTACATACCTATTCTTTCTGCAAATGTTTTTCATATTAGAAAAATTAAAAAATGTAAAGAGGGTATGTCCTAAAAGAAAAATAAAAGAACAAAAAGAATGAAAAAGGTCAAAAAATGAAAATATATGAACCCCAAAAAAATAAAAAGAGACCATGAAAGTGTGCAAGTTAAAATTCCACTACTGTTTACTTTTATGCATAATAATGATTGTGTGTATCTTGTTATTCATGCGACAATCCATGGTAATCAAATTGTTTAAACTTAGTTATTTCATGCTTTGAATTTTATGTTTATAGTTAGATAATAAAATATGACCAAATAGTTTAATCTTGGGAGATCATTAGATAGGTAAAGAAAATAAAAGGAGCTCATTAGTTTAATCCGAACCCTTGGATGATATAAGGTTAGAATTAGATAGTTGACTTTGTAAAAGAAAAGGATTGATAAGGGTTTGCTAGCCTAAATGCACCCAAATAAAATGAAGAAAAAATGGTAGGGTAAGTAAATGGGTAAGTAGAAGAAAGGGTGTAGAAATATCAAGTGATTACGCAAAAGCACTTATGTCATGTTTAAATGCATCTTTCAAATGTGCATAAGAAGTAAACAAAGCAAGGACAATGGTTTACAACTTGGTTTACTTAACATCCCATCAGTCTTTTCACCCTTATATTTACTAATTTCCCGTAAACAAGTTCCAAGTATTTAAATCCTTTATGTCAAAGAGGCTCAGAGCATTTCTCTGACTTTTGGAGGGACCGGACCCCAGGCTTAGTGACTTATGGACACAAGTGCTAGAATCCCCTTCATGAAAATTCATCTCCCTTCATTTCCCCTCATTTCCATAATAAAGACCCATTTTCCTATGGTTAAACTCTTTTGCCTAGCATAAGCAAAAAAGCCCCATGTAAACCTGTTTTCACTCAAAAACCCACCAAAAACACTTTATCCTAAGTATAAAGTGAAGTGCGCAGAAAGGTTACATTTTCCCTTTTTACTTAGGAAAAACCCACTCCGCCCATTAGATTTCATATTAATTTCTAATTTTATTATATAATTCTCCCTTATCCCTTTTCCCATATATTAATTAAATCCCTATGTCAATACCCCCAACCCTTAGTTTTACTAAAAACTATACATTTACCACTTATCCCAGCAAAACATATAAATCCCCTCATTAACCCTAAATAATCACAAATCACTTGTGATTAAAGCATCAGGCCCCCCCTAAAAGCCTCCATACATTTCATCCATGCTATTTCCTCGCTCAAGATCCATTCAATCATTTGCACCTGAATCATATGGTCCGCAGTCATATCGGGCTCACCCGACGCCCGACTTTTACCCAAAGAGTTAAACCCCGCTATTAAGCTTTGCTTGATCATTTTCAAACCTATGATTAAACCTTAAATAAACTCATACCACCAAAGTTTAAAGTTTTGGGCCCTCCCTAAACCCAATCTTTATAACCCATGCATTTCCCTTGCCCAATGGTCATCTGATCAACATCCGCTTCATCCAACGCTCCAGATCCATATCGGTCGGGCCCAATCACCGATTCTTACCTGCCCGATAAAGTGGTTTTACCCGATCCCCCTAATGCTACGTGCAAAACGCTGCAGCAGCTCGGGTGACCCCTCCCAAATACTACCCGCACCGCAAAAGCGGTGGGATGACCCTCCAATACTGTTTCCTCGCTTAACCAAAAAAAACCACCAACTATTCATTTGTAAATAAAATCGCCAAAATAAATTGTTTTTCTATAAAAGGTCGAAAGCCCTATTTTCGTCCTTTTCACTCATTTTCCCTGTAAAACTATGAAAACCTTTGTGACTCCTGCAAACACTGAATTGACCAACAAACCTCTAAATTTGATCCAAAAGACGTTGCAGACAACCCAACTGACCTCCTAGTCTGTGCCAGAACCATACAAACCTCTACAGCTACCGTGAACCATCAACTTGAAGCTAATTCGCCCAATTCGAGGTTTGTCACTATAGAATACCACTCCCTATTAAAATTTGGAAACATTCAGGCTGTTAAGTATTTTCATAAGTCCAATTAATTGAAAATTATCGTAAATTTTAAAACACCTGCAGCCAAAACCCTTTGAAAGTTCCCAATTTCTATTCAAAACCTCTAGTGCCTAATTCAAATCCATAAGAACTGAATAATGGTTTCCACCCCTATCTCCATGGACATCAGACCTGTGACAACTCCACATTTGGACCTGGACCACCTTCCCCTGGCTGACAGGGATTTCCAAATAAAAGATACCAGTGCATCAGAGCTCCTGCTCAAAATTCATTGCTTGAGCAGAGACAACTACCTGAACCATTCAGATGAAATTGGCCTTTGGGAGTCCAATTTACCCAGATATCATTTCCCCCAAGTACATGTCTTCCCAAAAATTTTCCACATGTGCCATGCATGCTACGTCCCTATCCATAGAACTATCATGTCTCATGACCAAAAGGATTTGTTTACCATCACAGCTGAATCCATAAATGAAATGTTACATTTTCAATTATGACCCAATATAACCCCACTCTCAATTGGGGATCTAATAGACTAGTACACCAAGTTAAATCCATCCAGATTGGCCTAGTTACTCCAAAATTTCATTGTAGAATAAAAACACCTTCCTAAAGATCCCCCTCCATATATGTCAGTTATATTCTCTACAAGGGGCAAGCATATACTGACCATGATGTCATGTATTTTGGGCTACAATAACAGTGAATACATTGATGAGCTTATACTTGCCTTCATGTCCATTTATACCCCAGGATATCCTCTGGATGTTTTGTACAATTATGCCGAGTTTATAGTTGATAGGATGCATGGGTAGTTTACTAGAATGAGGAATGAAAGAGTGTTTAAATACTCATCTCTCCTCTATCATATGTTCCTATACTACCAACCAGTCATATTTCCTTTCACTCTCTAGAAGCTTGATACCAAAGGCCAGCCCAAGTCTGTAATTTTTTGGACCCCATTATTCCACAAATTTGGATCACCATATACTTATTCTGATTTTATAGATTCTTTTGTACATGTAGTCATGACTATGCTTACAGGAAATCCTCCACCTAGGATAAGTCCAGAGATAAAAAGGATCCTCTAGCTATCCAAACAAACCAAAGTGGGAGATTGGTAGCTATACGAAAACCACATAGAGATAAGGATCTATGGGTGACAGCTTGCACCATATAAACTACCCAAATACCTCCCCATGAGGTTATTTGATTTGGATTATTATAGGCAAATAATGAACTCAGATGAAGCAAATTTTGTTTCAGCCAAGAATAAAACCCAATTTAGAGTCAAGAATCAATTTGGCCCTTTCATCTGTAATTCAAGAGAAGGAGGGGAGGAAGCAGATCTCATATTGCAAGAAATGAATTTCCAAAAGAATTTCATATGGAGATATGACCCTCAAGGATTCTTAACCAGACTTAGCCAAAAGGTCAAATTGGGGCTTGACATTCATCACCCCATGCCTGAGATAGAAGCATATGCCAATCAATCTGAGTGGTTGGAGAACACTCTTATAGATAGAGATAGTATAAAGGTAGACATTGAGAATACCATGATTGATTTAGAGAGGCAACTTGATAAGAGATCATTTTTGGAGGTACCAGAATAGCAAGAAGCCACCATGAGCACCCCTCTTATCATTCAGACTCCCCAAAATGAAGAAAGAAATCCCAAGAGAAACAGAGAGGGAGCTTCTACATCAGGCATGGATACATCTAATGTTCAGCGTGATGCGAGTCACAGAAAGAGGCAAAGGCTCAATCTTGTTCCTGAACAGGAAGATACAGAAGGATCAAAATAGATGACCAACATAGAAGGAGTCAGAAGTAGGGCCACAACCCCATCTGAAGGCATACAAGAGTCATCCACATCACACACATATATGTTGGAAAAGAAGCTAAGTGTGGAAGTGTATTCATTTAGTAAACCTGTTGAAAAAGACCAAGACATAAAAGACATGTATAAAGGCATTAAAATGAGGAATGAGAAGCTCAAAGCTCAGACACATGCAAAATATCTGAAACTCACTCCCACAAATCAAGAAAGACTAATGTCAGCTTTTGACATCAAGGAGGGAAAGCTTCAAATGTCCTTTATCAAACCTACAACACAACATCCCATGATATCTTTAGACTTCAAGAGGGTTGACTTTGAAGTATTGGCAAGGGATATTTATCCCATAGACTAGATAGAACTGAATAGAAATGCTGGAGAGATGATATACTCCACCTTTATAGGTAAATCCATGGCTGCCCATCAGCTACAAAACTCATTGAGCAACATCTCGACACAGTTTCAGTGGGAGAAGGTCTCCTCACAGGCCAAGGATACAAGCATTAAGTCTTTGGAAGACTTAGCTATTGAGTTGGGACATGATCCCAAAGATATAAAGGCTACCAAGCAGCTGATAAAGAAGAAGAATGATGATATTGCTGCACTTAAGTAGCAATTAAAAGTACCCCCACTGCAAGATCCCCAAACACAGGAGGTCTTAGAAAGCCAAACCTGGCATGAGGAGTTGATGGACTTGGTCCTACAACTCAATGATCAACTAAGGGAGACAGAGAAAGAATTAGATATCTTGATCCAATTAAAACAAAATGACATAGCCACAACTTCAAAAAATGTCATCCTTGCAGTATCTACAACAGTCTCTTCCACACTGGAAGCTTCACTCGCACCTAAAGCTCCACTTGCGACAACATTGCCAGTCCCAATAGAAACTACAACAGCAGGTGCATCAGCAGAAAAAGCAACAGAGTTAGTTAGAGCCATGTAATAAATGTCTATTCAGGCTACAAAAAAGAAGAAAATGAAGGAAAAGGTTCCAATTTTAGAAACTAAGTACAAACATGCCCAAATTATGCAAAAGGAAGAGGCACAAAAGGCCAGTAGAATGAGTGAAAGAGTCAAAGCTATGGAGAAAGACTTAACATTGGAAAAACCCCTTTGGCAAGCCAAGGAAATATTACGGGCCAATATCATTGACTCTTCCAATGATATTTGGCCATCTATTCAAGTTATTTTCGAGGAGACAGATTTGATAAAGATAGCTACAGAAGCTATCAAAAAATTCAAGGAGGAAATGGGAAACATGCCTGAAGATGCCAATAGACTCATCCACTTCCTTAACAACAAGAAAAGGTATGAGCTTCATGAGGTAGATATAGAATATAGGATTGAAACCATTTTCGAAATAAGAAAGGTCCTTTCCAAGAGAAACCTAGTGCTAAACTTAGAAGAAAAGTGCCAGAACATGTAGGTAGCCATTGATAGATTCATGGCTAAATTCCAAATTTTGAGGGAGAAAGGATTGCCCAGTCCATTGGTCATTAATGATAAACTTATGACACAGTAGGACTATAATAGAAGACTCAGGCAGTTGGATAAAGAACAAGGTAGCACTTCAAGAATAAAAGCACTGCCAATAGGCAAAGTTTTGTAAAATACATTTGAGAACTTGTGTTTCCTCCAGCATGAGGTAAAACACTTGTTCGTAACCAAGCCTAATTTTTCCAAGTATACTAAGGCTGATGAGATATATAGGCGAATGATGAATGTCAAGTTACCTGATTCTTAATGGTGGGAAAAGATGACTGATTTAATATGAGAAGTCTACAGTGAAAAGGTTATTGCATAGTAAAAATAAAACAACCAGGTAAACGGATGAAAACAGGTCAGCATGGTTAAAGAGTGTCAGTGCCAAAGAGTATCAGGTGAAAGATAAAAGAATATTCCAGCATAGAAGACCACAACAACAAGCCAACATAAAGGGCTTAAATCCAACCATAAAAGCCAACAACACCACAATAAAAGGGACAACATGAAACAGTTCAATAGTTGTATCTATCTTCTTGCAAGAAGATATTTTGTATTTCTTAGATTAAATATCACATTTGTTTTGATATATTTTGTAATAATATATGTATAAATACTTCATAATTCAAAGTATGTAGGGTGGATTCTTAGACATTTCTATAGACCTTTTTGATCATAAGATTGTAAAGCTATTGTATCACTGACTGGACCAACAAGCTGGATTGATGATTAAAGACAAGATATTTCACAGGATTCATGTGTAGAGAGAAGTGCAGAAAAGTATTTTCTCTTGTTGTTGTTATCTTTCTTAAAAGTTTTTCCACAATCTTTAATGTGTTTCTATTTCTAAATGCTATAATATGGAATGATATCTTAGAATTTGTTTCATTGCACCCTATTTTAACTGTTATGCATTTAAAATTTTTCTACTGATCATATAAGTTAAGGAATTCTTGATTGCTCCTTAGTTTAGGTTGTCTCTCTATAATCTATAGCAAAGGATTCTTAATTTCCCTTTGTTTTTGGTTATCCTCCATTCCTTGTTTTAATCCCAGCCTTAGAATTCTCAATTGCTTTCTCACCCTGGTTAAGACCTTTTCACCCATCTGGCACAAAGACCTGCATTGTACTTTGCTAGCTTGCCATTTGAAGACTCCCTTTAGTGAGTTAGTTCCAGCTATGTTTCCCTTCTGCTGACTTCATAGCACAATGGTCCAAAGACACTATTCTTTCCATCCGTTTTAAGGATTCCACCATCCAATAAAATATACCCCTGAACTTTCAGAACTAGCCTAAAATCCCAGCAAACAAAGCTAAATCATATAGAGAGGGCCGTCTCTGAGCCATAGGTTGGCTAGAGCCTATGCTGAAAAGTTGGTTTGTGGTTACTTCGATCATTTTCTTTCTTCTAATAACTTCTAGAGAAAATTATGAGTGATAACACAAAGCATGATTTGGATATGATTCATTTGTTGTTGGAGATCTTTCACGTACCTGAGCCATTGACTTTGGAAATGTTCCTAGTATGGGTTCCTATGGTTTTTAATGTTGTGATTCTTTCACATCATTGGTTATTTTGGGCAAGAAAATGTTTTAGGAATGCGAGACAAGACATTAGTGGACCGATAATTTTTTTATTATATATAATTGCAATATCCATTCCATGATATCTTCTCTGTATTGTTTGATTTCATTTTGAAGATTTCTTTTTATTTTGTTGTCTTTTAAGTATAAAATTGAAAATACTTGGTATCATGTCCATTTAAATAATCAAAGCTTGAAAATGAAATTAGTATTAGACAATATTGATTGAAATCTTTTTAGTGGTTTTGTGCTAAAATATTTTCATGACTATTAGAAAAGTTTAATTTCAAGTTGTGATTTGAGCACATGTTTTTTATATAATTGACCAAGTTAATGTGTTAGCGAATGAAACGTTTCAAATAAAATGGCAAGGATTATACATTAGATCTCAGATTATTTGTTTTCACAAGTTATCTACAACTTGATTTTTTTAGCTAGTAACTTGGTTTGAATGATTCTGCCTAAGCTTTCCCTGAAGGTTGAATACTACGTTACTAAGGTGTTATCTTCTATGGTGACAATTTATTTTCTTTGTTTATACAGGTCATTTAGCCACATATTGGCCATTGTCGCCCAACTGAAGAGAACTTGTTCAAGTTTCTTGCTTTTATGGGGAAACATGGCTTTGACATTGCTAATGTTGAGGTATATGTCGTATAAATCCTTTATAGTCTATTTTAGTTTATATTATAATGTTCAACGTCTTTCATGGCTTACACTCTGCACTTTTTCTTTTCTTTTCTTTTCTTTTCTTCTTCTTCTTCTTCTTCTTCTTTATTTTTTATTTTTCAGAAAAGCAACTCAATATTGATTGTAAGAAGCAAGAAATGAATAAAGAGGAGAAAAATAACACTCAAGCGACAAACAAAAAGAGATAGAGAAAGAAGAGAATCGGCCTAGTTATACCCCTAGAGCCAATATTCTGCATAAGCACAAACATAAATACTGATGGTCAAGTCTTTAAAGTTGGTGAATTTACCTGCAATGCCTTGGAAACACAATGATAATGTTGGAAGTAATGAAACAACATTTCATGTGTAAATTTTAGTCCAACGAATATTAAGTTTGAAATTCATACTGTAATACTTGACATTTCATATAATATAATTTATGTGGTTGAAGTTATTTATAGTTGCACTTGATATTGTTTAGTATTGTAATTAACATATGTAACTTTGTGTTTCTATATTAGATAAATATGCACATTGTATGATTTTTTTTAATTCAGTAGTAAAATCATACTAATTAATTTATGTTCATTAATAGTGAACAAATAAAATCAATCTAAAACTACTAAATTAGTAGTTTATATTGACTAATGATGAACACAAATAAAATGAATATGACTAAATTAGTTGTTTATAATGATTATTAATGAAAGTAAATGAAATTAATATAAACTATTAAATTAGTCATTTATATAATGAATATGAAACTACCAAAAAAGATAAATGACTACTGAAAATGATAATTTTGTGATTACAAATGACAACTAAATTTTGCATATATACGACTATTAGTAGCTAATTTATAGTACCTTATAACACAACCAAAATTTAATCATATTTCCTTGGTCATTAATTAGTTTACAACAATGACTAAAATTTTCATATATATGACTATTGGTAGCCTTATAGTATCTTATAACAGGACCAAAATTTTAGCCATATTTCTTTGGTCGTTAATTGGTTTTCTCGGGTTATCATATAGTAATATATTTGGTCATTAATTGTGGCAATTAATAACTAAATCAATGACTAAATTAATGACCAAATTTATGACTAAATATACTACTAGAGGATGAAATTGAGACAACAAATTAATGACTAAGCTAAAAATGACTAAAAGTTGGTCGTGTTATAAGATATTGTAAATTAGCTACTACTTGTCACCGACTGAAAAATGGTCATTTATATGCAAAATTTAGTCTTTTTTTTAGTAATTAGTTAGCAATTTTGTACTAGTGTATTTCTTTCAATAAGCACCTTCCCTTGAGACAAGAATTCCATTGGGCTCTAAGAATCAAGCTATATTTATTATTATCAATCCCTAACAAGGCTCCTAATACACTTTCATTATGTTGATGAATACCAATGAAAACATTTTTGTTGGAGTGGATTTCATCCCTCCCTATAGGACCACATATTTAACTAGTCAGAATCATCCAAAAGATAGTATCTTAGTGTCATTGAGACAACAACCCTCCAAAATGTATGCTAATCTAGTTTTGGAGCCTACGTGAATTTTCATTCCAAGCTACCTATTGTCGCCATGAAGTTGCCTTACTATTCTTGTGTTATCCCTAAGTTTTGTTTCCTCCTAAGTCAATATTTTCCAAGTGTCATCACCCTATATTTAGGAGTTCTTTTGTCATCTTATCTAAGTATAGGATAACGCATACCTTTTCTCAAAATAGTAACTAGCTTTGTTTGAAATTCATCACACCCATAAAAGCTAAAAAAATCATATATTTTCAAAGAAAATTGAAATCCTTCAAGCTGATCAACTATGCCCTAGAAGAGCGCACTCCTTCAAGTCGAGCAATTATACACTCCTTTATGTTGAGAAAGTATTCCCTAGTCGACCACATTCATTCAAGCTCAGTGAGTGCACCCTCCAGTTCAGCGCACTCCTTTGGATCAAGAGTTTCACCCTCGTTATTATGATGCATGTGATTTACTCGTTGCATATGGGTACACTCCTATAAAATAGGAGCCGACTTCACTTCACTTAACTAACTCACTCATTCATTGAAAAGTGGTGAGTATGCATGGCTTTGTTTTGCATGTGATCTCTCTATAATCAACACACTTAATAATTTCTTTATACAATCAAGGATCTTTTCATAGATATTATTTCCAAGTAATTTCTTTCATGTCAATTCTTTTGCTTGCCTTTGAATTTTTGGCTATTGATATTGTTTTCTTTGTTGGAGTTTCAACTCTTTATAGCTTCTTTCCTAGCATTTTAGTCCATTCTTCCTAGTACAAGTGTCATTATGCTATCACAGATTGTGACTATCCGAAATTCAGTAACTCTATAGGTTCTAGTCATGATTGTGATGGAGCCTTTAAGTACTTGCATGCCTTTCTACTCAACATTATTGTGTTTTATCTTGATTCCTTGTATTTCCTAGATGATCTTAAGCCATTTCAAACAAGAGAAAACTTTTGGAAATGAAGCCCTCACTATCTTAGAAAGTTGCACCATAGAAAACCAAGTTTTACTCTTAAGCCCACTCCAGAACATCAAGCCAACCTTCCTCTCAAAATCTATGCCTTGCTTGAGTGCATGGCACATCACAAAGAAACATCATGCAAGCTTCATCCTTTAGACTTGTGCCCTTCACCCTCCTTAGTCTCCTTGAGCACATAGCACAAAGGGAAATCTTAAGCATGATGCCTTTGTGCTTCGTACTTGTGCCCTATTCCCTCCTCGTTCCCCTTGAGCATAAAGTTCACCATCAACCAATAGTGATTCCCATTCATGGTTCAGACCTGTGCCCTATGCCCTTGAGCTACCTCTCTATTTTTTCATAAGTGCATAGCACACCTTGAAGCCTCATGTGACCCTTGATCTTTCATTGTTGCTCTGACAAGCCCCCTCCTTTACCTTGATGCAATTTTCTTACCTAAATAATGGTCTTGTCTTGCCTTTTTTACACTTAGACTCTTAGCCAGACATGATGGATTTTTGAACATGATCTACTAAGTTATGGCTTGTAATTTATATAGGACTTATTAAAGCTATTATTAATTACTCTCTCATGATATGTTGGAGTGATGCCTCCCACTACTTGTCAAGTGGCCACAAAATAATTTCAAGAAGAAAACATTGAAGAAGTAGTGGAAATTACAAATCCTTCCATTCCTATCCTTATAGGAAAACAATATTTTACATAGAAAACTTTTCAGGTAGCATGGAACAATATTAAAGAAAGATCCATGCAAAATAAGTTCCCTAAGGATTTGGAAGACAAGGAAGTCTACATCAACATCAAGTAGCTCAAGATACACAAGATTGCATACAATTTCAAAGTGATCCCTTGTGCAAAGTAAATTGAATTGATCCTATCACATATGGATGATTCAAACTTGGTGCTTCGTAGTGAAAGTGGTGGAAATATTTCCACCTATAATGGAAAGGACATCCATACTTATTAAAAGATGTTGAAACCAAAAAAATATGCCAACAACAGACTATATACTAGATGGGCCAATATCAACAAAAGTGATATCATCAAGTATTGGTGTCAATATCATGTCGAATTCCGACATCTCTCGAATGTAGTTTACCCGACTAGGATTTTGAGGTTGGTGTACAAATATCTTATTGCTATGAGTTTTAGGTTGCACGGGAAAGAAAATATAGAAGTATTTGAAGAGACTTGGATATTCATGCTCAACTTGGTTTTACTCGATGTCAAATACTTAATTGGGAAAATATACTTTCTTTTGAATTGTAGCAACACGTTGAGTAGCCAAAGTAGCTCTAAGAGAAAATCAAGCACTTGATTTCTAAATGTTAGTTTATTTGCTAGATGGGATCTGTGGATGGTATGCATTTCAAGAGATGTATTAGAACTGGATCCCACAAGAGAAATTTTCAGTATACCTCCATTGTAGTGTGTTTTTAGTGTTAGGTTTTAGAGGGGCATATAAGCCATATTTCAAATGATTTATGAGATTGGCCTTCCTTGCTTGATGAACTAGGTGAAGGAGGAATTAAAAGATATCATAGATTGGTTTTCTGCATCGGATGCTAAAATATTAGATGCTTCGGATACCAAATTGTTTCCCATGTTATGCCACCATATGTGACTAACAAAGTAGTGCTACAAGAGGTTTCTTAATAATGGATTATTAGGAGTCCTTCATAGAAGGAAGAAGACCTCGTGGTCCACTTTCCCTTTGTGAATTGGAATGAATGGCCTAAAGAGCTTCAAGATGACATATGCTAAAATACAAGAGCTAAACCACATACACTTTAGAGTCAATAAATTTCACAGGTACAACCACAGGAAGGTGTGAAGAAACATTATGACATGATTGGGTATGGTTGGGGATATATATCGATGACTACTATAGAGGATGAGAAGGTGAGAAACTGGTACAATGCATTAAGGGAGACTCTCCCAGGAGATGAGGTAGGAATATCTATAATTACACAAATTCCATATGTATAGATGTAATAGGAACCACAAGAAACAACTACACAAGCTAGTACGTCAGTTCCTAGGAAAAAGATAAAGAATGATAGGGTAGCAGAGAGTATAAGAAAATGGAATGTTGATTTGTTAAGAAAAGGCTCTATTGAAGTTGAAGAGGAAAAGAGACAACAAGAGGAAAAGGAGAAGAAGAAGTGGGACAAATTGCTTTGAAAGAAGCAAGAAGAAGAAGAAGGTAGAAGAAGGATATAAGAAGAACATCGAAGTCACTCACAGGAGGAGGAAGTAGCATAGCGGCTAGAACAAGAACATATAACTCAACAAATAGAATAATAAATGGATGAATATGATTCTATTAATACCATGGATGATGAGATAGGTTCTCCAATAGAACCTCCTCTTACAGGTGGCCATCACCTATTTGATTATACGGGAATCACACCTCCACCAGAAGATAGGGCCATCAACATATTTAATGTTACATTTGATGAGCTGAATAAAAGGATCGTGGAAGAAATATGGATATTCTTCCCAAATGATCCCCAGAATCTAGTCTCTATATCCATGAAAAAGGTGATAGGTATAAACACTAGGAAGAATCCTTGGGAAATTATTGTAGCTAATGTTGCTTTTGCAATAGCAGCACTGGATAACTAAGAGTAGCTTTTGAATGAGATTGAATGGTTAAGGAAAGAATTGGCTACATTAGAGCAACAAATGGACGATCCCACTGCAGAAAATCAATGATTATCTTCCAAAAGTTTCAACTCAGCAAAATTGAAGTCATTTGAAGAATTGAGGGAAATGGAGGACATCATGGCATAGTTGTATGATGAAATGATACTTATTCATGAGGTAGTGGCACCCCTAGTTAGTATACAAAATGAAGTGCAATAAGTGTTGAATCTCCTAAAGGTGGAAAACAAAGCTTTCAATTAAATATAGCAATGGGATGCCAAATATCCAGAGGTTCTGCAGAAGTTGTTGAAAAAGGAAAAGATTGTTGTTGAAGTGGACAATTTACAATTGAGACTCCACAGTTCGAATTACAATTACCTTGGGGAATAGTCAACTAACATTATAATTTCTTATAGTCAACTGCAAAATGGTTTGGATTCCTTAGCACAAGAACACAATATTCCTTTAGTGGGACCACTTGGAGAGACAAGAGGCACGGATATCATCGTACAAGAAGTGAAGCAATACATTGAGAAAATAAAACAAGCATTAGAATAGGAAGACTTGGAAGTTACTAAGAACATTATTCGAAAATATTCCATTGCACCAGCTAAATCTCACATGAAATTTTCATGGTTTTGGAGTAATGTAAAATCTATCTCCAAATCCATATTGATAGAAGGATTGGAGGTAAAGATGTCGTTTCCAGTAGATTTTCCGGTTAGAATCAAAGGAATTGCTACATAATTTAGAGAATGGAATTCATACATCACCAATTAGCTCCATGAAGAGGCATTGGATTATCTATTTGAAAGAATTTGTTTTCTATTAGAATTTTTTTCTTATATAGCCACCATCCTATATGTATTTTGTCTTTTGTAATAATTTTAATCTAATGGAGTCGAAGAGACACATGTGGAATTTAAAAGATCATATATAGAATTTGAAAGGTTCTATGGAATCACATAGGTCATAGAAGTTTAGAATTCATGAGGAAACTCAAATTCCATTGTCATTTGTTATAAATAGTTCCTCATAAATCAATTAAAGGTCTTGGATTCTTATATTTTTGCCTTGGCTTCTCTTGTATTGCATAAGAGGAAAATCATTCTTTGGAGAAGCAAGTTGTAGCTTCATATTCCACTACTTGACCTAGCGTTTCATATATGTAACAATTTACCTGGAACCTTTCATTAAGAATCAGAAGCTCCTTGAGCCAGCAGTTCTTCATGCATGTATTGTGAATGTAGTAAGACTATTCTTTATATGTTTATAGTATATGTCGGTGTAATACATACTAATATTAATGAACTATTTTGTTGCTTAGATATCAAAGTTGTTAAGTGAGTCTTTTTATGCTTTTATGATTTTCGTTTATCATGTGAACTAATTCGTAGGTTTATCAACATGGTTTTCCCCTTCACTCACGAGTGTCTCTTAATATGGCAACATTACTTCCCTAACTAGAGACTTGTTTCTCTTTACAACTGTGGAGGTTTCCTATGAATTCTACATTTTCAGTCACACAAAGCTTACGTACTTTCTTCCTCAAAGAGTTGTTATGATCCCTTTTGTATGTGTTGTAACTAAGGCACACCTCTAAACCATTCGTAGTGGTGGATGGACCCTATAACCAAATGGGACTACTACAAGAAATTGTGTAAGGTCTAATTTGTACATCATATCAGGGAGATCCCATGTATTTTAGTGCCATCTAGAATCGTGAACATTTTGGCACTAGAAGGAGGGAAACATGCCAAGATGAGACTTTGAAGGTTTTTTGGATCTCTTACCTTAAATGGATTCTTCCCAGATCATAATCCCAATTTTTTTTTTGAAAGCCTTAGATATTTCAATCCCCGTAGAATTTTTACATAACTTGTGACATATAAAATTTAATGGAAAGGGTACAACAATCGTCATTGATTACGTGATTGAGTTTGTTAAAATTTGTTTTTCAAGTGGTGCTTATTCTGAAGATATTATTACAAGGTTGTTTACCGTTACATTGGATGGTCATGCTAAGAAATGTTGTTATTCTTTACCCACTTCTTTTATCTCATCTTTTAAGTAATTGGTTAATGAGATTCATTGTATTCTCAACATGTATGAATATCAAGATGTTATTAATGAAATAAATAATCTTAGAATAAAATAAAATGAATCGCTTGAGAAGTTTGTTGACAAGTTTCTTCATCTCCGTTGTGAATTTCTAGCTGAGGAAATGGATTGGAAATTTTTGGATGAAAAGTTTTGCTTCTTAGTCACGATTTTGAGAAAAAAAAATTAATCAAATTCATCATGCATTTCCATTCTAAAGGAATTTCAATTTCCTAAATAAGAATCCGATATTCCTTTTATTCCCTTTCCTCCTCCTTTTGATGTTACGTGTGTTGAGCCTATTTTGGTTAGTAAGCTGGAAGATAAATTTGCTATTGAGAAATTAAATTTTCTTTCACATATTTCCCTAGATGATAATTTTCTTGATCTTAATAATCCCCTTGTCGATATTGAACTCGTTAATCAAGATGAATCCTTCAACAACCATTATCCCAATCCTCTTATTCCTTCTAAAATGAATGATGGTGATTGTTCAAGTATTATGGATCAATATTTCTTCCCATAGGAATACTCTAATTTGCAAAAGTTTCAAAAAGAGTTTGATGTTATCATTGAATATTTCCTTTCAGGTATAGCCTCTTTTATTAAGGAATATGACGTGCTTATTTTTGCAGTTTTTTGTTGCAATCTTAAAATCTATCTAATGGGCCTCATTTGCTCCATGAATATTGTGATTTGGTTGATGAATTTCGTTTAAATAAGAAATTGACTGTATTTCCATGTTTAACTCTCAATCTTTTCAAAATTCACATTCAAGTTGAAAAAATAGGACACTTTAGTCCATGCCGATGTTATGTCAAGTTCCCTCTATCCCGACGATACTTGTGAATTTGGATAATCTAAGATTATATTGAAAAATATTATCATCAATATCATCTCATGGGATGTGTATTATTTCTTGAGGGATGATCCCTTTTTAAATGTTCAATTTGTAAACCCTTGTGATAGAAAGATTAATAAGACATTTAAATTTCAATAGTTGCATCCCTCTTCATGCAAATCTCTGATTTGTGATGTGGAAATGAAGATCGATATTAATGATTGTGAAATCCTCTGATCTAAAATATCTTCTTCATCATCCATTAAAAAGTTCAAGATGCACACCATCATGGATTTTGGTCAATGTGTATGATCCATGTGGATATTGGTGGCCACCCGCCTATCCCAGTTAGACCCCCACAATTGTTTGTTTCAATTTTTTAATTTCCTTAATTATATCATAGTTTACTATTTTTGGTAATTTTTCGGGTCCTCAACTCTCGGAGCCATTTTCAGACCCTAAACAATGGTTTTTTAGGAAAATTAATGGCAACAAATAAAACACTTTAACTCAATATTCCTTGTTAGAAGTTGTAGTCTTGATATAAATATTTGTAATGAGGTATCGTGGGCATCAATCGGAGATCGTATGCCAAAGTTACGACCTTGGGAAGTTGATGTACTAATTTACCCCAACGGGGCCCATAGTTTGGTGTTTCATCTCCTAGGGTTAGGTTTTTGGATGTTTCGGGTTTTCCAGTGTTTCTTAATAATAAATGGGCCCTCAAGACTAATTGTAACACAAATTAGAGGCATGTATCCACCACATCGATTCTCAAAGATAAGCTATCATCGCCCGAGCTAATTTATTTCCATTCTTTATGTAAGCATATTTAAGTTCTTTGATATTAATGAAATGAAGTTCTATTTCTGATGCATCTATTTGTTTATGGTTATATATGTAATTTTTTGTGTTCCTGTTTAAATTCATATCAATGGTATTGAAGTTGTATGCTCTTTCTCGATCCTTCTTTACATGTCCGCAATGAGGTCAGGGTATAAGGAGTTAGGGCTCGATCTGGTTGAACCTTTGCATGACCAGCCTCACAAAACCCGATGGTCACCCATGGGGGAAGAAAATAAAGATGATGGAAAATGATATCCTATCAAACTATTGCTTGAGGAGGCCCTTGAGAAGCAAAGGAATGCAATGATGGATAAATTTGCCCAGATCCTTCAACGGTTGGCCACTGGCAGTGCATCCACATATAGCAACCACTCTAGAGGCACAACTCCTCTTAAGTTCTAAGTAAACTTTGACATTCCAATATTTGAGGGCCAGAAAGATGCATCTGCCGTAGATAAATGCTTAAATCTACTACAAGGATATTTTTTTGTTCACGATTTTTCCAGCCGAGAAAATATATTACTTTTTCTCTTCTAAAAGATGTCCCCCAGGTCAAGGACTGGTGTGAAACCTCCTATGAGCAGAAGGATGAAAGTAAACCCTCACTGTTTTCAGCCACACCCACTTGGAATTCATTCTGGGATGGCATCAAGGAGAAGTACTACCCTTTTAGGAGCTTTGAGGATAAATACATAAAGTGGGCCACGTTGCGGCAAGGAAGGCACCAAGGTGTGCTAAAGTTTACCAATGTTTTTCATACCCTTCACATGAAGTTGGGTATGAAGGATTCTAAGAAACATTTGGTAGTCAAGTATCATGGCTTCCTACATAGGTACATCCAAGATGAGATGGAGTTCCTAGAACTCTCCTCGATCGGAACGATGTACCGATATGTTATCAAGATTGAGCAGAAGCTTAAACAAAAAAGTGAAACTTTGGATTTAAAAATCTGAAGCAAGGGAAAGGTGCCCCCAAACCAAAAAACAAAGGAAATAGCCAACGCAGGGCGACCTAGGATAACTCACCAAAGAAGAAAGAAAAGAAAAACACCGTGAAGCTGAAGAAGGACACAAGAAAGTTGTTTGTGTTCCATAACATATCCACTCAGAGTACAACTGAGTGTCGGGCCAAGCAGTCACTGGTGGTCGAGCTCAAGCCTTCTAAATCAGATGCATGTTCCAAATATGAGTCAGAACCCAACAAGGGGAATGACAAAGGGAATAAAATTATCGATGTAGAGCCCAACGCCACCATTACCACCATGAAGATCCAGAAGGAGGAACCCAGAGATCCAGAGGATGAGGAGCACCTCTTCCACTCCCAAATGTGGGTAAAGCGTTCCCTGCTACAGTTCATTGTTGGCGTCCGGAGCCAAAAGGATCTCATTTCATCAAAGGTCATGCAATGGCTAGGCTTACCAACCATAGCACACCCACAATCATACACCATCGGGTGGCTTCACCAAGGACAGGATCTTCGCTTCAGCTAGTAGTGTCGCCTTCCATACAACATCAAGTCCTTCACGGATGAGGTATTATGTGATGCTTCTCCTCTTGATGTTTATGATGTATTATTATTCCAACCCTAATTGTGGAAGTGACATTCTGTGTATGATTCAAGGCCTCACGCTATTATTGTTACCTTGGGAAATAAGTCGTACATGATAGCATAGGTAGCATAGCCTACCGCCATATCTTCGGTTACTAAAAAACAATGCAGTAAGCTCATTTCCAAAATAATGATTTTTTTTTCCTAATCATACGCCCTTAGGGTCCCTCTGCATGCAAACAACAAATGGACAATGCCGTGGACGAGTATGAGGATATCTTCACCTCCCCCGTAGGGGTGCCTCTGCATTGTCAGGTCAAGCACCCCATCGATCTGATCCCACGTGTGTCGTTACCCAATGGACCAATCTATTGGCACTTTATTATGGAGAACGACAAAATCAAGAGGCATATTCAAGAGCTACTGCAGAAAGGTCACATATGGCCTAGTTTATCACCCTGTGGGAGCCCGATCATATTGGCACAGAAGAAGGATGGGACTTGGAGACTTTGTATTGACTTTTGGGTGCTAAAAAATATCACTGTCCAGAATAAGTACCCGATCGCACAGATTGATGACCTTCTAGACAAACTCAAGGAGGGAAATATTTTAGCAAGATTGACTTGAAGTCTGGATATCACCAGGTACCAATCAAGCCCTCTGATGTGTGGAAGACTGCCTTCAAAGCCAAGGAGGGCCTTTTCAAATGTCTCGTTTGGGGTTGACAAATGCTCCTGCAACCTTCACAAGGCTGATGGATGACATCTTGCAGCCATTCGCCAACTCATTTGTAGTGGTATACTTGGATGACATCATGATCTTCAGCCAGAGTTGGGAAGAGCACCTCCACCACATCTCACAGGTTCTCCAAATACTTCGGCAACACAAGATGTGTGACAATTTGGAGAAATGCACTTCTGGAACTACCTAGGTTCAATATCTGGGATATATTATTGATGAACGGTGGGTGCATGTGGATCTAGCCGAGATCCAAGTCATTTTAGCTTAGCCAGCCCTAACCACTCTAACAGATCTCTACAGCTCTTTGGGTCTTGCCAATTTCTACCACAGGTTCATGTTGGGCTTCTCTCATATCACTTGGCCCCTGATTCAAGTTAGCAAGGGAGGACTGAAAGAAAAATTCTTTTGGTATGAATCTCAAGAGAAGGTGATCACAGAGTTGAAACATCACCTCTACTCTGCACTAGTGCTCACATTACCAGACTTGTAATAACCATTTGAGATCGAGATACATGCCTTTAACTATGCTATTGGGGCATGCCTTACTCAACAGGGGCATTCAGGGGCATATCACAGTGAGACACTTTCAAATACAGTCCAGAAGTATCCCACTAATGAAAAAGAGATGTATTCTATTGTGCAGGCCCACCAACAATGGAAGCATTACATTTTGGCGAAGGAAATGGTCATCCAAACAGACCATCAACCCCTACAGTTCATATAGATGCAAGGTAAGTTACATATTGATCACCATTAGAAGTCATCTACATAACTGCAACAGTTTCATTTGAATATCAAATACAAGAAGGGCAGCACCAATAATGTTGCAGACTGCCTTAGCCCACCACATATCTTGTCGTTAACCACCATGCTCAACTCTTGTGGGCGCGAGAATTCTAATTGGCCACTTCTCTACAAAAGCAACAAAGTATTCGGCCACACATATCAGACGCTCTTGGAGGGTCAGCAAGTTCTATATTTTCACCTCCAGGATGTACTGCTATTCCACCTGGGACACCTTATTTAGAAAGTGCACTGTAGTTGGGTCACTGGGCATTTTGTGGTCAAGAAAACAATGGTAGTACTCCAGAAGTATTTCTAATGGCGGAATCTTCGATAGGATGTCAGGAAGTACATCAGATCCTACACTTCTTGCGTCATTACCAAACCGAACATAAAGAGGTAAGGCCTCTATACTCCGCTTCCTACCCCTAGTCAACCATTGGAATCCATCTCCATGGATTACATGTCGGCCCTTCCTTCTACTAATCATGGCAACAACTTTTCTTTTGTTGTCGTCAATAGATTCTCGATATGGCGATTATGGTGGCCTGCGAGAAGAATATCACAGTAGAAGCCACTGCTACACTCTTCTTTGAATGAGCGTGGGTACACTTTGGGATGCCACATTCTATCATCTCAGATCAGGACAACATGTTCATTAGTATATTTTGGTCAAGTCTATGGTCGATGCTGGACACCAAGATCGTTCTAAGTTCACAACTTTCTATCCCCAAACTGATGGCTAGACATAGTTTGTCAAGAGGATTATCATACACATTTTGTGCATGTACAACTCAGAGAATCGATGCACATGGGATGAAAGCCTCCCCTATGTCCAGCATAGCTATAACTGAGTTCTCCACAGCTCGACTAGCCACAACCCTTTTCAGGTGGGCAGGGGATTCTAGCCACTATGTCCCATTTAGGTGGCCATAGCATTTGTAGCTACTTAGGAAAATTTGACTCATGTCGAGTCTGAAGCTGAAAAGGAAAACAACTTCATTGAGTACATTTAGCACATCCATCAACATGTCCATGACATATTGGATGAAGCCAATGCTAAGTACAAGCAGTGACATGATCAACATTGGGTTCCACACAAGTTCGAGATGGGTGTTGGGTAGTCGAGGTCCCGCGTAATGGTTTTGGGGCTCAAAGCCTGCAATTTTGGTAAAAATATGGGAAAGGCTCCACGAGGTGTGCGGAGCATGAAGTGTAATGAGTCAAGTCAAAGGGTTGTCCACCCAAAAATAATGTAAAAAAATAGAAAGTGAGTCGGCCTGCCCATGGTCCGCGGACCATGGAAATGTATAAATAGAAAAAGGCTCTATGGTTAGAAGTCAGTTTTTTAGTTTTGATTTTGATCTTGAATGTAATGGGTTTATGAAGAAAGAAATCTCTGATCATCTGTAAGTCTGAGTCAAGGGTGATGGTAGATAGATAGAGGCTCTGCATTTGTGTGCACAGAGGCCTGGTAGAGTTCGCAGCAGTGTGCACGGACCCCTGCAGCTGAGTGCACAGGGCGGATCTGGTTGTACTTAAGAGAAGATAAATAAAGATAAGAATTTCTAAATCATTGTGTGTTTTCTTGCAGATCTATCTATTGCTTATGTTCTAAATTTTTTGCATCATCTATTATAATTGCACGCACGGGGTCTTATTGCTAATTGTTTATTTAAAGATTGTAATAAGAAGATCAGATCTATAATAATTTCATTAATAAGAAAGTGCGTCTGTGCGGATCTACTCGAAAGCCTAGTAGCTGTATAGAGTGGTGCGAAGCCGCACGACGGTTTGCGACCCCTCCAGACTCCATCAAGACATCCCAAGGGTGTGGAAACCTAGCTCCAACACCCTCTCATACAACCTCGGGTGAGACTTTAGTTCGTGCTCCGCAGACTGTTATTGAAAGGGCCAGTAGTGTGGGATTTGTTCGGCTAATACACTTCTAAGACCTGGGCCAGGCCCCAATAAGCCAACAAATGGTTCTGTTGTCGGGACCAGGATCTACCTAAGGGATGTCTGATGTCGGAACACTGGAACCCAGTAAAGAAAGAGCTTGAAGATTGGTTGGATCAGAAGCTTCACGAGTTCGTGGTTCAGGAAAACAGAAATCCACAGATATCGGAGGAAAGATGGTTGGATCGTTACATATACACAAAGATTCATGAGATCTTCTTCACGTCCTTCTGGATAGAGCTATATGAGTGGATGGCGTGGTTAGCTGACAGTCAAGGGAGGTGCAGACTAGATCAACACATTGTGTGGACTCCAGAGTTGGTGCATAGGCTGGAAGCATCTGAAGATAAAATTGCACGGGCAGTAGATCACTGGTTGGATCGAATAATAGGAGGGTTTATCATCGAATTCATGTTAGACACGATTGTGAGTTATAGTGAAGCAGAGAGGTGCTTTCTCCAAGGACCGCGTGGTGAGTACATCAAATCATTGAATACTTGGATTAAAATGTTGTTATGTGAAAAACAGATTATGTGGATTCATTAATGACTGGAGTAACACAAAGCAAAAGAGGCTATTGAGGAACTGAAGGATTAGAAAATTGTCCTCTGATTTCTATTTTGTGAGAAAGAGAGGAAGAGCTCGCAGGGTTCTCTCTGAGAAGAGCAGTCCGGTTGATTAAGCAGCGCATTCCACTGATACCAACACTGTCCACGCCATCACCTACGTCACCTACATCAAACCCATATTCACCTACCCCACCTCCACCACAATCGAAGGTTGGGATGGCGAGTGCAGTCAAGTTGGAGGTATTTAGCGGCATAGGAAATGAGGAACCAGGTCAGTTCTGGTTTGTGGTAAAGGCTGTATGGGAAGCCCAAGGCGTAACAGATAATAACATAAAAAAGGCTACTCTGGTTAGCGCACTGCAGGACTGCGCATTGACGTGGTATATAAAATACTCGAGCGATCACCTGAATGCGAGAATAGCGGCGATCCAGGATGCATTGAACAAAGAATTTATTCAACCAAAATCAGAGATGCAGTTAATCATTGGGTTCAAGGAGATCGCAATGTTACCTAGTGAAGCCCCATGGGATCTGGATCATAGATTGAAAAGTACAATTCGTGAGGCTATCATGACGCTGACAGATGCACAAGATTGTGCGTGGTTTGTGGTGTCTTTGACACCACATCTGAGAATAGCGCTATCACAGCAAAGGATCTCAACCCAAGCTGAAGCATTAGAGACAGCGATGAGGTTACATAAAACCCCAATATAGGATCCAGGGTTGGGAGTTCAAAAAATCCATGCGCAGATACAAAACCTATTCTTAGAGATGCGAAGTTTGAAACAAGGTCAGGTGACTCAGTCAGAGGCATGTGAAGAGGTGTGTTGCATCAAATCTAAGGCCCAGGGCCATGACAAGGATCATTGTTCACTCTTTGCGAGTTACGTGGTAGGCGGGGGGACCAATACTATTGTGACCAGAGGTATAGGCATGACAAGAACGATGCCCGCTCTTTGGTGCATGATCTATCAGGTGGGAGGAAAGCATGCCACAGACAACTGTCATCTATTGCAGAACCTGAGACAAGCCCCCAACAGCTATTTTGCAACTTTTATAGGACGATGGGCCACAACGAACAAAATTACCGAAGTTATGAGTGTTTGACGGATCCAACACCTGCTTACAGGATGTAGATGGAGGTGCGTGGTCAGGATCCGACCGCAGCAATAGTGTGGGGCGGATTCCAGGGACGCGGATGAGGACAAGGGGGAATGGAACCCGGATGAGGATGGGGACAATTAATCTGTTATAATTGTGGAGGACCTCGGCGCTACGCACGTGATTACACGAACCTGACCAGAACATGTTGCCCGTACTGTTACCAATTTGACCATGAAGCAGTCGATTTCCCCACACTAATTGCCAAGATGTGGGAAAAAGGGGTGCTTCAGAATACTCCCACTCAAAATTTCCAAATGATGAAGGCTGAACCGTGCGAGGAAGATTCTAATGTGAATATAATGCTCATAAGTGGTGCAACTATAGCAGAATATAAGGGGAAGCAACCAGAGGAGGATGCATGGGTTTGCAAGGCCCCTACAAAACAGCCTGAATTTGATTTGGAGTATGTGAAGGAAACATTTATGGAAGCTAAGAAGAGCTTCATGGAGCCTTCTACTTCGGGTAGCAAGGATCAAACTGAACCGGAGAGGGATACCTCTCTGCTAACTACCTTTCTAGAGACATGCATGAAGCTATTACGGGACACTAAAGCAGTGAATGGATTGCAAGTGTTGATAACTAAGTGCGCAGGGTCGAATGAAGCGCGGATGGTTTGGAAACTAGGCAAGCATACGTTGCGCATCAGGCAAAAATGCGGTTGATTGCCTAAATTGTGGACTATGAGATGGATCAGGTCGTTCTGGACTTGGGGTCAGACGTGAATGTCCAACCTAAACAGACCTAGGAGTGCATGGGTAGGCCCGCACTACAATGGTCTCCTATCCAATTACGGATGGCGAACCAACAGAAGATCTTTCCTATGGGGAGCCTACAAGGAGTTACAGTAGACATAGAAGGTGCAAGCACACAAACCAATTTTGAGGTCATAGAAATTGTGGATGACAGTAACCCATATCTTGCATTGTTAGGGATAGACTAGGCAATGGATATGAATGAAGTCATCAACCTGAAGAAATGAAAAATTATATTCGAGAAAAAAACTCTCCCCGTAGTGATTCCGCTAGACCCAGCAGAAGGGGTGCACTATATTGAGCTTGTGCATGATGAGGGCAGTGATGATGAACTGGATTGTATCTACCAGATCACAATGCAAGCTCGGGAGTGGGTGAATCTGACAACGGACAGTAGAATCTCATGGGACCATGACAGTTCCTACACATCGGACTTAGATGAAGAGATTGAGCGATGACATAACCAATTGCATGAGGTAATAACGCTAAATTGTAATATGATGCTTATATCACTATGCCGCATAACGTAGAAGCAAGAGAGTAGCCAATCGATGAGGATGCCATGAAAGTAGAGGACCCAGTTGACCAATGCAAAATGGCTAATCTCGAACAAAAGTTGTAGGGTGCAGCCGCGGAGGCACCGTGCGCGGCAAATTCTTAAGGGTGGAGTACATGCCAAAAGATTTGGCGAAAGTGCCGTAGATATAGGAGGCAGACGCATTTACGGTTTGGAGGGAAATGGGGTGAGAATCCATCAGCAGCATAGGGTGCAAGTGTATGTTGTGTAGACACCTGACCGACTCAGAATCACAAATCCAAATTCACCGTAGAAATCTGGTCCGCTAGCGGCCCACGACAGAGTCAGAAGGAAAAAAGGAGGGTGTTATAGCTCCAAATCTCACTCTTATGGTTTGTGATGCTGCACTTATGGCCTAGGGCAACCCCTCCTTCCAGACCTGGTCCAAAAATTTAAAAAACAGTGTTTTATTCCCTGTACGCGACTTTGCCCTGTGTTAAACGCGTGTACACGCGGGTCTGTCATACCCAACCCGCGTGTATCTACTAAAACACTTAAAAAAAATATAATTTCCTCTTTTTCGGGCGGTGATCGCGGGTTTACCTGCTGGATCACCTGTTAGTGCCCGTGGCCCAACTGTTCCCAACCAACTCCTAACTAAAAAACTACTTTGGAGAGGGTATAAAAAGACATCAAAGGGAAGGCCAAGGAGAGAGAAAGGAGAGCAAGATTATTATGCTGAGATTTTTCCCTTAGACCAGGTCTGAAGTCCTTGGTGCATCCTGCACTTCCCCCATTTTGCATAGGAAACCCTTGTTTCCATGTGTATTGGTGATCATTCATCCTTGACATCATCATTGAGTAAGACTTGGAAGGAGCTCTTGTTGGAGGCTGGAGGCTGGAACGAATCCGGGAGGAAGCTTGCTTGGAGCCTGCTGAAGGTGTTCAGGTGATATCTTTCCGATATATGTACTGAAAATTGCTTATACAAAGAAACACACACACACAGCCATCTTTTTACTTTTAAGCAAATTCTAATGTTTAGGGTACATACCTAAGGTCCTACGTTCGAGAAGACCGTTAGGGTGCAAACCCTTCTTGGAGTTCCCTTCTTCTTTCTCTGACCTGCAAGACAAACAAATCAAAGAACACAACAGTACATGTATAGAAGTTTATGTATAAATCATCTTTATGCTATAAAGTTAGTTATAAATAATCTTTAAGTAACTACTTTCATAAGAATTCAACACAAGAATCTCATAAGCATAAAGAAAGATTATTCGGGAACAAAGACGTGTTTCTTTATATATAAAGGCAAATAAAGTACATATATCGGAAAGATATCACCTGAACACCTTCAGCAGGCTCCAAGCAAGCTTCCTCCCGGATTCGTTCCAGCCTCCAGCCTCCAACAAGAGCTCCTTCCAAGTCTTACTCAATGATGATGTCAAGGATGAATGATCACCAATACACATGGAAACAAGGGTTTCCTATGCAAAATGGGGGAAGTGCAGGATGCACCAAGGACTTCAGACCTGGTCTAAGGGAAAAATCTCAGCATAATAATCTTGCTCTCCTTTCTCTCTCCTTGGCCTTCCCTTTGATGTCTTTTTATACCCTCTCCAAAGTAGTTTTTTAGTTAGGAGTTGGTTGGGAACAGTTGGGCCACGGGCACTAACAGGTGATCCAGCAGGTAAACCCGCGATCACCGCCCGAAAAAGAGGAAATTATATTTTTTTTAAGTGTTTTAGTAGATACACGCGGGTTGGGTATGACAGACCCGCGTGTACACGCGTTTAACACAGGGCAAAGTCGCGTACAGGGAATAAAACACTGTTTTTTAAATTTTTGGACCAGGTCTGGAAGGAGGGGTTGCCCTAGGCCATAAGTGCAGCATCACAAACCATAAGAGTGAGATTTGGAGCTATAACAGATGCCCCCTAATGTATGAGGTCAGAAGGGGAACATGATGGCCGAAATACATTAAGTAAGTACAAGGAAAGGAACTCTGCCGAAAAACCGAGGAGGACTTCACCAGAATTCAGCCTGCCAAGCCACCGAAAGGAGATCAGAAAGAAACACTGTCTGAGGCGGGCATACCCATGCTCAGGAAAAGTAAAGCATGTCCGCATATCAAGTACAAGCGGATCCACTAAGTATACAAGTATAAATGACTGTAAAAATACATAATGGATCATCTGATCATAATGAGTAAGTACATGTCTGAATATCACATATAAAACTGTCAATGATGCTGAAAGATGCAACGGATCACTGAAATCAAAGACTGATCCCATAAGGTACCAACTGAACATGATGGAATAGGATGGTACTACACTGCAAACTCAGGTGCCAGCATATAGAATGTCGCCATGACTGACTGCAACATATAAGGTGGAATGGTATCAACTAGCAGCAACAGGAGCAACTGTCAAGTGAACCAATAAATGCTGATACAACCTGAGGTCTTCACCGACCGCCGTGGTACATTTCTACACCATGGGAATAAATGATCTGAAGTCGACCATGTGAGAAATCGTTTGATTACCGGTCATTGATGTATACCGTTAACAAACGCGAGACTACTCACCGATAATGATAATGAGCGTCAAGGTACCCAGTACAATCTAACAAGTGTGAATAGATGAGCTGAAGTCGAACACCTGTAAGAATCTATCAATCAGGAGACAATGATGGTTTCCCACTGTCGATAGCGAGGAATCTGCCACTAATGACTGCAAACCCCAAGGTACTGCCAAATGGACTCTAGATCTTTGCCCTAGAGCAATGAGTCGGAGTCGATAGGGAAAGATCCGCTAGAAGGAAGGCATTAAGGCATCCTCCATCAATCTAGCGCGAGTGTAACCCGTAGGCCAATAATGTGGAAGGAATCGGACGAAAAAGATGTAGTAACCCAACCGAAGTACGTTTCCGGCGTACACAAGATGTGGCTAGCGCACGGCAGAAACCCTCTGAACCAACCAATAATGAAAGCTGACACAGAGGCGAGGTATCCACCAATAGGGTCAAATGGAAACCAAGGTACTGCACGAATCCCAATGTGTGATAATGTATGCTGATGTCGAACACAAGGGAAACCACTCAGTCAAAGACCCATGATACTGATCGATGCTGAGCACAAGGTGACCTATCAATAATGAAAATAGGGCCAGGGTGCGGTCTCTAGGTCTGCCCTCAGAGCAATGTGTCGTCGTCGATAAGGACAAGACCCGCCAGCAAGAAGTCAATGGGGACCTTCTCAAACCGGCACGAGTGAAGGACCAATATAACTGATGTGATGATAGACATGACACTGACAACCAGGGATGGCCGACTGAAAAATGAGTCAAGAGACACCGCAGAAAGGCCGACTCAGGCTAACTTCCCTTGAACAAAAGCACGACTCAATGTGACTATGTGGCAGCATATAATGAATCTGTATAAGTTCGTCATGCAGGAGGCACGAACGAACCCTCCATATGATTGGAAGAGATAACCAATCGGGGGAGAACTGACTCGATAACAAGGTTATGGCTTACCTAAGTCAAACTAAATCCCACCCATGCGGAGGAGACTTTGTTTTGAGTGCTTTGTTCAAGGGCGACACGACTGACTCTAGCTGCCAACAATAAATGGAAATAATGTCCCTGTTCCCGCTCTTTTTGGAATATTTAATTTTTTTTGTCTTTTTCTGATAAGCCGGAAAAAGAATAAAAGAATGCTATGGTACAGTGGAAAGAACGAGTGTCGGTGAAACAGATGCTCTAGTTCCTGGGAACGGAACGTTCCTATGCTCAATGCAGGGAGGTGAAAAACTGGTCAGTGACACTCAGAGGTATGTCCCTTCCACGGATCTGGGTATGCCAAGCTGCAGAGGTCAAGGGTATGCAAGGTTGATTTTTGCAGACGTCATGGTCAAAAGTTGGCTTAAACACAAGTCCAAGTGAAGCCGGCTCTAGGCCAAAAGGTGCAAATGGTCAACATGCAATGCAGAAGTACAACTCGACACACATAGGAGCCTCTAGGGTATAAGGCCAGAACGAAGCGCAGAAGCAAAGAGGAATGAGTCTTCAACGCATAAGTCATGGCGGGACTACAGAGGACTCCCGAGCCTATGGATGAAAAATCAGCATGAGTGCCAAGTGACAACAAGGTACTAACTAGGGCACCCATGATAAGGTAGGCTCTACCACACAAGTCATGACACTTCTAAGCAATGAGAAGGTTCCGCACCATAACTTGGTGGGGTCGATCCTAAGGCCAAATGGGAAAGGAAACTGATAAGTGGACAATGCAGGCGGAAGAACCTAACCTATATGCCAGTTTCGAGAACCAATACCTGTCAGAACGGACCAACCATAAACTTCCAAAGGAGAAATCTTCCAAGTTCTGTAAACATAAATAGGAACACTAGACACGAAGTTAATACATCCCTCATATAAACTCCATATAAAATCTTTGTGTTATAAGATACAAAACTTGAAAATGCGTACCTCATATATAGAATATGGTACAGGGAACCACACAGCCTTGCGGCTTACGTATAATAGTTCTGCTGAACAAACCCCTTGCAGGGCTCAGGCCAAGGGCTCCTTTGGTAGTCATAACTCATGGCTTCAAAGAGTTCCTCCTGTGAAGGCAAAACAAGTTCTAAGAAATCATGAGAACTACAAGGATCAAAAGAGGGAATTAAAGGGTCCCATGTCCCTATAGGAAGAATCTCTCGGTCAACTGCCGGGACCAAGTCCCAAGAAGGAAAATAATAAGTCAAAGGATCCTTCTTAGAAGCGATTGAACATTGAGGACTCAATGCCACATAATTGACCCGTGGCTGGGTAGAGTCTACTTGAACACTTGGAACAAACCAAGGGGCAAAAGTCGAATTAGGGTGGTGATTGTCAGATGCAAGCTGATCAACAGTGACAATATTCCCATTATGAGGAAAGCACATTACTCGAAAGAGTGAAGACACCACAGCATTCATAGCATAGATATAATCACGCCCAAGTAGCATATTAAAGTCTAAAGGGCTATCAACCACCATCATATCGATTAAGACAGTCTTCCCACCTAAAGTGATAGGCACTTGAGGAAGAACCCCCATAGATTCACCAGGCCTTCTATCATAGGCTAACAACTGACTCTGAGCTGTCAACAACTTTGGGGAACCCAAAGCTTTCCAAGTCAAAGAGGATATAATACTTGTAGAGGATCCTTCATCCACCATACATCGATAGACATTTGTGGAATTAACCCTGACCTTTATTTGGAAAGGTGCAGCGGAAGGAAGACGAGGCTCAACAAGGCTATCCCAATCAAAGGAAACACTCTTAGAACTTGGAGGGGGAACATTCGAAGAAACCGGAATGCCCCCTATACTAGAAGACTCGGTACTAGAGATCAAACAGACTCTTTTGTTAGGCACTTCACCCCCCAAAAGAGGAGTGTAATCGGCCAGCGATTGCACTGGCTTTACCACACTTTCAACCGATGGTTGATGGGATTGATGAGAAACCATATCAAGTGTAGGAGTAGAAGTACTTTCAGACTCGGACCATATCCTTTGAACCTCTGGAATACCAGGGCATAAATGAGTAAGATGGTCTCCCTTGCATATCTTACAAGGGAACTTAGGTTTAAAACTTCTACGTCCAGGTTTCTTATCAACCTCCATTCCACCAACATGACTAGCAGTGGTTTGCGGAGAGTCCTGAACATGACTTGCAGAGGTCGGTGACTCTTTGCTAGTATGACTCGCATTGACTAGACTCATGCCCCCAGCATGACTCGCAGCGGCTGAAGACTTATCTCCAACATGGCTCGCAGAGGTTGAAGATGAAGTGCTAGTATGACTTGCAGTGACTAGCCTTGTGCCCCCAGCATGACTTGCAGCGGCTGAAGGCTCATCTCCAACATGACTTGCAGAGGTTGAAGACTCATCTCCAACATGACTCGCAGAGGTTGAAGATGAAGTGCTAAATTTATTCTTCTTCTTTGACTTCCTTTTTCTCCTCTTTTTAGATTTCTTGTTACAAGAAGGAGGGGAAGAAGGAATCCCAGATTTCTCTTTGAGAGAAGATGAACAATTAGCACCCATATGATGCCCCTGAAATAAAGCATTCAACTGAGAAGCTTCAAGAGCATTCGGAATATTCGGAGTGGACCACAGCCAAACGGGTAGTCCAACATTCAACCCAGGAATATTCAAAGTGGCCATCAAGGGAGTACCAACGTTTCCAAAGAAAGGAAAAGCACAAGGATCCCCTTTTGGAAGGGTACCTTGGTTGGTTTCCACAGGAATATTAGCCATATCTAAGTAATCCAAAGACCCTTTCCCTTGCGGGAATATAGAAATAACTCTTCAAAGAATATGGATAAGCAATCAAAACCTTTGCCCTTGAGGAGGCAACTCCACAACTTCTGAAAGAACAACCAAAAGCCTTTCAAGATCGGTAGAGCGGCAAGCCAGTCACTCAGAACACAAAGTCCAAACGTGACTAGACAAAAATACCTAAAGCCAACTATATACAAGGAGCAAAGAGCACTCACTATAAAGTCCCTAAAGAAACAGCCAGTCAAACAACTTCCAAGTATTTCCGCTCCGGGTGGTGAGGACCGGACACCAAAATACAAGAAAGTAGAGTCAGGGGCCTTCCGAAGATAGTCTGGGATAATGACGACCCAGTCCTATCAGCGAAGGTAACAGAGGAAGTTACGCTGACCTCCTAACAACAGCCTGCGCCGGTGCAAGCCCCCAAGCTTCGCAAGGGTGCCCTCCAGAAGTACTGTCGAGAGTGATACAACGTCGACCTCAGGTGCCACGGGATTCCCCTCCGCAGCCACCTATGCAGATCCCTAGGAGAGGCAACTATGGGTACCAACTCGTCGCAGAAGCCAGGCGGAACAGTCGTGAGGTAAGTTCGGACAAGTAGGAGAGGGGGTATCTCTCTTCCCTGTCTTCACAGACCCTCGTGCTTAACTCCCAGATCCGGAGCTTTCCTGGTCTTCCTAACGCTATTGGATTTACTCTCTTTAATCAGACTCTTATGTTTGACGTTTTGTGTGGCCTTGGAGAGTTAACTCTCCACTCGCCTAATCCAAGGCCCTAAAATCCTAAACTTGTTGGTGTAATAACTAAAACAAAAAGTTCTAGTGGATTTTAATTAAGCGCTTGATTTTATTAGGCTGTTCTTTAAGTCAAAGGTAACGGAAGTGAAACTTGTGGTGTTTTTAGGACGCAAAAAGAAACTATCCTAACTACATGCACATGCACTTTTTCGTTTCAATGAAGACCAATTTCTATGAGGTTCAGATGTACTTCAAATTAAACAAAGTTTTTTGCTTTCTTTTCAAACTCCACACTCACAAAAGCTAACAAAATTATGCATGCCTAAAAGAGGATGCAAAGCTATGCTAATGCAAGAACTATATGTGAATGCAAGATTTTAAGACTACTCTGCAAACAAAGAAGGAAAGTTGCTGCTTTACCAAATTTTGTCTTGCCACTGAAATGCTTAGATAGAAGATGATTTGTTACTAATCATTTCGTCCAAACAATAAAAACAAGTTTTAAGATAAAAAACTAAGCACTTTCACTTCGCAAAAAAGGAAATCAGATGAGAAGCAAGTTTAAGAAAGCGAAACTCAAAAACTTTCAAAAGATTTTCTTTCAATCAAACCAAAAAGTCTTTTTCAAAGGAAAACTCTCAAAAAATACTGAAACTAATGATTGATAAACAAGCAACCAAACACTTTTGTGAATTGACACCAATGAAATGATGAGAACTCAACAAAAATAAAATGTGTTCGAAGTCGCTTTTGACAATCAAAAGCAGCAATGAAAGTCCAAGAAATCAAAAGACAAGTTTCAAGGAAATGGTAACAAACAACTTTCCCGAAACGAAGGAGCAAATGGTCATAAAAATGATTTCGTTAAGCAAACACAAATGTCATGAAAACAAAATGGACACAAAGATTTTAAGACAATCTTCCCACTCTGCCGAAACAGAGCAATCAAGATTCTTAAACAGAAACCTTGTGTGTCAAAAATCAATGACGCTTGCAATCAACGAAAAACAAGACTAGCACTCCTAGAGAGAGTTCGAAACAAGATGCCCCCTGTTAAACAGAGAACTGTCACTGGGAATTGACTGCTTTAAACTGACCCAAACCACCAGACAGACATTCAGCCAAAAGAAAAATTATAAATCTTGAAAATTATGTGATATACGCGCCTGCAATTATTTGCAGAAGGCGTGTACACGCGACTGCAACTAAGGAAACCTGCGTATACGCGGGTTTACTTAGTACAACTTGCGTATATACGCTTCTGTAATCCAGAAAAAGTGCGTATATGAAGTGTTTCAAGAAAAATAAAAAAACACAAACTGAAAAACTGGAACTGCTTGGAGTTCAAGAAAATATCAAACAGTCAGAACCAACAAACAGAGGCACTGAGCCTAGATTGGCTTGAGGACTACCCAAACTAGGAACAACAAGGATGTTGTCCCCAGTGGAGTCGCCAATTCTGGTTGAAGGGAAAGTACCCCTAGAGTCCTTTGGGCTGAGACTCTACCAGACTGAAAATTGCTTATACAAAGAAACACACACACACAGCCATCTTTTTACTTTTAAGCAAATTCTAATGTTTAGGGTACATACCTAAGGTCCTACGTTCGAGAAGACCGTTAGGGTGCAAACCCTTCTTGGAGTTCCCTTCTTCTTTCTCTGACCTGCAAGACAAACAAATCAAAGAACACAACAGTACATGTATAGAAGTTTATGTATAAATCATCTTTATGCTATAAAGTTAGTTATAAATAATCTTTAAGTAACTACTTTCATAAGAATTCAACACAAGAATCTCATAAGCATAAAGAAAGATTATTCGGGAACAAAGACGTGTTTCTTTATATATAAAGGCAAATAAAGTACATATATCGGAAAGATATCACCTGAACACCTTCAGCAGGCTCCAAGCAAGCTTCCTCCCGGATTCGTTCCAGCCTCCAGCCTCCAACAAGAGCTCCTTCCAAGTCTTACTCAATGATGATGTCAAGGATGAATGATCACCAATACACATGGAAACAAGGGTTTCCTATGCAAAATGGGGGAAGTGCAGGATGCACCAAGGACTTCAGACCTGGTCTAAGGGAAAAATCTCAGCATAATAATCTTGCTCTCCTTTCTCTCTCCTTGGCCTTCCCTTTGATGTCTTTTTATACCCTCTCCAAAGTAGTTTTTTAGTTAGGAGTTGGTTGGGAACAGTTGGGCCACGGGCACTAACAGGTGATCCAGCAGGTAAACCCGCGATCACCGCCCGAAAAAGAGGAAATTATATTTTTTTTAAGTGTTTTAGTAGATACACGCGGGTTGGGTATGACAGACCCGCGTGTACACGCGTTTAACACAGGGCAAAGTCGCGTACAGGGAATAAAACACTGTTTTTTAAATTTTTGGACCAGGTCTGGAAGGAGGGGTTGCCCTAGGCCATAAGTGCAGCATCACAAACCATAAGAGTGAGATTTGGAGCTATAACAGAGGGAGCACAAACAACGTCCACCTGATAAAACGATCCACTGGGAAGCTGCGGAGACCATGGGTTCAATGGGCCTATAACAGGAAGGAGGCGAAGGTGAGTTTGTCAATAGCAAGATAGGAGGGAGCACAGAATAAATGCGTTAGTAGTAGGCCTCGTGAAATCAATCAACTGTGGGAACGACTAAGAAGGAAAAGCTTGCTAGTAGGGGATGGAATCAACAAGATGAAAGGTGGCGATGCACACGTGGGCTGCACGAATCTGCACATGAGGGAATTAGGCCCGGCCGAGTCTACCATAGGACTAGAACGAGTTGCGACCCTGCTGTCATGGTTGTGACCACACACACGGAAGAATATACCCCACACAAAAGTGCATGAGGAGATAACGGATACAAAGAAACTCGAAAGGTGCCCGCAGCCCGGGCTAGCAAGGAAGCTAAGACCTCGCACCTGGGGTGCGACCACCTGACTATCTATGGAAAGCATAGTCTGAGCACCCCAAGCAGTTGAAAGGAGGTGTGAGACTATAAACAAGTCTGCAGGAGGCTTGCATCGAAAGCAGGTTCCGTGTAGATTCATTTGGTCCACAAAAACGTGGCTGCACCACAGGGGTTGCAATGCAGTGTAGAAAGGTCGAGAGGTGACCGTTAACACCATTTACAAGGTATTTGCATCCTGGCCTCTAGAGTGGTGCGCCCTAGACAAGGCCGTACTAGAAAGGATGGCAGCACAGCAATGAGATAAAGAAATCCAACTGCGCCTCACTAAATTGGCGGAAAGAACATGTAGGGGACAAAAGGCAGCTAAGCAGTAGGAGTCAACCAAGTAAGTCATAGCTAAGGAGATCATGGAAGATCAGGAAATGTCCTCAGAATAGGACATGCAGAGGGACACAGAGACACAAGAATGCACAGACTGTCTTACATAATCGACCCAAGTCAAGAGGCCACGCAATAAGGAATCATCACATACACGCAAAAAGTCAAAAACCGTAAAGGCTTTGGAGAAAGAGTTTCTTGACAGCAGCACAACGGTGCTCAATGTCCCTACAGGTGCATTGGAGGAACTGATGATAGAGCAGACAACTGTGTTGGGGGAGATTCGAGCGCAGTTGCAGCCATTACAAGTGCAACCCCCTGGTGGGGTGATCCTAAACCTAGCAGAGGACATAGACGTAGTCGAGGAGATGGTTCACACCCACATAATGAACACTTTAGCATTGCTAGCAGGCATTGTCCTAGCAGAAGTCGAAGGTGACATGCGCAGTTGGGGTTTGAATCTGGCGGATCTTCCTAGATAAACTCTATACCAACTACAGGATGGGGTAATTGCTGAGCTTCGAGCCAAGGAAGGCCGCACCCTCCAAACATTGACGGAGAACAAGGAAAACCTAGAGCAAGTCAATCTACAGTGTGATGACTTTGTCGCACACAATGAGGAAGTGGAACAGGAGATGACAGAGGCTTGCAGCAAGGTATCGAAGCTATCTATCCCAACAGAACTTCCAACAACTGAAAAGATCTATCACATGGCCTCTGAATTTCGTACGGCCCAAGAGGAGGCCACGAAGGTTCAGTGGGAATTAAATTTACAAATTGTAAAGCCAAGACTGAAGGTGCAACCACCCACACCCCCAGAAGTTCGAGAGTGGCGCTGCGGTGTAATTCAAGCAAGATTGGAAATGATAAAGCGCACTTTCCAAGATTGCTCAGGAGTGTTAGATCAGTCCTTCCTTATGCTCACCTCCCTCCATGAAGACACAACACTACAAGAAGTAGAGACAGAAGTGCAGGAGTTGCAGTTGGCTTATGACACATTCTGAGGGACTATGCAGATGGTCGCTATCATGCACCAGTTGGCCAAAATGAAGGAGGCCTTGGTTCTCAAGGCATAAGTTGATGCCACTCAACAAAATGACGCAGTGCTCAATGAATGCATCCAGCCCTGGCTTGATGAAGCATTCGTGGTCTCCACCACCATCGAGGGAAATTTATCACACATGCAGGCAACATATGATCCCGGACAGGAAACTGCAACTGATATTGATGCATCAGCGACTCACGTAGAACAGGTACAACAAATGATGGAAGATTTTGTTGCAAGGGTGGGTGAAGCGTAGAGGTTGCTAAATGACCTTCGCATGAAGATTACTGCAACGACCGACTAACTCGGGACGAGTCACGATGATTGTGTTGGGGGCCTGTTGGGTAGCCGAGGCCCCGCGTAATGGTTTTGGGGCTCAAAGCTCACAATTTTGGTAAAAGTATGGAAAAGGCTCCATGAGGTGTGCAGAGAGCGAAGTGTAATGAGTCAAGTCAAAGGGTTTTTTGCCCAAAAATAATGTAAGAAAATAGAAAGTGAGTCGGCCTACCCATGTTCTGCGAACCATGGAAATGTATAAATAGAGCAAGGCTCTATGGTTAGAAATCAATTTTTTAGTTTTGATTTTGATCTTGAATGTAATGGGTTTATGAAGAAAGAAATCTCTAAGCATCTGTAAGCCCGAGTCAAGGGTGTTGGTAGAGAAATAGAGGCTCTGGACCTATTTTCAGAGAGGCCTGGTAGAGTCTACAGCTGTGTGTGCAAACCCCTACAACTGAGTGTGCAGGGTAGATCTAGTTGTACTGAAGAGAAGATAAATAAAGAGAAGAATTTGTTAATCATTGTGTGCTTTCTTGCGGATCTATCTATTGCTTATGTTTTGAATTTTTGCATCATCTGTTATAATTGCGTGCATGGGGTCTTATTGTTAAATGTTTATTTAAAGACTGTAACAGGAAGATCAGATATATAATAATTTCAATAATAAGAAAAAGAATTTGCGTAGATCTATGGGAAAGCCTGGTAGCTGTATAGAGTAGTGTGAAGCCGCAGAATGGTTCACGACCCCTCTAGACCTCATCAAGACATCCCAAGGGTGCAGAAACCTGGTTCCAGCACCCTCCCATACTACCTCAGGTGAGACTTCAGTCTGCGCTCCACGGACTGTTGCCGAAAGGGCTGGTAATGCGAGATTTTTTCAGCTAATACACTTCTAAAACCTGGGTCAGGCCCCAACAAGCCAACAGTGGGTGACAAAGTTTGGCTACATTTGCAGAAGGAATTCCTTATCGGAGCCTATCGGAAACTCATACCACTCCATATGGTCTTGACACCATTACCAAGGCTATGGGAGACAATGAATTTGAGCTCAACGTTCCCCCATTGCTTGGCCTGCACCCAATATTCAAAATGTATCACCTTCGACCATACCTCCCGCCATTGTTGGACACATTAGCCATTGTATAACAACTTACACCTACAAAGTTAGATCCAGACTACATGGAACAATCCACAACTGATCAGATCATGGACACATAGATCAAGAAAACCCAACAACAAAGGATCTAGCTATATCGAGTTGTCAAAGAAGGCTAACTCCTTCACTAGGGCAAGTCGCTCACCAGGGCCCAAGTTCAACAAAAGTTTCCTCATCTCATGTTGGAACTCAACGCAATGGGGATCATTTCTTCCTGAGGGGGGAGGAATGATCTAGGTAGATATTGGTGGCCACCCACTTATTCCACTTGGACCCCTACCATTGTTTCTTTTAGTTTTTTAGTTTACTTAATTGTAGCACAATTTACTATTTTTGGCAATTTTTTGGGTCATGAACTTCTAGAGCCATATTGAGGCACTACACGATGTTTTTTGGGAAAATACTATTGCATATTAGCTCAAAGTATCATAACAATTAGCACCCATGTCCTATAGCCTGTTTCTTTATGTATTCAATCAAGTCTTGTATTGTTTTGAGCTTGGGAAATGTTGTTGTTGTGGAGTTATTCATTCAATAGAGCAATCAAATGTGTCACACTCTTGTGCTTTCACCTTATGATTGTATGTGTTAGTGGGGATGTTTTGGTTGTTTATCTTTCTCACTCCACGGTATCTCACATTTATTTTGTACGAGCACATATTTCAACTCAAAATTAAGGAGTAGCGTTTATGACTACATTCAAATTTTCATTTACTTAACCCGACCGTGTAATTTTTAGTTTAAGTTAGGATGGGTTGCATTTAATTAGATGCAGTACATTCTTTCCTTTTCATTTTTCAATTTTCCATGTTTTGTCTTCTTAGTTCTAATCAGCGGTAAGGAAAATTTTAGAGGATAATATTCACAAGTGGGCTAATTTCTCGTGTTTTTTACAAAAAATGATTCACTAATTTCCATTTTTTCAAAAAATTATTTGCCAACATTTTATAATATAAAAAAATATATATCTTAGAAATTTCCAAAATATTATAGAGACTGTGTAAAATCAATACAAATTTCAATATTTTTACAAAAATGTAGAAAAACATTTACATTTTTTATATTATGGATTAGTAAGATTTGGCAAGGTTTCTAAATTTTGTGATAAATTTTCATCGTTAAAATTTTCCCTAAATTAACATTATATGAGAGTTGGTTTTGATCTTCAAGACAATGGGGCTAACCTTTTGCAAAAAAAAAGTTGTGGTAAAATGAAACCCTTCGCTAATATGTTACCCTCTTCTTTGTTTCAGTTTATATATCTTTAAAGTAAATAAATTTTGGATGAAAAATACGATCCTTTCAGCTAAGAAATCATAAGCAGAATTGTGGTCCCTGTATCTATTTTGTGATTCCTATTCTTTCACTTGAGTTTTTTATTATCATGTTATTCTCTCCTATCTATTTGAGTATAGAAGGACAAGTGGAAAATATTTAGTGGGTTAACTACCATAAGTTTATAAACCAGTCTCTAAAGGAGCAACCTATTTTTCTCTAAATAAGACAGGATCCCTCTTCCACCCCATTTAAAAAAATAATAAGTATCTAAGCACAGTTCTATTGAAGAAATAAATAAAGGGTGAAAGAAGAGAAATACTTCTTGCACACGAGAGGTGAAGCAAGTGGCTTCACTGATGTATTGTCAAGGATCGTCGGCAACAAAGCAACATTTGTGTTCCTGAAGCAACTCTACCAGGGTACTATCCATTCCTCCTAGCAGCGAAACAACACGAGAGATGAAATATGATATCCTGATTACTTTTTAATTCATGATTATATATTACGCTTATTCTCATCAATACAATTATGATATAACTAGATTTCTGTTGTGTTATGTCAATTCATGAAATAGGGAAGACTATATATTTAACTGGGTATAATGGGAAGCTGAGGTGACACATTGATTGAATCAATACTTCCTAGAAAATTAAAACGTTGTGCATAAAATGAAACCAAAACATAGAAGTTGGGGTTATCCTAGTGTGTTTCCAAGTGTTATCGTTGTGGCAAGAACCCTACAAAATTTATTCCTAATCTAATTTTCAAGCCTATTTCAACTGTTGTTCCAAGAAATCTATTGTAGTAAAGATGTCGTTTGACTATCTTGTGTTATCCCTAAGTGTCATGTCCTCTTAAGTCAATTTTTCTAATTATAGTCACCTTTGTTGAATTGAGACTTATGTGATCCATAATAGTTATAAGAATAGCTTCGGCGTAAATCACATATAGAAAGACCTTTGTCGACACGTTTCGAGCCAGCAAGTGTGGCTCATCGTCAGGACAAGTTGAAGAAAACAGATCCAGCTTTGCGTGTTAAATAGTCAGAGCAGGGCCTCCAACAGCTATCTAGATTAACGGCTAGCTTTGACTTAGGGACAGTCAAAAAGTCAAATTGATTATTTTAAGGAAGATAGTAATGACCATAACTAACACGCAAAGCTGGATCTGTTTTCTTCAACTTGTCCTGATGATGAGCCACACTTGCTAGCTCGAAACGCGTCGACAAAGGTCTTTCTATATGTGATTTACGTCGAAGCTATTCTTATAACTATAGTCACCTTATCTTTAGGACCACTTGTGCTATCTTATCTAAGGATAGGATAAGGCATAATGTTTCTCAACTTAGTAACTATATTAGTTCGACATGAATCACATGCACAAAAGAGATAAAAAAGCATACCTTTTCAAAGAAAATATCACTCCTTCAAGCTGAGCAACTACGCCATAGTGGAGCACACTCCTTCAAGCTAAGAAAATATGCCCTAGTGGAGCACACTCCTTCAAGATGAGAAAATACACCCTATTGTAGTGCACTGCTTCAGGCTTAGTGAGCTCACCCTCCATTTGAGTTCACTCCTTCACCTCAAGAGTTGCACCATCTTCATCCTCATGCATGCACTTTTGTTGTTGCATGTGGCGACACTCCTAGAAAATGGGAGCCCACTTCATTTCATTTAACTAAATCACTCATCCGTTGACAAGTGGCAAGCATGCATGGATTTGTTTTACAGGTGATATCTTTATAATGAACCCAATTAATAATTTCTTCATAGAATCATTCTCATATGGGATAAGTGCACCTCTTTGAATCAAGGATCTTGTAACAATATCGTGTTAAAAAATCATATAATAAAGTTAATAAAGGAAAAATAAGACTAAGGTCATGGGACAAGTATTCCAAGTTGAATGTTGGGTGAAACATTTTGGAAGGTGTTCATTTGGTTTATTATGGCTAGAGGAAATTGGAAAAGGAAATGGAAAAGGATTTAGAAAGGCAAGAGGCATTAATTGGAATTTTATTTATGAAAATGATGGAAAATGGGAGAAGAGGAAGGTGAAAGGTCACGTGTTGCATGTGAGAAAGAAACTTAAGGAAAAAAATGGAAATTGAACAAAATAGAGGCCTCATTAATAAAAAGGCTTTTGAGGATCAATTCACAACCTTTTGTGTGTTTAGTTTTGGATATCTCTCTCTCTCTCTCATACTCTTTCAAACTTAGAGTATTCATAAAGCATTCCATCATTAGAGAAAGGAAGGGAAAGGAAGGACAAGGAGGCAAAGGTAAGAAAAGATTAAGCAAGGAAGAGTTGGATCAAGTGATTATAGTGGGGTTACTTGCAGTTATCGAGTTTTGTCATGCATGGTATATTCATGTGTGTATTTGGTTCTATTATGGTCATTAGCATGGGTTTTGATAGGTGCAACAATGGTTTCAACATTGCCTTGCCATTTCCAGATAGCCATGGTGTGATGGGGTTCTTTTATTTTGTTGTGCTAGATTTTTGGATGGTTTCAAAAGTGAGTGTAGTGGTCTTAGGAAAATTACCAAAGGCCTATGAATCACTTGACCACTAAATTGAGGAATACAACATAAAGCCTGAGGGTGGAGATGGGAAAATTCATTACCATTTAGGTGGATAGATATGAAGGCATCCATGCTTGTTTAGGGCCTAGTGATCCCTTGTCTAGTATATGACGAGATTGTAGTAAAGCCTGGGAGTGTATGTTTATTGTTTAGGCCTAGGAATCCCTTGATTATTATATGGAGAGATACATAGTAAAGCCTCGTTGTATATATGATGGTTTTAGGCCTATGAATCCCTTGATCGGTAATGGTGGTATACATGGTAAAGCTCGAGGAAGCTTCGAGTTGTTTTGTTGTTAGTACCACTTTCATGCTTGGAATATAAAAATGGGGTGATTGGTTGATAGAAATATTTGGTTCAACCTAATCTATGGTTGAGTGGTGCATGGAGGTCCCTTACTTGGTTGGTTTTTGAATATGTTTATAAGAGTTGTTTTCCCTTGTATTTCATGTGTAAATGTATTTGTTATTATGTGGCTTTGATGGTTGTTCTATCATTGTTATTATTCTTGTTATATGTTGGTTATAAGAATGGTTTTATGATAGACTTGTGTTATGGCTCTCATCATGATTTGGTTAGTAAATTAAATATAATGAATATATGAACTAATTGATGATGATGTAGCTATTATATGAGAGCATCATACCTTCTTGATGATTCTCAGATAAGTATGAAACCCCTATGTTCCGATATGTGATTATGGCTTGTACTTTTCATGTTCATCATATGTTTGATGAAATTTCTATCATGGTTAGGCCTGGTTAGGTCAGGTTCTTGTCTAATTTCTACATGGAAGGATTTTTTCTTGTGTCATTTATCATTTCTTAGAGTTTAATTAAGTTCTTGGCAGCGGTCTAGAGAGTAGCCCTGAAACATTTCCTCAAATCTCACGGTCGTAGTCATAGAGATGGGTGAATAATATTGAAGTTTCTCCCTTGTAGGATTGTACATGTGATTGGAGGGTTACATTCAAGTTCCAGCAATGTTGTGCTAGAGTCTGGGAGTCTAGGACATGAAAATAGAGGTTTGATTTAGGTTATGGGAACCTAGAGGGGTGTTTTAGCCTGAGGGGTCATGTAGCACCTGACGGAGGTCAGTAAGGTTTTGGCTTTGTCAATTCCACTTCCTTAAGGTGATCTAGGAGGTTGAACCATATCATACTAACTATTCATCAACTATTTACCCCAGTGGACTGGTAAGCTTGGGTAGGTATGGGAGGAGGGTGGTTACAAAGTAGTATCAGATGATAGTTAAACACTTGGACTGGATGGGAGGAATGTGTTGCCATGCATGCATGTAGGTTTTGTATGTTCTTTATGTGTATGCATGGTGATGGTCATTGTTGTAGTCATCTTGTCATATAGAATTTGATGATGTTGTTGCTGGGATGTGTTTTTCATGAATGCATGTTAGTGAGATATCTGTTCGTTATACATGTGAGTGTTTGTATGTTGTTATGCATGCATTTTGTCTAGTTGGTGTTATAGTTATGGCATCATGCATGGTAACTGGGATGATGATGGAGATGATATACTATTATTATTATGATTATACATGTATTGTGCTAATTTCGTTGATATTGCAAATGAGATATCCTCCCCTGAACTACACTAATGTATGATGGTATGTTTATGTTTGGTCTATATGACATGATATCATTGTAGGGAGAAGATCAAATATGACTAGAAAAATGGTGGACTATAGTTCACAAGACTCTCCCTATATATCAGATGAGCAACATGGTGATTGGTACTCTCTTCACATAATAGACACTTTGAGAAGTTTGAAAGTAGAAATAAGGAGTTACAAAGAAGATAATGAAAAAATCATTCAGTCACAAGAGAGACTTGTCAGGGCACATGAGAAACAATAAGAGATAAATGCATTTATTCTTCAGATTTTATTAGACTTGTAGAGACAAGGATCAGTTAGGATTATTCATGGACATGATGACGAGACTAATGGAGAATATGGTAGAATATCTCATGATGGACTTAGATCAAACAATGATAATATCATTAGGGATGGAAGATTCTTGGACACACGTGCTAAGAGAGGTAATCGATATGGTATTTATTCTAGTTCTGTTTTGGATAGATACCATGGTCATGATTGCTATCATACTTACAGGAGGAATGATAGCGAATATTTTTCTGAGTTTAATAAAGAAAATCCACCTACATTTGATGAAGAAATGAAGAAGTTATAGGATGCAGAAGCCTAGTTTCTTGTGATGAATAGGTTCTTCAAATTGCATGACTATTCAGAGAACATAAAAGATGGATAACTACCTTTAGTCTTAAAGGTAAATTAGACATTTGGTGGGAAGGCACAAACAATTTCACAGGCATTCAAGAACAGTATTTGACTTGGAGGGAGTTCGAAAGACTTTTCAAGAAGAAGTATCTATGTGAGAGATAATAGGATGATAGGGTGAATGATTTCTATGAGTTGAATATGGGGTGTATGACTGATGAGGAGTATGATATCAGATTCTTGGAGTTGTTGAGGTATGTGTCTTATATTAAGGATGAGAAAGAGAAGACTTAGAGATTCATCACTGGGTTACCAGTAGCTTTCAAATAAAGTATCGATTCTGATGAGCTTAAATCATTGGAGGAAGCCATCAGAAAGTAGACACACTGGTATGAGAAATCGAAGCACAATATAGAGTCTCGTCAAGGTTGGAAAGGGAAAGACAAAGATAAGGGAAAGTGGCCACCGAAGTGAGGAAGACCTCAAGATGTAGGTGAGAAAGAGAATTTTGTTCCTTACAAGAAGTTTAATGCAGTTGGAAAGGGTCCAAGGTCATAGCTTGGAGGGCAACATAATATAGGTGATGGTAAGGCACTGTTGCTGTGTTAGATATTTGGCAAGGAGCATATCAAGAGGGATTTTCCATCGTATCATGGTGGTAGATAATAGATCTACATTGAATAGGAAGCACAGATAGTTGGGGATGTTGGAAAGATTGTTCCTCAGATCTATGTAGCATTGGGTAATAGGGAAGTGGATCACCAAACATCTATTATTGATGTGGACGATAATCTTTGTGATCAAATTTTCTTTATTTTGATGGACCTTGGATTTAACTATAGTTATATTAATCCTGAGATGGTGGAAAAATGTGGTTTGGATAAAGAAGTGCATGAAAAATCTTGGTTAGGGTATTTGGCTACATGTACAAAGAAAGGAGTTCATCATTGGGTAAGATCTTATGAATTTGAGTTTAATGGAATGCCTAAATTAGTACATATGAATGTACTTCCATTGGGATCATGCAATATGCTTATGGGTATGGATTGGTTGTATATTCATAGGACCAAAGAATATTACTATGACAAGGCCATTTAGTGCTTGGATGACAAAGGGGAACAAACAATATTGCAGGGTAAGAAGAAGGAAACATCAGTTAGAGTGGTTACAACTATGTAGTTGAAGAGTACTTACAGGAAAGGATGTGAAAGATGTAGAAGTTTTGATGAGGTACCAGATCTTGCAACAGTTTTATGATGTGTTTCCTACAATGGTTTTAGAGTTATTGTCTGAAAGGGAAGTGGAATTTTCTATTGAGTTAGCACCACGGGTAGCACCAGTGTCAAAGGCACCATACATGATGAGCACTCCAGAGTTAGTGGAATTGAAGTTGTGGTTGAAGGAAATTCTTGACAGAGGATAGATTATGCAAAGTGTATCATCATGGGGTGCATCCATATTGTTTGTGAAGAATAAGGTTGGTACTCTTAGACTGTTCATTGATCATAGACAGTTTAGTAATGTAACCATCAAGAACATATATTCGTTGCAGAGGATTGATGACTTGTTTGAGCAGTTGAAGGGAGGAATGGTGTCCTCAAAAATTGATTTGAGATCAGGATACCATCAAGTACTCATCAAAGAAGAGGACATCTACAAGGCTAATTTTTGGACTAGGTATCGGCATTATGAGTTTGTTGTAGTTCCATTTGGTTTGACTAATGCACCATCTACTTTTATGTTCTTGATGAATACTGTGTTTCTTCCTTATTTGGACAAGTTTGTGATAGTATTCATTGATGAAATCTTGATATATTATAATAATAAGGAAGAGCATGAAAAACATTTAGCCATAGTGTTAAGATTATTGAGAGAGCATCAGTTGTATGACAAACTTAACATATGCAGTTTCTTTAAGACATAGGTGCATTACTTGGGGCGTTTTATTTCCATGGAAGGAATAGTAGTGGATATAGAAAAGATAACGACTATAATGGAATGGGAAGCTCCTAGGAATATCAATGAGTTAAGTTCATTTATGGGGTTAGCAAGTTACTAAAAAATGTTCATTAGAAACATCTCGTAGATTTCATATCTTATGACATCATCCCATTGAAAAGGGAAGAAATTTGAATGGACAGAGGAATGTGTAGAAAGTTTTGATGAATTGAAACATTGTTGACAAATGTTGTAGTTCTAAATATTGCAAATCTAGATAAAGAGTTTGTGGTGTGTGCAAATGCTGGTAAAAAACGACATGGTTGACTCTTGATGCATGATGGATAGGTAGTTTGCTATGAGTCATGGAAACTGAATGAGCATGAGAAATACTATGTTACACATCACCTTGAGTTGGAAGTGGTCATCCATGCTTTGAAGATTTCAAGACACTATACTCATATCATGAGTTTCAAGTTGATGAGCAATGACATTGGATTGAGATACTTATTAGGCCAACCAAATCTAAAAGTTAGGAAAGATGGATGGTGCGCAATGATCAGTGAGTTTCACTTCCAGATTAGGTACATCAAAGGAAAGGAAAATAGGGTTGCAGATGCTCTAAGTATAAGAGTGCAAGTGAATCGCATAGAAGCTATGAGTTCATATGGGAAATATTTATAGGATCTGATCTTACAAGCAAGACAACAGGATGAGAGGTATAGGGAGCTCAGGCATAGGTTACAGTAACAGGGTACAAGTGAATAGAATGTGGACTGTCATCTAATGGGAGATGGTTTGATAATATTTAAGGATAGGATCTATGTGTCAGACAATAGTGACCTCAAGAATCTTATCTTGAGAGAATTTCATGTTAATCCATATTAAGGTCATCCAGGATATCAAAGGACATTTATAATAGTGATGAAGTTCTACTATTGACAAAATATGAAGAAGGAACTGGGAATTTTTTTGGCTAGATGTTTAGGTTGTCAATAGGTAAAAGGATAGTGTAACCAACTAGGTGGTCTACTACATCCAATTCTAATTCCAATGTGGAAATGGGAGGTGATTTCCATGGATTTCATTATAGGATTTCCAAGGACATCTATCCAACATGATTCTATTGTGGTTGTTGTTGACAGGTTGACAAATGTAGCGCACTTCATTCGAGTGACTTCTACTTATTCAACTAGTGAGGTAGCATAGGTCTTCATCCAAGATATAGTGAGATTTCAGGGTGTTTCAAAGAAGATTGTATCAGACATAGATGCCAAGTTTACTTCCAGTTTTGGAAAGACTATTTTTCAAGATTGGGTATAGATTTAGTCTTTAGCAGAACTTATAATCCGCAGATAGATGGAAAAACATAGAGGGTCAATAGGAAATTGGAGGCTATGCTAAGGATGTACATGATGCATCAACAATGGAAGTGGGAACAATATATTCCATTAGTTGAATTTTCTTACAATAATTTGTATCAGGACTCATTGAGGATGAAATTGTTTCAGACACTCTATTGGCAGAGTTGTAATACTCCCATCAATAGGAGTGCTAGTGAATAGGGTATTGATTGGACAAAACATGTTGGCAGAGATGGAACAAGAAATGTATGTTAAAGAAGAATCTAAACATATCATGGGATATACAGAAGAGTTATGTAGATCAACACATGGAATTTAAGGCGTTTCAGGTTGGGGATCATGTGTACTTGTACATCATGTACAAGAAGAGCTCCTTGAGGATTGGTTCATGTATGAAGCTAGAACCTCGGTATTGTGGGCCTTTTGAGTTCCTTGAGAGGATTTGACCAATGGTCTACATAGTTGTATTGCCTCTGACTATGAAAGTCCATGATTTTTTCCATGCGTCATTACTTAAGAAGCATGTTAAATATGGTAATCATATGATTGACTGGTTTCTATTACAGGTGGATCCAGAAGGATAATTCTAGTTAGAACCATAGTTCATTTTGCAAAGAAATATTCTCATCCTCCAAAAGCAATCAATCGAGATGGTTAAAGTGTAGTGGAAGCACTTTTGTCCTTATCAGGCTACATGGGAGATGGATGATCAAATGCAATGACTATGTATTCTTCCTTGTTTGCCGATTGAGGCAAAGTTGTTTTCGTAATATGCATATATGTATATGGATGTAAATACCACCCTAAATTATGTTATAAAGATCGAATAAGAGGTATGGTTGTTATGCTTTTCATGTTGGTATTTCTTTTCAGTAGGTTGTTCATTGTAAATAATACAATGAGCTAAGTTATAAAGATCCATGGGAAATATGTTTTGGTTTTCCGTGGTTTTTTCGGTTGTAGGTGTCATTGAACACTGTGAATGGTGTACCCCTAAGGGGGAGGGGTCTATAACAACCCCAGGTTAAAAATCCATGTAATCAATTTAATAAAGGAAAAATAAGACCAAGGTCACGGGACATGTATTCGAAGATGAATGTTGGGAAAAAAATCATAGAGGGTGTTCATTTGGCTTATTATGGGTAGGGAAAATTTGCAAAGTCAATGATAAAGGCTTCAGGAAGGAAAGAGGCATTAATTGGAATTTTATTTATGAAAATAATGGAAAATAGGAGAAAAGGAAGGTGAAAGGCCACATGTTGCATGTGAGACAGAAATTGAAGAAACATAATGGAAATTAAAGAAAATCGAGGCCTCATTAATAAAAAGGCTTCTTAGGATTAGTTCACAACCTTTTGTCGGTTCATTTTTGGAGCTCTCTCTATCTATTTTCTCTCTCTCTCTCTCTCTCTCATAATGCTCCACACTTAGATTATTCTTGGATAATTATAACATTGGAGAAAGGAAGGGAAAGGAAGGACAAGGAGGCAAAGGGAAGAAAGGGTATAGCAAAAAGGAGTTGGATCAGGTGACTACAACTGGATTACATGTAGGTATCAAGTTGCATGTATGATTTTCTTGCTAGTTTTGGCATGCATGGTATATGCAGGTGTGTATTTAGTTTTCTTGTTGTCATTGGCATGAGTTTCGATAGGTGTAATAGTGGTTTCAACCTTGCCTTTCCATTTTCAAATAGACATGGCATGTTCAGGTTCTTTAACTTGGTTGAGATGGATTGGGGGATGGTTTTGAAACTGTGTAGGGCAGTCTCAGGAAAATTCCCAAAGGCCTAGGAATCCCTTGAAAAATAAATGGTGGGATACACGTAAATACCAAGGGTAGAGATGGGAAAGTTCCTCACAATTTAGGTGGATAAATCTAGAGGCATCCATGCTTATTTAGGGCCTAGTGATCAGTTGACCAGTATATTGCGGAATTCCGACAAATCCTAGTAGTGTATGTTTATTGTTTGGGCTTAGGAATCCCTTGATAGGTATATGGATCGATACACGGTAAAGCCTAGTTGTATAGATGAGGGTTTCAAGTGTAGGAATCCCTTGACTGGTAATGACGAGATACATAGTAAATCCTAAGGAAGCCTTGGTTGGTTTTGTTGTGAGTCCCACATTCATGCTTGGAATATGGAAAGGGGTGGTTGGTTAAAAGAAATATTTGGTTCAACCCATTCTATGATCAGGTGGTACATGGAAGTCCTTGACTTGGTTGGATTTTGAAAATGTTAACAAGAGCTCTTTTCCTTTGTATTTCATGAGTAAATGTATTTTTTATTATGTGGGTTTGATGGTTGTTCTATCATTGTTATTATTCTAGTTATAAGTTGGTTATAAGCATGGTTTTTTGGAAAACTTGAGTTATGCCTCTCATCATGATTTGGTTAGTAAATGAAATGTTAAGGAATGTATCACCTAATAGATGATAATGCAACTGTTATATGAGACAATCATACATTCTTTATTATTCTCAGATAAGTATGAGGCCCATGTGTTCAAATATGTGATTATGACTTGTAGCTTTCATATTCATCATGTGTTTGGCAGAATGTTTTTCATGGTTAGACCTGGTTAGGTCAAGTTATTATATATGTTTTGTATCGAACGTTTTGTTCCTATGTAATTTATCATTTCTCAGAGTTTCATTAATTTCTCGGTAGTGGTCTAGAGACTAGCCTTGAAAAAGTGCCTAAAATATCACAGTTGTAGGCACAGAACTGGGTGAAAAAGACTACAGTTGCTCCCTTGTAGCTTGTGTATATGACTAGAGGGTTACAGTCAAATTCCAGTAGTGTGTGTAGGTGTTTGGGAGTCTAGGATAAAAAAGAAAGGTTTAACTTAGGGTTTGGGCACTTGGATGGGTGGTTTATCCTTGAGGATCCTATAGCACCTAAGGGAGGTTAGTAAGGTTTGGATTTTGTCGATTCCACTTCCTTAATGTGATTTAGGAGGTTGAATCATACCATATTAACTCTTCATCACATATTTAACTTGGTGGACTAGTAAGCTTGGGTAAGTCTGGGAGGATGGTGGTTACAACCCTCTTCATCAATCTTCATTCCAAGTAAATTCTTGCATGTCGATTATTTTTCTTTCTTTAATGTTTTAGCTCTCGATCTTGCCTTATTTGATAACATTTCAGCTCTTTTCAGTTTCTTTATAGGCATTTTAGTCCATTCTTCTTATTACAAGTGTCATTATGTTGTTGCAGATTATGACTGGTCGCATTATGTAACTCTTCACATTCTGGTCATGATTATGACTGAGCCTTTAAGTACTTGCATGCCTTTCTTCTCATCATTGATATGTTTTATCTTGATTATTGGTCTTTCCTAGTGGATATTGATCCATTTCAAGCAAGACTGCACTTTTGGAAATGAAGGTCTCATTGTCTTGCAAAGTTGTGCCCTAGAAAACCAAGTTTTCCTCTTGAGAAAAATAAAGAACATTACGCCACCCTTGCTCTCAGAAATTTTACCCTCCTTGAGTCCATTGCACATTATGAAGGGAAATCATGCAAGCTTCACCCTTCAAACTTGCACCCTACGCACTCCTCATTTTCCTTAAGTGCATAGCGTACAAGGAAAGCTTAATCATGTCCTCTTCGTGCTTCATACTTGCACCCTACATCCTCCTCACTCTGCTTGAATGCACAATTCACAATGAACCAATAGTGGTTCCCCTTCATGCCTCAAACTCAAGCCCTATTCCCTTTAGCTCTCTCTCTCTCTTCTTTTTCTTGAGTTCATAATGCACCTTGAACCCTCACGTGCACTTTGATATTTAATTATTGTTGTCACATGCAACCTTATTTGCCTTGATGCAATTTTCTTGCCTAAATAATGACCCTATCACACCTTTGATAGGATTACTCCCTTATCTAAACTTGATAGCTCTTTGAACATGATCTGTTGGGTTATAGATTGTAATAGACAGAGGATTTCTTAAAGCTAATCTTTCTCACCCTAAGTGTGCTTCCACATCCAGGTGTTCCATCTACTAGTCCCATTACTCTCTCAATGCAATGATTCCTCCCACATTTACCCACTTTCACCAGCTTTCCTGGGGTAAGCATGAGTTGAAGGTCATTATGATATGACTCAACCTCCTATGTGACCTTAAGGAAATGGAGTAAACAATTGAAGACCTTACTGACTTCCCTCAGGTTCCATAGGGCCACGAGGAGTAACCCAACCCCTCTTGGTATCCAACCCCTGAGACAACACACTTTTTCCTTCACCTTGATCGTGATTTTCTCCCTTGCCAATGCTTCCATGTGACTATCGGTTCCCAGTCACTCCCATAGGCCTACATTAGTGTGACTATGGCCTTTTTCTGCCAGTACTATGGCAATGACTATGGAAATTAAGGCTACTTTCCAGGGCTGGGTCTAAACCTCTGCCTAGAAATCCATGAAACTTTCAGAAATCATAAAATACATGATGTAAATGCTTACAAACCAAAACTTGAACTAGGACTTCACCTAAGCATCCACAACCGAGATTTACATTTTGTTAAACACTTGGTAGATGTGAAAACTACATGCCATCAATGAAAGTCTGAATAGAAGGGACTACAAACTTAACTGAGTTTTAGCAAGAAAGGTATCTACCTTCCCACATTAGTTGTCATACCATACATTAGGTCTTGCATTCATTATTTATTCAGTTACAAGTAAAGACATGAATAGTGCCATGAATGAGAATTGTTATATAACCATGCTTATAACCAACATACAACTGGATAAATAACCATAAGAGAACAACAATTAAAGCCACATAATAACCAATACATTTACTTGTCAAAAGCAAGAGAACTTAGCTTTTATTAAAAATAGGAAATTACCAACTTGGTTTGGGACTTCCACAGTCCACTCGATCATAGATTGGCTTAACCATATATTTCTTTCAACCAATCGCCCTCATGCCATATTACAAGCATGAATGTGGAATCTGATGGGATAAACCAATCCAAACAAAACTAAGGGAATCCAGAGGTTAAACCACCTGCATCCTCTCCATACTGTGATCAAACCTAAATCAGTGACAAGATCACAAAGATGAACCAAGCTTGGATGCCTCAGAACTTCTGCACCATCCTTGAGGAATTTTCTTGTCTACACCCTCAAGATTTACCATATATCCCACCATTACTAATCAAGGGATTCCTAGGAATTTGAGAATTTTCTTGAGACCAGCTCTTGCCATATTCCAAAACCATGGCTATCCAGAAATGGCAAGGTTAGGTGAAAATCCACTATCCATCCTAAAAAAAATCCATGCCAACAACAATAAAAGAACCATATACCAGCATGAACATACCATACATGTCAAAACCAGCTAGGGAATCACACATCCAATCTATTACCTGCAATTATTCTCACTAAAGTTTCTTGATCCTTGCCTTCCTTTGCCTTCCTTTCCTTTCCTTGGTTGCCTGCTTTGTTTATCCTCTTCGTTCTCTTCTCCTCTCTAAATGTAATTCCAAAACTGAACTGACAAAAAGGTTAAACTGACAAATAACTACCAACTGATCCTCAAAATCCTTTTTATCAATGATGCCTCTATTTTCTTCAATTTTTTATTATTTTCTTTCATTTTCCTCCTCGCATGCAACCTATGATGTTTCACATTCTTTTCCCCCCAATTTCCATTATTATTATGAATAAAATGGCAATTAAGGCCATTTTTCCTTTCTAAAACCTTAGCCATTACCTTTGCCAATTTCCCTTAGCCATAAAACACAACAACTGATGCCCATTAAGATATTTTTCCCAACATTTATCTTGGAATAAGTGTCCCTTTCCCGTGGTTGTATTTTACCTTTATTAACTATTATTACATCAAATTTTAACTCGGGGTTGTTAGAGACCCCTCACCCTTAGGGGAACACTGTTCTCAGTGTTAAACCACACCTAAACCCAAAAAAAACACTAAAAAGAAAAAAACATACTACCTCTGGAGCTTTATAACCCAACTCATTGCGATATTTACAGTAACATCCTACTTAAAAGAAATACCATCATGACACCATGAAAATATAAAAACCATATCCATTATTGGAGCTTTATAGCTTAGTTCATTATGTTATTAACAATATAAACCATACATAAATACATGAAAATACCAAGACTCAATTTCCTTCACTGGAAAATAAGCCTCCATTTAATCAACCATCTCCAATGTAGCTTTGCAGGGCCCAAAGTGCTTCCACTGCACTTTAACCTCCTCGAGTTCTCTGTTTCGGAGCATGAGATGTTTTCACTGCAATATGAATTAGGGTTTTGGCTGGGATTCTACTCCTTGCTCCACCTACAATACACACCAACGATTAACATGATCAACATCCTTTACATATTTTTTAAGAAATGAAACATGAAAAACATCACAAACTTTCACTGTTGAAGGCAGTGCAAATTTGTAGGCCATTATTCCAATCTTATCTAGGATAACAAAAGGCTCTGAGCACCATGGTGTAAACTTAGCACATGATCCAATCCTTAAGGAGCTATTCTTAGGCTTGATGTGCAAATAAACATGCTCCCCAACCTGAAAATCCTTAAATTCCCTATGTCGGCTTGCATAACATTTCTGCCTTTCCAATGCTACTTTTATATTCTTCTTTGTAACCTGCATTTCTTGTTCCATGTTTTCCAACATGTGTGGTCCAATAAGTACCCTGTTCACTCCAGCTGATGGGAGTGTTACAACTCTTCCCATACAATTCCTCAAATGGACTCACCCTTTGTAACTCTAGATAACCATTGTTGTATGCCAACTCAACCAATGGAAGGTACTTCCCCCATCTCCTCTATTGCTGCATGCCATACATCCTCAACATATCCTCTAGTATCTTGTTGATCCTCCCTATCTATCCATCTATCTATGGATGATAAGTTGTGCTGAAGGAAACTATGTTTGCAATCCCGCAAAGAGCTCCTTCCAAAAATTGGGAGTGAACATGGCATCCATGTCTGACACAAGCTTAATGGGAACACCATGTAATCTCATGATCTCCGTGATGAAGACCTGTGCTACATCAATATCTAAATAGTAGTCTTCACTGGAATGAAGTGAGCTACCTTTCTCAGCTTTTATACCACAACCATGATAGAATCATGTTTCCTCGATGTTCCCAGATGTCCTGTAATTACCTCCCATTTCCACTATGGAATCAGAATAGGTTGAAGAAATCCACCTGGATACTTACACTCTGCTTTGACCCATTGACACTCCAAACATCTCGTGACAAACTTTGTCATTTCCTTTTTCAAATCCAACCAATAGTAGAACTTCTTAAATTTTGGTAACGTATTCTGATATTCTAGGGGATGTAAATATGGTTTTACATTAAACTCCCTCCAGATAATCTTCTTGAGTTCATTATCATCTGACACATAGATCCTCTCACAAAATCTCACCGAGCCATTTGTTGTAAGATGATAAGCCACATCCTGATCACCTATACCCTATTGTATCCTGTGCATAAGGTCCTTGTACTTATCATCATTCTTTCTTGCTTGTAATATCTGATCTTGTAAATCTATCCCATATGAGCTCACAAGTGCAACATGGTTCAACTGCACTTTCTTGCTGAGAGCATCTGTAGCCATGTTCTCATTTCCCTTAATGTACCTAATCTCAAAGTCGAACTCGCTAAGAGTAGCAAACCATCTGGCTTTCCTGGCATTCCAATTGAGTTGGTCAAATAAATATATCAACCCACTGTGATCACTGATCAACACAAACATCTTGCCAAGAAGATAATGTATCCACAACTTCAAGCTGTGAAAAATAGCTACCAAGTCGAGATCATGAGTCACATAGTTCTGCTCAAGCTCATTCAGTTTAATGGACTCATAGAATATAACTTGTCTCTCCTGCATCAAGACTCCCCCAAGTCTTCTATTGCAAGCATTTGTACGCACTACAAACTCTTTCATTGGATTTTCAATATTTAACACTTGAGCATTTGTCAATAACTGCTTCAACTTCTCAAAACTTCCTCCACACTCTCTTTCCATTCAAAATTCTTACATTTCCTCTACAATGATGTAATATGATATGCAATGCATGAGAAGTTCCTGAAGAACCTCCTATAGTGACCTTCTCAGCCTATCAATCAACTAACTTCCTCCACATTTCTAGGAGCTGCTGACTTCGTGATAGATTTTATCTTCTCCGGATCTACCGCTATGCCATTCTTTGAAACATGTCCCAAGTAGTGCATTTATGTCTAAAACAAACTACACTTGATAACCTTAGCATACAACTAATGCTCTCTTAGAAATATCAACATTTCTTCTAAATTTTCCCCATGCTCTTTCTCATTCTTAGAATATATCAAGATGTCATCAATGAATATGATAAAAAAAATCCAGATAAGGACACAACAAGCTATTCATAAAACACATAAAATTAGATGGAGCATTAGTCAAACCAAATGGAACTATAACAAAGTCATAATGATCATACCTGGTCTTGAAGGCAGTCTTGCAGATGTTCTCTTCTTTGATGTGTACCTAATGATATCCTAATCGCTGATCAATATTTGAGAACACTGCCACTCCATTCAACTGATTAATCAAGTCATAAATCCTTGGCAATGGATACCAATTCTTGATCGTCACCGTGTTTAGTTTCCTTTAATCAATATAAAATCTGAGAATATCATACTTCTTCTTCACAAAAATTACTGGTTCACCCCAAGGAAATACACTTGGCCTAATGTATCCTTTATCAAGAATATTCTTCAGCTACAACGTCAAGTCTACCAATTCTCTAGTGCTCATCCTATAAGGTTCCCTTGATGTTGGTGTTGCTCCTGGTAACAAATCAATAGAAAAGTCTACTTCCCTGTGTGGAGGAAACTCTGTAATCTCTGCTAGAAACACACCCTAAAATTTTTGCAATACATGGCACCTCTTAAATATTTATGCATCCTCAACATCCTTACCCTTGTCATTGGAAATATGAACTGGAAACATCACACATGCTTTCCTACAACTATGCTTAACCTGCATAGTGGTGACCATCCTCATTGATGTAGGCTTCTTCTCTTGCAAGATTATCTTCTCTCCATCATCATCTAGACACTCAATAGCCTTGGAATAGCAATCTACCTTCATTCTGTGGAAATACAACCAATCCATACCCAAATGCATATTATACGATCCCAATGGCACTACATTCAAATGTGTTGTTGTATCCATTCCATTCAACTCAAATGCACAAGCTCTTTGCCAAGAATGAACTATCTTATTCTTACCTATATCCAACTACACCAACCAAGACTTTGCATGCACTTATTTTCTCAAGCCACACTTATACACTAGGTAAGGATTAACATAACTCTAGTTAGATCTAGGACCAATCAAAATAGAAATAAATTGATCACAAAGCTTACCATCCATCTCAATGCTAGATGCCTAATGATCTGCCTTCCTATTATCCACAGCCGCATAAATCTGAGGAATGCTATGACCAACATCCCCAATTGTCTATCCCTCTTGATAATTATAGATCTAAGGCCTACCTCCCTAGTATAATGGAAAATCCTTCTTATGATGATCTTGGCCACATATCCAACACTGAAACGGTGCTCTATTATCACCTCTAGTGTGCTACTCTCTAGGCTACGGCACATGTCCTTCTCAACTGCACTGAACTTCTTGTAAGGAGAAACATTTTCTTTCTCACTTTCATCTTGAGGTATTGACTGCTTTGGTGGCCATTTTCATTTGAATTTCTCATTTCCTTTCAAGTCATGTTTTGGCTTAGCTTTTCACTTTGACTACTCATAACAATGCTTCAATTTATGGATGGCTTACTCTAACAATCTAGGCTCAGCAAACTCAATATGGTCTCTATATGTTGTTGGAAATCCACTAATGAATATGTAAATATTAGCCTTCTCCTTCTTTAGATATGGAACATACCTCAATAGTTCCAAGAATCTGCTAGTGTACTCATCACTTGTCATATAACCAATCTGTAGCTCATAAAACTCCTTAGATCTATCATCATAGTACCTCTCCAATAATTAATTCTTCTTGAAAAATTTCTCGAACACATCCCAAACCAAGTATTCTTCCTGAACACCTTTGACATTCCTCACATTGTCCCACCAAATATCTACCTTCCCTATAATACTAAAAGTGGTTATCTTAGCTTTCATGTTCTCTGAGTAGCTCTGCAATTGAAGAAATTCTTCATTCCAAGAAACCATGCTTAGGGATCTTTTGCCTTCTCCACCAAATGTAGGAGGCTTCACCTTCCTGAACTCCTCAAGAAAATACTCCCTCCTCATGTAAGGATGATGACAGTGATGAATGTAAACATGTCTCCAGGATGATGAACTAGAATGATGCCCATACATACCAGTCCTCTTGTCAGCCGTATGCAGTGATCTTATACCTCTAACTGTTTCCCCTTTATCAAATCTATATCTAGAACGATATCTGCTACCACAGGCTCCATTATTTTTCTCTTCCTGTTAATGACTAATCCTCAGTCGACCCTATCTCTATGACTTTGACGAGCTCTGAAGTATTTCTAAATTAACCTGTACCTACTTCTCCCAAGGCATTGCAATTTTTTCCTAAGCCTCAACCAACCTCTCATTCTCTGCTTTGCAACTTATGATCTCTGCCCTCAAGGTCCTCAATGTATTTGCTATACCAAGATAATAATCTTCTCCTTTCTTCCAAACTTATCTATATGGGGAGTCACAGGAAGTATAGTCTACCATTTTTCTTTTCATCTTGAATTCTATTCTTCCTACAAGGATACCATGTCAGATAAACCAATTAGATACGAAAATCAAATCCATACCTGAGTGATGTTTAGGGGAGGCTTATCTCATTTGCAAGATTATTCCACATTAGAATGTACATGTATAATCATCAGCATATCCATGTAATAACATAACATCACAACAACATCATGAATGATCATACCAATTATATACCCTGATCCCATGTGTGACAACCATAACATTGAAAACATTAGACTTATCCACAAAGAGAGAAACCACGCTCCTATCCCACCCTATGGTATCATATATGACTTAAAGGGAGCACAAATTCCAACCTGTAACCGCCTCCTCCCACATTTACCCACTTTCACCAGCATGGTTGGGGTAAACATGAGCTGAGGGTCACTATGATATGAATCAACCTCCTATGTGACCTTAAGAAAATGGAGCTGACAACTGAATACTTTACAGACATCCCTTAGGTGCCAGAAGACCTGCAGGAGTAACCCAACACCTTAACCAACCCACTTTTCCCTTACCTTGAGCCCTAATAACTTCTTTTCCAGCTCCTCCATGTGAATATAGGTTCCCAGTCTTTCCCATAGACCTGCATTATTGTGTCTGTGGCCTTCTTGTGCCAATGTTGTGCCAGCGGCTGTGAAAATTAAGGCTACTTTCCAGGGCTAGGGCTAAGCCTCTGCTCATAAATATATGAAACTTCGAGAACTCATAAAGACATGAAGACAATGCTTACAAACCAAAACTCAAACTACGACTTGACCTGACCATCCCTAGTTGGAGCTGACATTTTTTCAAATAATTGATAGATATGCAACCTACAGGTCATGAATGCAAGTTTGAATATAAGGGACTAAAAACATAACTGGGGTTTCACAAGAATCATATCTACCTTCTAACACTAGTTGTCATATCATCAATTATGTCTTGTATTCATTATTTATTTAGTTACAAGTAAAAACATCAATATAGCCATGAATGAGAGCTGTCATATAACCATGATTATAACCAAAATACAACCAGATAAATAAACATAATAGAATAATCATTAAAGCTACATAATAAATAATACAATTCCTTACCAAAAGCAAGAGAACTTAGCTTTTATTGAACATAGACAATTATCAACTGGGTTCGAGACCTCCATGTTCCACCTGAATATTGGATGAACCATATATTTCTTTCAGCTAGTCACCCTTCTGCCATATTCCAAGCATGAATGTGGGATCTCATGGCATAAACCAATCCAAATACAACCAAGGGAATCCAAAGCTTAAACCACCTATACCCTCTCCATATTGTGATCGCACTGAAACTAGTGCATGGTCACAAAACTGAACCGAGCTTGAGTGCCTCAGAATTTCTTCACCATCCTTGAGGAATCTTCCTATATCCACCCTCAGGCTTTACCATGTATCCTGACAATACTAATCAAGGGATTTCTAGGCCTTTGAGAATTTTCCTGAGACCACCTCACTTCGGATTCCAAAACCAAGTGGTAATCCAAAGCTCAAATCGAGAATAATCCCATCACATCATGGATATCTAGAAATGGCAAGGCTAGGCTAAAATCCATTTTCAATATTGGCAAAATCCATGCCAACAACAACAAAATAACCATATACCAACATCCACATACCATGCATGTTAGAACGAGCTAGGAAATCACACATGCAATCTATTATCTACAAGTACTCCTATTGAAGCTGGTTGATCCTTGCCTTTCTTTGTTTTCCTTCTCCTTCTTTGTGTTCATATCCTTTTCTTGCTTGCTTTATTTCTTTATCCTCTTAGTTATCTTCTTGCCTCTGAAGATAATTTGAAAACTGAAAAGAAAAAAAGGTTAAATGGACAAAAAACTACCAACTGATGCTTAGAATCCTTTCTATTAATCATGCCTCTATTTTCTTCAATTTTCCATTATTTTCCTTCATTTTCCGCCTCACATGTAACCTATGACCTTTCACCTTCCTTTTCTTCTAATTTCGATTATTTTCATAAATAAAATGTCAATTAATGCCATTTTTCCTTTCCAAAGCCTTGCCATTTCCTTTTCCAATTTCCCTTAGCCAGAAAACACAACAAGTGATTCCCACTAGGATATTTTCCCCCAACATTCAGCTTGGAATAAGTTTCCCTTGCCCATGGTCTTATTTTACCTTTATTAACTTTGATTACATGAAATTTTAACCTGGGGCTATTACACTCATCATCTATTGGAACATTCTTCCCACCACCCATCGAATGGCCTAAAGGACATTTCAAAAGCAAGCACTAAAGAAGTAGTGGAAATTACATAGGCTTCCATTCCTATCCTTATAGTTAAACAATATTTTTTAGTCAAATCTTCCAAGATCACATGGAAGGATATTAAAGACACATTCATGAAAAACAATTCCCTATTAATTTAGAATACTAGGATGTCTACATCAACATCAAGTGGTCTAGGATTCATAGAATTGTATGGAGGTTCCAAATGATTCCTTTTACAGAAGTAATTGAATGGATCCTACCACATATGGATGATTCATACATGGTGCTTCGTAGTGAATGTGGTGGTGAGATTTCCACCTACTATGGAGAGGACATGCATACATATAACAAGATGTTGAAACCCATTGAATATGCCAACATCAGATTCTATAATAGATCAGCCAATCTTAACACAAGTGATATCATCGAGTCCTAGTGTCGTGAACCTACCAAATTTTGACACTGCTTGAGTGCAGTTTACCTGACTAGGATTTTGAGGTAGATGTACCAATACCTTATTTATTTGTGTCATATGCTACATGGGTGGAAGAATGCAGAAGTATTTGAAGAGAATTGGATATTCATGATCAACCTGGTTGTTACTCGAGGTAAAATCTTCAATTGGAAAGATATACTTTATTTTGAATAACAATGACACGTTGGGAAGGCCAAAGCATATCTAAGATCAAATTAAGCACCTGAGTTATACATGTCAGCTTATTTGTTATATGTGATATGTGCCAGGTATGCATTCCCAAGGATGTATTGGAACTGGACCCCACAAGAAAATTTTCTAGTCTACTTCCATTGCAGGGTGTTGTCGGAGTTAAGTTTCATGGAGGCATATGACAAATTGGCAGAGCATTTCTTTGCAGTCATATTTCAGATGATTTATGAGATTGACCCTCTTTGCATGACTGACTAGGTGAAGGAGGCATTACATGATATCACATATTTTTTGTGAAAATGGATGGTTCATATAATAGATGCTCTAGATGCCAAATTTCTCCCCATGTTAATCCATGATTGTTAGAAAATTATATATTACAAATCAATGGAACACATAAAATATTACAGAAATATAAACACAGAAAGCAAATAGAACAAGAGAGACACAGATATACATGGTTCACTCAATTTGGGCTATGTCCATGGAGAAACAACCAATCATTCCTTTTATATTATCCAGCACAATGAAGAGATACAACCTACAACAGATCCACTGTATTTCCCTCTTCACTCTCAATCTCCTCTCTCTTTCTTGCTTAGAATATAGATCTACATAGACACAATATAATTCCCTCATATATAGTGATGGGTTTCCTTCTAGGGAAAAAAACCTTAAATTAAACATAACTTCTACCATTAGATTTCTGCTTAATGAACTCACCCAGATTGACTACGAAATTACAACATTTTATAAGGAAGTTTTACCTCTACTTTTAGCCATCGCCCACCGTGTAGCACACGTTTATGGGAAGCATTTCCACCACATTATGAAGTATGGTCCAATGCGGAGATACCTCTGAATGAAGAAGATAATCAGGGTCCACACCCAACAGTGATATGTGACTTAAATTAGTCATGTTAGAATTTTTTTCACTTGTATAATGGATTGTTAGGGGTTCTCCATAGAAGGAAGCACACCCCTTGGCCCACTTTCCCTTTAAGAATTGGAATATATGATTTGAATATCCTTAAGGAAAAATATGTTGAAAGATAATAGCTAGACTACTTGCAGTTTTTAGTCAAGAACGTCCACATGTATTACACCAGGAAGGTATGCAAGAAACATTGTGACGAGATTGGGTATGATTGGGAATATGTATTGATGACTACTATAGAGGATTAAAAGTTGAAAAATGGTTGCAATGCATTAAGGAAGACTCACCTAGGAGAAGAGGTAGGTAAATATATAGTTCCACAAATTCCAGATGTACAGATGTCAATGGAATCACAAGAAGCAACTTCACAATTAGTGCAATGGTCCTAGGAAAAAGATAAAGCATAATACAACAACATAGTGTAGCATAAAAAGGAAATTTATCCATTAATAAATTGTTCTATTGAAGATGAATAAGAAAAGAGACATCAAGAGGAAGATGAGAAGAGGAAGCAGGATAAGCACCAAATTCAGAAATTCCAGTTGGGTGAGAAAGTAGACAGGACAGGCTTTCCAACAAGCCCACTTGGCCACATTTTGGACACCTGCAAGTTCCCCAAAATAGGCCCAAACGTAGCATGGTGCACAGAAAAAATGGCGCAGCGCACAGAGGAAAAATTGCAAAATTTGCTTCCGTTTCGCGAAATTTCGATGCGCGACTTCTCCAAGTGGGCCCGCTCATCTACACTTCGGTTTTTTGGCACCTAAGGCGGAATTTAAAGTATTTTTCCCCAGATTGGCTTCTATCCAAGTGGGGAAGGAAGGAAAATGGTCACCCAAGCCATTTTTAATGTTTGTAACGCTGCACCTGTAGCTGATGGTTGGCTCTTCACCTCCATTTTGTAATGATTCGAGTAACTCCCCAACCCTTCAGTGTTCTATCTATTCATGGAACATTCTATATATTGTATGCAAGCTATTTGCAAAGGGTTGGTTAGCTTGTAACTTCTCGGAGGCTGTGGGAAAGAAGCTTTGCTTCTTCACTGTATATTTTTGACAGAGAATTAATGAAAGGCAGCGGCTCTGTTTCATGAGATTCATGTGGTTGTGAGTGTAGAAAACGTGTCGCTTATGTTTTCATATGTATCTCGTTATGTTTCATAATTCAATTCATGTTCATTTCCAGTGAAATTTTCTGAGTTAGATAAGGTAGAATTCAATTTTATTGCTCTGCCTGTGGGAAAATTTCATGTTTAGTGTTCTTCATCTGTTGAAAAGGATTCATATTCCTATGCCCTTTTCACTCTCCTAAGCAATATCTCCATTCCGAGTTATTTCAAAGTAAATTGCTACACTTTCTGTCTGCCTTCCCTCATGAAGTAATCTATTCCTTTGTATTAAATTCTGTGTTCTTTGCTGACCATTGGTCCCATACCATCCCAGAAGCTCAGTCATTCATAAAAATTGTTTCTTGTATCCATATTCACTTACTAGCCTAAGATCAATATTCCACTGTAAGTCATCTCAGACCATTTTTGCTTATCTATTTACTGAATGTGACTCAGAGAGAGCCCTCTCTTGCTCTGGTAGGGCTAGCTACCAAACTGAGTGTGGTTTGGGGTTACCTTGAATTTTGCCTTCCTTCACCCTAGGGCAGATTTAGGTGCTAACATAGTGGCGACCATACTAGGGACAAAAATGGTTTTCTTGAAGATTGTTTTGCCCCAATACATCTATCAAGCTTAGATTTGATGGTTCATGGTGAAACAACGATCAGACATAAGAAGACAACTGAAATCATTCACCTGGCGACTCCATTCACTGAAGAATCCAGCAATCGGTGCTTCATGGTGAGTCCACTGCAGAGAGGTCAGTAGCTTTGAGATTTTCAAGATGGATCGAGTTGCAAGAAGATACGCTCCCATGAGCTGAGATCTCATTCTAGGCTTTCCAAATAAGATTCTGAAAGTAGATTGGTCAAGGAATTTGCGTACGTTTAAAGATGATAGTAAGAAGGATGCTACTTTACATCTAGTTCGATTTCACATGCATATTCGCAAGTTGAAGGTTGATTTTCCTAAAGATTGCTTAATGAAGATATTCCTGGCCACTCTAGAAGGTGAAGCCCAATCTTGGTATGAAAGTTTTCCGCCTGATTGTATTTACTGTTTAAAGGATTTTCATGCCCTGTTCATTGAAAGATATCAAGAATCCTATCCATCATTAAATCTAGTTCATGACTGTTGCAAATACGCTGATGGTTTTATTGAAACCCTTGAAAAATGTTATGAGGATGATAATTTTAGGGATGATGAGATCATAGAAGCCCTGGATGAAAATCCCTTTCAGCAGCATGAAGATGATCATGAAAATTTGCAGCAGGATCAAGATTGTAGTACGGTGGAATATGAAGGAATTTTGCATCTTGACAGTCAACAGGAATTACATGAAATGGATCAGCAGTCTCAGGGAAATTTGTACACTCCTCCACTTGAAAATATTGAAGAAAATCATTGTTCATGCAAGAGAAAATGAAAAGCCATATCTGCTTTGTCTGAAGATGAAATAGATCAACTCTTGAACAGTCATGTTCCAGCTCAAGTTAACACTGATCTGCAGTGTGCACCCGGTCAAGAAGGTGATGGTGGAAATTTTTCCTCTTTTGAAAAGGACAATAGTCATGTGGGCAGCTTTATAGATTAGCAGGCTGAAGATTTCCATATGGCTGGAAATGATGAAAGAAGAAGTTTTGTTTTAGATATGGTGGAGATAAAAGATGATATGCAAGAAAATGATGTTCCAATCTCAGATAATGGGCGTGATAAATCAGATCAAGAGACAGATGGTGAGGAGGAGAAAGAGAGTTACATGGTTGAGGCTGCCTCAAATGGAGAAAATAGAGGTATAGACCTAACTGACCTTATCTCACTAGAACTAGACCTTCATGAGGAGATAGCTCATTCCCTCTATGAACAGCGAGATGAGATCTTTGTTCAAGTAAGTGAAAAAGCTCTAGGTGAATTTATGGTAGATGATATAAATGATTGTGTTGGGTTTCAAGAATCATTTGAGTTTTCTTTTCTCATGATTGATGAATGCAAAGAAAATCTGTCTATCATATCATATGAAGATGACCTACAATATATTCAGACTTCACCAGACCAAACCATTTAGGATTCCTTTTCAGACTCTTCCTCATATGTCTCATGTTTTGAAATGTTCTTTGAAGAGGAAATCTACTCACCTGTTTGTTCATAATTTTTTGAAGACCAAGAACATACTTTTTTTTGAAGTACATTATGAAGGAAGATCAAAATCAAAAGAAAAGGCCATCTTGTTTCCTCAGCAGGAGGTAGATCTTCATGTTTTTCAGGATCCAATGGTAGATTTGTTGCACTCAGCAGTGAAGGTGATTATTGCAGTATTCAGTGATTAAGGGGATCATGGTCAATTATGTTTTTGGAGGCCCAGTTACCAGTATCTGTTGTTGACCAGAAGATCTGATCCAGAGAATCAATCAAGGAGGCATCTACTTGATTAGTTACATTGGAAGACACATTACACATGATTGTACATATTTCATTAGTACACAGGTGGATGTCATAATGATTTGAAAGCCTCGAATCTTGATGGACTGCTTCCATTGAATAACTTTTGTTAGTTCTTGTTTTAGTTAAGTATGTCATGAGTCATTTCCTTTTGCATAGAGTCACTTTTTTCAGTCATTTCAGTTCGCATTGAGTCAGTTTGAGTCAAGTTCCAGTCAATAAATTGAGTCGTGTTGGTTTGTTGAAATGATGACTCCATAGCCCAATGGACGAAAGGCACTGTCTAGCTCTTCCAGAGATCTGCTATTCTCATCACCTCCAAAGAGCTACCATCCCCCATTGGAGCCAATGTTAGAGTCGGTCTGGTCAACCCTCTGTCAGAGATCAAAACTCTTTATGCATTTCATCTTTAGGTATCCCACTCCATTCATTCAGCTGCATTCCGCTAGGGGCATGCCATGATCTGACGGAGAAGACCATGCTAGTCATTTCCCCTCATGTTTGGCTCCTGCTGGCTTAGTTCCTTTGTCAATAATCTTCAAAGTCCATGACAGTCAAGGTCTGGTCCTTTAATGGACAAAAGTAATTTTTGGTCATTAGGTCTAGGAATTGAACAATTTGGTCTTTAATATGTCCAGTAAAGCCATGCAGGCCAAAGTGATGCCCTTGCAAAGTAATGATTCATAGAGTTTCATCGTCATATTGATAAACTTCGACTGTTCTTCAAAACTCTGTTTTGAAGAAAAGTCAAACAGTGTTATTGGTGACAAAATTTTCAAAAAGGTATTCAGTTGATTTCTTTAAGTGCAGTCATGGTTACTATGGCCAAATGTCCTGTCAAGCAATCCCTGCAAAGAGTGTCGAAAATTTCATCGTTTGGGCCAAAATTTTAGAGGAAAAGTGAAAATCAGGGTTGTTTTAAAGTCAGTGAAAAAGTGCCAAACATGACATTAGAAAAGTGGGTTTTTTGAAAAAGGAAATTTAAATCATGACCTCCAAGTCTTTATACACAATTTTTCGTCCAAAATCAAACTCATTGTGCAATCAAAGGCATAGAGGAAATGTTGCAAAGTCGTGGGTGTGCAAGCGTGTGGTTTGGAGCAAGTTGGAGGAAGTTTCAGGGGCGCGGCGCACACAGGTAGGGGCACAACGCACACACAGGGTGCGACACACATAGAGCTCGCTCGCAGTGTAAATTTTCAACTAGCGCGGCGCACACACAGAGCGTGACACACTGGGCCTTGCGCGCGGCGCACAAAGACAAAGTGCCCAGAAATTTACCAAACTCCCTCAAATTTTTGTGAGGCCCCTCTAATTGCACGGTAGACTCGAAACATCACTTGTTCATCAATTTTTATGAGTGATATGGTGGTTTAGTGCCTGTGTTTAAATGCAAAAAAATTCATAAAGTTAACGTCAAGAAGACACCAAAGAAAAACCATTTTGCTAGGGTTGTGTAACAGTGTTATTACCGCCAAGGCTTTATTTTTCCTACCCTACCCCTGTTCCTTATTCCCCTATGTCCCTTTACCTATTATCACTACCCTAACACTACCAAACTCATATTCCCTTTCCCCTCCTCCTATTGCTCAATAAAAACACCAAACCCTACCTTATTAAAACCCCAAACCCTAACCTATCAAAATACCCAAAATCCCCACAAATCCCTAAACAAAATTCTCCCTATAACCCCTATTTCCATTACATTACTCCCCTCCTAATAGTCCCTTTGTTTCATTGTTCCCCTTGGTGGCAGATATCACAAACAACACCTAGCTTCACCATCATCAAAGGGGCAGCCTAAATATAGTTTATAAACAACAGTCATGGCATCTGAGGGTTCATCAGAGTATGAGGTGGGAACTCAAAGTGATAGAGCTTCAGGAGAACAGGCCCCCAAGAGACATCACAGGAGTGGAAAACATGTTAGGGATGAGCCAAACACCCTCACTGAGTTGCAACCATGCCCTCTTGCTATGTCATGTTTCCAGAACCTAGCATGTTTTGAATTTTGTCAAAGGGTGGAAAATGTCAGAGTTCATCATGAGTAGGCCCATTTTTTTATGCTTCACCTACATGGAGGTCAGTCTATCTTGGCTGGGGTCACCTTCACATTGACACCCGAAACTATCTCAGTGGCAACAGGCATACCTAATGTTGGAGAACAGTGGCATAAGAAAAAGAAGGTGGATAGGCATCATTATGAGCCTTACATTAAGGCCAGTTGTTTGAGGCATCTCACAAGAGTCTTCCCATTTAGATTTTTGAAATATTAGTATGCTCCACTCATGAAATTGATCATGAAGTACTTCAGTTGTGAGAGGAGGTTTTCTCACCTATATGCCTATCATATCAGGTTGCTCATGCACTTTACCAGGGTGAGGATGATGAACCTCCCATTTTTCATTTGCGGGAACGTAGAGAGGATGAAAAATTTCATGCAGCATAAGACCCCTCAGCAGCATCTAAATAATGTTTATCACTTTGCTCTTATCCGGATTTTGGTGGATCATCAGTTGGGATTGCAGGGAATTTCTTGGGAGGACTTCATCTCCCGTGACTTCTTCAGCGCTCCGCAGGTAGTATCAGAGGCAAAGCATGAGATAGGTGGTCCTTCACATTAGTATGAGTGCCATGAGATTACTACTATGCCAGTATTCATCACCTATCAGAGAGGCAGAAGATATTTGTTTGCAACGGCAAAGCGAGTGTTATCTCCACCGGGGTGGAAGGGGCCTCGCTTCCTACATCCACGACATAGGAACAGGACAAAGGTAAGGAGCCCATGCATGATGAGGGGCCTTCAGGTGAGCCATCATGTGAATGAGAGACCGAATTCGTTCTCCTCCATGATAATGAGACATATATAGAACCAACAAATGGAGATCTTAGAGAGATCATCCAGGAGTAGCAATCAGTGATTGAGGCCTTATCCCTTGACTTGGAGAGGGCTAAGTGGAACATGAAGTACTTGGAGCTGAGAAACAAATAGCTAGAGGATCAGCGGGCATCTTGGATCTACAAAACATTTGAGAGCCTCGGAAAGCTGCACAAAGAAGAAGAGTTGAGCTGACATCATTGGAGAAAGAGATCAATGAGGATGGGGAGGCCCATCTTGAGAGCGTGAAAATGCACTTGGAGAGGCTGCTAGACAAGGCTGACTAGGGCCATTCTTTGTTGAGACATATGGCTTATCATTACAGGACACGAAATATGTGTGCAAGGGCTCGGACAAGGAGCTTGAAAGCAAAATTGAGCAAAGCAACAAAAGAGGCAAAAGAGGAAAAAGAGAAAGATCGACTTTGAATCTTGGCTAAGGCTTCCTTGGTACATCATAGCACTCCATAGAGAAACTCTAGCCCAAATTTCAAGGAATTTGGGGAATTTTTGGTCACATGACAAATTTTTGGGAAAAACACAGGTTTTTTCTCCCTGGTGGCGCGGCGCTAAAAATTGGGAGCTCCAAATGAAGAATGGTTTGCATTTTTGGATTCAGCATGAAAAATCACGACTACTGGTGCTTGGACAAAAATTTTGGCAAGATCTATGTCTCCAGGAAGGCAAAAACACCCAAAAAAAATGGCCTCTCTGCCCCCTTTTTGACACACAGGAAGCAACCTTGGGAGAATGAAGATTTGGAGGGGAAAATGAGCACCAAATTCAGAAATTCCAGTTGGGTTAGAAATTAGACAGGATAGGCTTTCCAACAAGCCCACTTGGGCACATTTTGGGCACCTGAAAGTGCCCCAAAATAGGCCCCAAAGTAGCGCAGTGCACAGAGAAAATTGCGCGGTGCAGAGAGGAAAAATTGCTAAATTTGCTTCCGTTTCACGAAATTTTGATTCGCAACTTCTCCAAGTGGGCCCGCTCATCTACACTTCGGTTTTTTTGCACCTAAGGTGGAATTTAAAGTATTTTCTCCCCAGATTGGCTTCTATCCAAGTGGAGAAGGAAGGCAAATGGTCACCCAAGCCATTTGTCACGCTTGTAACGTTGCACCTGTAGCTAATGGTTGGCTCTTCACCTCCATTTTGTAATGATTCGAGTAACTCCCCAACACTTTGGCTTACTATCTCTTCATGGCACATTCTATATATCATATGCAAGCTATTTCCAAAGGGTTGGTTGGATTGTAACTTTTGGGAGACTGTGGGAAAGAAACTTTGCTTCTTCACTGTATATTTTTGATAGAGAATTAATGAAAGGCAGCGGCTCTGTTTCATGAGATTCATGTGGTTGTGATTGTAGCAAATGTGTCTCTCATGTTTTCACATGTATTTCTTTATGTTTCATAATTCAATTCATGTTCATTTCCAGTGAAATTTTCTGAGTTAGATAAGGTAGAATTCAATTTTATTGTTCTGCCTGTGGGAAAATTTCATGTTCAGTGTTCTTCCGTTGAAAATGATTCATATTCCTATGCCCTTTTCACTCTCCTAAGCAATCTCTCCATTCCGCATTATTTCAAACTAAATTTCTACACTTTCTGCCTGCCTTGTCTCACGAAGTAATCTGTGCCTTTGTATTAAATTCTCTGTTCTTTGCTAACCATTGGTCCCATACCATCCCAGAAGCTCTTTCATTCATAAAAATTGTTTCTTGTATCCATATTCACTTACTAGCCTAAGATCACTATTCCACTGTAAGTCATCTGAGACCATTTTTGCTTATCTATTTACTGAGCGTGGCTCGGAGAGAGCCCTCTCCTGCTCTAGTAAGGCTAGCTACCAGACTGAGGATGGTTTGTGGTTACCCTGAATTTTTCCTTCCTTTAGCCTAGGGCAGATTTATGTGCTAACAGGTGTCCATCTCCCATTTGATGAGATGGGAATCACACCTCCACCAGAAGATATGGTCATCAATGTATGCAATGTTACATTTTATTAGCTAAGGAAAACGATCATGCAAGAAAGATGAATATTCTTCCCAAATGATCTCCAAAATCCAATATATGTATCCACAAAGAAGGTGATACCTCCAAACACTATGAAGAATACCTAGGAAATTATGGTAGGTAATGTTTCTTTCTCCAAAACAAGATAGAATAACTGAGAGTACCTTTTGAATGAGAAGCATGGTTGAGGAAGGAGTTGGCTGCAGTAAAGAAATAAGTGGAGGATCTCATTGCAGAAACTCAATGATTATCCTCCAAGAATATCAACATAGCAGAATGGCAATCATCTATATAGGTAGAATTGAGGCCAATGGAGGATATCATGAAATATTTTTATGATGAATTGATACTTCTACATGAGGTAGTGTAACCCCTAGTTAGTATACAAAAAAAGCGCAAGAAGTCCTAAAGCTCCTATATGTGGAAAATAGAGCTATCAATCAGATACAGGAATGGGCTGCCAAATCTCCAAAGCACCCGCAACAGTTGGTCATAAGGGATAGGGTTGTTGCTGAAGTGGAAAAAGTATGGTTGAGACTCCACCGTCAGCTAACACTATAGCTACTCATAGTCAACTACAAAATGGTTTTCAGTCCCTATCATAGAAACAAAGGATTCCTTTAGTGGGATCACTTAGAGAGACAAGAGTGTTGTTGGGAAAAGTATCCAATACGGAATGACCCTATCCCACTCTAAGGGTGATAGTACCTCAACAACAATCAAAGCAAAGCTATCTAAGATTTCTTCTTTATGAAAGTAAAATAGGGGAGAAAGAGATCCACTAACCGATGTCTTTCGCTAATGGTTGATCCAATCTTCTCTCCTTGCTGCTTGCTCCCAGCTCCTTGCTCTTTCACTGGCCCAGCTACACCAAGATCCTGCAAAATGGCAAGAGAGGGAAACTACAAGAAGCATACATTCATAATTGATTCAAGGATTAGAATAAATCGAATACACAAGCATAACAATACATCATTGAGACACATGCATATAGAAGAACCTCAAATGCTTTATTAATGGAAGAAGTAAAGTTCAGGAAGTGATACAACCATAAGAGGCCCAATCCAGCATCACCTTCCCAGCAGAAAGAAATCTCCTCTTCACCTCCTTCAAAGCAAATCACCCAATAGTTCTAAACTCAAACCAAAAACAATTCTTTACATTCACAAGATTCCAGCCCCCCTAGACCTCATGAGAGAGATCTATATATAGGAGTTTTGGAGAAAGGATGAGTCAGCTTGAGACTGGCATGAAGCTGACTAGTGTCCTCTCTCACTTCAGTTATTCTTCAGTTCTTGAGTCCACTTGGAGGTTCTTGCTTCCACTTGGAGATCTAGACCCTCTTACTCATCACCAGTCGAATTCCCTGATCCAAGTGTCATTTTGGAAGCTTCCTGGGCATTGACACCTTGAGGAATGACTGTGCCACATGTCCCAACTCGCCGAACGCAGGTAGCCTTCTTTGCAGTTGACATTCAACGTAGGTAGACAGTGGAGCACTTGACATTCAACGCAGATGCTCAGTGGAGCAGTTGACATGATCCAGAATTGCCTTGTTTTTGAGTGTTTTCAGGTGGAGAACTGTTATTTAGTGCTGTGGTTTGCTGGCCTTGTTCCTCTAGGGGTAGGAACAACATGTTTAGGGACTTTGGATCCCTTAGATTATGGACATTTCATGCTTCATGCTGTAAGGCACAAAAATGTCTATAACAGTTGCCCCCTAAAGTATGAGGTCGTTTATCGGGTGAAATGCTTTATCAGGAGGATCTGAAGTTCATTCAATTGCTGAGAGGTGACCTGTAATAAGATACAATACAATACATTATTTTTCATACTACTTTCATGATCTAGCTGAGGCGGGCATTCCCATGCTCAGCTTTATAAATACATTTTTCTGTACATAGAACAGACGATCGTCTGATGGTAGACTGATAATTTTCTGCTGAAATTATCATCCTTTGAGTAGGATGATCATCTGCTGCACATGTCAATGTCTTTATTTCCTGAATATATATCGCAGCCCGAATGGATGAAACTAGATCCGGGGTCTTCAAACTCGTTCGATCTTCACTCTAAGTACAAGTCGATCCATGTGAGAATTGCGCTGAAGTCGAACATGGAAAGACATCGCTTGATTACCGGTCAATGACGTAAACCGTTAACAAGCGCGAGAGGAGTCACCGATAATGATAATGACCCTCAAGGTACTGCAGTACAATTCACGTGGTGTGAATATAGGACTTGGCGTCGAACACCACGCAAAATCTTCTGGTCGAAGGTCATTGATGTATACCTGTCACCAGAAGTGAGAAACTTGCCATTGAGGTATGCAAGCTTCAAAGTACTGAAGGGGTTGTTCCTATATCAACTCCTTGGATAATGAGCTGATGTCGACAAGGAGCGATCCGTCAAAGGAGGGCCTTAATGAATCCCACATCAGTGACACGGAACGGAGCTAATGATTTTAATGGAGGTGAAAACAATCTGTGAAATATGATTCAGGGTGGCGGTCATGAAAGGATGAAAGATGATGTATGGTAGTGGATGGGACACGGTTGACTCTTTCTGAACAACATCTCTTGAACATATAACGACACTGCTGCGATGGATCGGTAGCATTACCCCAAATGTGGATGGTTTGGCGAGACCATGGTGATGAGACCGGTGAATGAAACAACCCAACCCGATGTGGTACAGAGGAAAAGTGTCATGTTCAGGAGCGACTTGCTACCATTAAAGCTTTGAGGTTCTCCCAAATTTTCCCCAGTCATTTCTGACCAGTACCTCTTTATTTTTATCAAGCTTGAGGAGGATAACATATGCTTGTTCTATAACCTGCCCTTCGGGCAAGCCCATCGCTATGTTTTAACGAGCCTAGCGATAGGTAAACTCGTTCTTGTCTAAAGACAAGTTTGTCGCTATTTAATCATTTTAACGAGTCTAACGACAAGGAAAACTCAGTCCTTTTCATTTTTAGAGAGTCTGAAAAGGTACATAAAGTTAACTCCACAATTCCTTTTTCGTCATCTAATCCCTTAAGTCCGAAAAAGTATAAAACAATACAAAAGGGATGAGTTTTCGATAACTTTAACGAGCCGAATAAAACAAGCGCTCGACCTTTTTGTGCAATAATCCCTCAGGTCCAAAAAGATTAAAATCTAGAGGAGGGATAGCTCTTCCGGTCCTTTAACGAGCTGGAAGGCCAAAACTCGGAAAACTTTTCATATTTTACGAGTCAGTTGAAAAGAGCTCAAAGAAGACTCGTCTTTTGAGGAACGAGTGATAAACAGGGATAGCAACTGATTCCAGGTACAGGTTGGAATTTTCCAATCATGGCAGTGTCACAAGGACGGCTAGGTGAAATCACTCTTCGTAGCTGTTCCTCAAAATGGGTAAACAATCATATGGAGGTGAATGATCGGCCAAATGAAGGTGGAGGTGGCGGGTGCAAACACGACCATGGGCTTTTTATGGCTGATAAATTTACGATCACAACGGTTATTTACCTGGATAGGTTCAGTTTTTAGATAAAAATGAGCTTAAACTCTGGAGGAAACATTGCTCACTGCTTTTATTTATTTTTTAACGAGCATGAAGGCCGCGTTAAAACTGCTCGGATCTTGCGTTTATTTTTTGACGAGCATGAACTTTGTGCTAAAACTGCTCGTTTTATAGTCAAATTTTGATTTTTACCATAAATAGCTTTTCTCTTTTCAAGGATAGTACTGCATTTCTCAATTGCTGCAACAAACTTTGTTAGAAATACATAAACATGAGATGAAAACCCTAATATTTCACTTTGAACTATGTAAAAAGCCATTAAAAAGTGTTTTTACCTCTCATTTTACCATTTCATTTGCATTTGGTTTGTTGGAGCTCTGGAGGTGCCTCTTCCCCCTTGATTTTCATCAGCTGATTCCGGGAGATTCTGCGGACGATTTTCAGCGCCGTCTGGACCAGGTAGGAGCTAAACCCTAGCTCTTTCTTTTCATGGTTTCCTTTTTCAGTTTTGTGTTTGTTTTCCAGTCTTTCTGAGCCTCAGGGGTTTTGCCAGGGCGCCCTAACTTCAGCGCAGGTTTCCCATTCGAAACCTGCGTTGAATGTCAAGCTGCCTTAAGGCAGCCTGACCTTCAACGCAGGTGGGACACTCTCTGCCTGCGTTGGGCTTAGAAAACTGACTTTTTAGCACATTTTTTGATGAATTTTTGCCAGTTTTTCATCAAACTCAGGAACTTACTCCTTCTCTTGTTTGTTTTGCAGGGATCTTTGAACAAAATGTCCCTTACATGGCGAGAACGAGAACATGAAGAGGAGGACATGATTGCCCTCCATGACCATGTCACGGTGAACGCGCTGCGGAACTGTGGCCTGCTGAAGTTTTTCCGTATCTCTAGCATGAGAGCACAGATCACTTTGCTGCAGTATATGCTTGATGCTTGGGACCCCATTAACCAAGTATTCCAGATTAGGGGAAAATCTATCCCCTTGACCATAGAGCACATTCACTTCTTGACTGGATTGTCAAGGCGAGGTGCCCCCATTTCTTTGTCAGGTACGGCCCAGGGGACCGACTCCGTGAGAGATTATGTCCGCCAGTATTGCAGGGAAGGTTCCCAGCCGAGCAGAGACGGCAAGGTTGTTATCCGTGAGATTACTGACAGGTCTCTCAGGTCCATTCTGTATACCATTGGTAGGATGGCCGGTAGCGCAGCTCTACATGTTGCCAACAGATCTTATGTGCAGCACGCCTTGGAGTGTCTCCAACCGAAAGTATTCAACTGGTGTGATGCAGTACTTGTTCAGATGAAAAGTCAATTGACCAAGGTAAAGGACGGGAAGCTGAAGAACTTTGGATTTGGTTCTATTCTGACTGCCTTTGCCTTGGAGAAAATCCCACTGATGTAGCCTCAGTATATCATACTCGACCTGCCTTCTCCGACCGAGCCACGTATGCAGAGGTGGGTCGATCACATGTCTAGGCATGCTGGTCAACCTCAGATTACTTTCACTGATGCCTTCTTCAGGTGGTTCGAGTGCCAGGAGATGGTCTTTTTCGAGTATCCATATGTGGGTATGGATTTCCGAGGTGATCCGGATTTGGTGCTACCAGATGGTGAACAGTGGGGCGCTATTGGTAAACTCTTTGACCATATCACTGTTTACTGTTTTTATTCATAATGTTTCTGTGCTTTATTCTATCAAGACTTTTAATCATACTCTTGGGTGCGTGCAGATGTTGGTCCTGTTCATCCAGCAGTTCGTCCGAGACCGCCAGTTGCTGCCCCGGCAGTGGAGCCTGCTAGGAGAGTTATTCTCCGTGACCTTGACGATACTGAGACCCTTACAGCTGTGCAGGAGCAGGTTGAGAGCCTTTCTCTCAGCATTCCTGATGTGAGGATTGATGAGTTACCTTTATAGCTGCAGCGACACACTACCAGTGTGCCTAGACGATGGACTCGTCTCTTGCGCATGATTGCACAGGCCGTGACGTGCTATCATGAGCACCACTAGGCTAGGGTGCCCCCTAGCATCTTTTTGAGTTTTAGGTCATATGACCAATTTTTTCTTGGTTACAGAACATTATGTATGAACTATAAACAACTTATATATATTTTGATTTTCGAGTTTTATTCTGGTTGAGTTATATGATCCATATGTACAATCATTGATGATGTGTCTCTTTTATAAATGTCGCAAATGTCTATCTAACACATAATTTGCTAATGAGTTGGTTAATGTGTTTAAGTTTCTGGAAATATGTTGATATTGAATTGAATCAAATTGTCTTTCCAAAATCTTAACCCTTAGGAACATGCGATAAATAGCTGGATTGCGAACGGAATATATACCATTGAGTTGTAGTATTACGAGCTGTGAGTCTAGCCTGACAATTAGTCGGCATATGCCACGTGTGATGGCATCAGAGAGTAGTTCTATCAACGCATCATACTCAGCGATGTTATTCGTTGATTGCCCAATACACACACCTCTGAAACTTACTAACTCGCCGCTTGGATCAAAAATGGCCCAAGCTACGGAGGATAGGTTCCGCGAACTACGACGCGCTCCGTCGGCATATCCAACACATGTCTCCAGAAGGTTCGACATCTGCCACAAATGAAAAAGGTGGATCACTCGACCAGAACAAATACTTTAGCGAAAACAAAATACAACAAAAGCATGCAGGTTACTATTTAAGCATAGTAACGCTTGAGGTACAACCCGTTACGGGGCTGCGCCAGTGGAATTCCGTCATAATCCATTAACTCGTAGGTTCCTTTTGCTAACACCCTTTTAACAATGTAGGGGCCCATCCATAAGGAATTAAATTTACCTGCTCCCAATTTATCGGATTCTTGGTCATAAAGCAAGACCAAATCACCTTCTGAGAAGACACGGGGTTTGACATTTTTGTCGAACTGAGCTTTGACTCGTTTCTTATGGGCTTCGTTAGCCAAAGCGGCATCACGACGGGTTTCATCCAATTGGATTAATTCCAAGAAACGAGCCTCTTCTTCTGAAGTTCCGGGGAGGAGATCAATTGCGAGTTTAAGCAACGAAATTTCGCACTGGATTGGCAAGACTTCTTCCAGGCCATACACCAGTTGAAAAGGTGTGAACCCGGTCGCGTTCTTTACCGATGTTCGGTAAGCCCACAAGGCTGAGTACAGAATTAGGTGCCACCTTCTTTTATGAACCCCGATCATCCTTTGCAACATACGCTTCAGGACCTTGTTGATTGCTTCAACTTGTCCATTGGCCTGCGGATAATACGGGGTAGAGCTGTCGTGAGATAGCCCTAGCTTGGTAGCTAATTCGACCATCATGTGATTGCGAAAATGCGACCCATGATCTGTCACTATAGCCTGCGGTACGCCGAACCTGGCGACTACATGATTGAAAAAGAAAAGGGCAGCTGTTTCACCAGTGTTATCCAATGTAGGCATCGCCTCGGCCCATTTGGTAAAATAGTCGACAGCGACTATAATATACCTATGCCCCCCGGTCGAGGTGGGGTTACATTGCATGAAATCGATGCCCCACTTGGCGAAGGGCCCAACAACAACTATCGGCTGTAAAGGTGCGGGTGGTCGTCTGGTTTTGCTATCAAAAATTTGACAAGCATGGCAACTTCTGACTGCGATTATGCAATCTTTGAACATGGTTGGCCAGAAGTATCCTGCTCGTAAGATTTTTTGTGCTGTTGCATATCCAGATTGATGCCCCCCACACGCCCCTGAATGACACTCACTCAGGGCTTTTTCGGCCTCCTCATGGGTAAGGCACCTCCTCAAAACTGTATCGATACCACGACGGTAAAGCGTATCACCGACGATCATGTAGTCTTTAGCTTGGTATCGTATACGTTTTTGTTCAGAGTGAGAGGTGTTAGGCCTGAATTTTTGGGTTTGGAGATAAACTATGATATCTCCATACCACTCATTTCTTGTAGATATCAGAAACAAACTTTCGTCCACGATTGACTCTTCTGATGTTTCATCGTTGGACGACGATGGGAGATCACACAATAATTCCGCGAAAACTAGAGCTTTCTTTGATTTGGATTTTACAAATTCCAGATCAAACTCTTGAAGGATCGCTATCCATTTTGAATATTTGCCCCCCAGCAACTGTCGCGACAGTATATAAGTCATGGGGTTGCAATCTGACAAAATGGTAGTTTTCCGAAAGAGGACATAATGTCGAAACCTTTGAATCGCTTGAACAGCTGCAAGCGCTAGTTTTTCAACATAAGAATATTTACTTTCTGTATCATTTAAGTTTTACTCAAATAATATATAGGATGTTCAATTCCATCGACTTCTTGAACTAAAACCATCGCAATGGTTGTATCCGCTGCAGCCAGATACAGGTTAGAATCTCTTTGATAGTCCGGGGCGTACATTAATGATGCTTTTACTAGAGAATCTTTCAGAGCATCAAAGGAAGCTTGCGCCACTTGGTCCCAGACAAAAGGTACATCCTTTTTCAAAAGACGAGTATAACCTTTAGCAAGTTCTGCGTAATTTGGAATGAACCTCCTCAGAAAGTTTGCTTTCCCTTGGAGTTTCTGAATCTGAAGCAAATTTGAAGGTGGAGGCAAATTAATGATTTCCTGAACCTTGCAGGGGTCGAGACGAATCCCATCCTTAGAGACTACAAAGCCAAGTAAACGACCAGAACCGACGCAAAACACACATTTGTGTGGATTGAGTCTTATCTTGTAGTGTCGGCAACGTAGAAATATCACTCTTAAATGCTGCGGATGATCAGTCCGCTTTCGCGAATGAGCCGGAAGGTCGTCGAGATAAGGTTGAACAATGTTCTTGATGTCATGGAAGGCATAATTCATTGCCCTCTGAAACGTCGCCCCTGCGTTCTTTAAACCAAAGGGTAATTTTCGATAAGCGAATGTGCCCCACGGACAAATAAATGCAGTCTTTGACTGGTCCTGTGGGCGGATATTTATTTGATTATACCCGGAAAATCCATCCATAAATGAAAAGATTTCACATCCGGTGCATTCATCAATTATCTGGTCGATGAAGGGTGTAGGATAGTTGTCCTTCGGACAAGCTTGGTTTACATCCCTATAATCGACACACACTCTAATCGTCCCTTGTTTCTTCATAACAGGGACAATATTCGATACCCAATCGGTTAGAGGAACCAGGTAGATGAATCCAGCATGGAGAAGTTTTTCCACTTCTACCTTAATGGCAGCGGCTTTCTTGGGGTGCACCTGCCGAAGCCGTTGTCTTACTGGTTTGACATCAGGATACATTTTAATTTCATGTTCAACGATACTCGAGTCAATGCCTGGCATTTCATCATATGACCAAGCAAAGACATCTCTAAATTCGCGAAAAAGAGCGTTATATATTTCCAGTTCTGAAGGGGAACAACCTTTTCCGACATAAATATTCTCTACAACATCTGTTTTAGTCGAGATATTTATGGCTATAGTCTCTTCAATATTGGATAAGTTTCGCTCGGAATCCACCGTATTTACAGTATTTGTTAGGAATTCAAAAACTGACGGGTGATAAAGGTCCCTTTGAGTATCTTCTTCATATTCCGGAAGAAGGGAACGATGGTGGTGATCATTCCATGGTGCCCCCTCAATCAACATTGATTGTAAGATTCCTTCGTCAGTCCCATGTACTTTTGACCAAGGATCTAATGAGGTACCATATTCTTTAGACCTATCTACCCAAACGCTTGACGAGCGTTGATTTGGGTTCGCCTCCCATGCTTGAAACATTGATTGCTACAATATTTCAAAAGGGCTTGGGGGCAAAACCACTGTACGATCCATGTTGACATTGTCTTTTGCGACCTTCGTGGAAGATATCATGTTGCAGGTTGCTACAAATGGTATATTTCCTATGTAAATAGGAGGTGGTAGCGCGAAAGTCCCCATCAATGTGGGGTCTTTCAATAATCCTACTCCGATATCTTGAAGCGAATGGTTGCTCTCATGGATCATGGGAATGCTTCCTGTAACTTGTGAACCATTAGGGAGGAAGTTCTGTTGGTCGACGACTGTAATCCCTCCTTCAAACGGGAATGTGATCTTCCTAAAATAAGTCGACACGACAGCTGCCATGGCATAGATCCATGGTCTACCCAGTAGGATGTTGTAGTCAAGATTTCCATCAATGACCTCAACATCAATTTCTACTATTTTTCCTCCTAGTTCAACCTTCAAGTTATTAAGGATACCATACGGGGTATAAGTCCTTCCGTCGAAAGCTTTTAATGTTGTCGAAGATCGCGACAAGGTTGGAGATCCTAATGTTTTCCAGCAACTCATCGACATAATACATGTAGATGCTCCCTCATCAATAATTGTTCTGTGAACAGTTTTGTTGAGGGCTTTCACTTGAATAAGGAAAGCTAGCTGAGCTGGTAACTGAGGATCGTATCCCTTGTGATCAAAGGATACAAGATTGGAATCCTTAGGATCAACCCCACCAATAGCTGATAACAACCCATGCCTTTGGGATGGACAATTTTGTAATACTTCAAGAGTTGACATAGCGGATGGCGATTGGGCCAAATCTTCCACTATGTTATAATGCTGCGCCGCTCTGGCGCGAGGATTAAACGTCGACTTGTGTACTACTCCCTTTGGCGGTTTTATTGTTAATTCAGGAATTATGGGTGGGACAACTTCGGTTGAAGTTGTTGTCGAACTACTTGGTTGATCTTTACCCTTGTCGTTCGACAGCTGAGGATTCCCATAATCTTTGTTCCTTGTCGAAATCAAAGCGTCATTCTGCTGTTTTGAAACCGACAACATAAGTACTTGCGACGGGGAAGCATTTCCACTATCAACCAGATTTTGACCTGGGTTGGGAAATGGATCAGTTAACACAGCTGAGGTTTGGGAACTTTTAAAGAACCTCTTTAACTCAGCTTTGAATGGGCAATTCTTTGTGTAATGATCCTCATCATCACATATTTGACATGGATAATTTTGTTTCCCTTTCCCAGGAGGGTTTGAAGAATTTTTCCCAGGAGATGACTCGCCCTGTTTCTTCTTCTTCCCTTTATTTTGCTTCTTCTTGCTTCCTGGTTGATTGGTTTCTTTGCCCTTATCTGCTCATACGGCATTTACTTCTGAAGCAAGAATTTCTTCTTTTGCATTTTGATCCGAATTCTTACGGGATTTCTTTGACGAAGCCTTCATCGATTTCGCGTTTGCCGTGCCAATCACGCCATCACCGGCATGAGAGTCACTATTGGATTTAGGAGGGGGAGGAATTGAAAATTCCGGTCTAGGAGCGTCAGGTATTTTGTCGTAGAGCGTGCCGGACTGAGTATAAACTAAGTCCAAATACTGTGCATGAGCGATAACTTGCTCCTCTGTTACGACTCCTCCCTTGGCCACATCTTCTGTTATAGCAGGAAGTAACGACTTTATAAACAATTCAGCTAACAGCTGATCGGGAACGTATGTTTTCACCATCCTACGACGACGACGCCACTCATGTATATGATCAGATATATGGGTGGCAGTTGTCTGCTTGAAGTTGGTTAATATTTCTGTTCCCGTTTCATACCTTATTGGTAATTGAAAATGGGTTAAGAAAGTCGTGGCTAGGGAACTAAAATTGTCGAAAGAGGCTCTAGGTAATTCAATATACCATTTAGCCGCTGGACCTGTCAATGTCCTCTGAAAAATGTGAAGCCTTATCGAATCGTCGTTCAGGGTGTTCGACGAACACCACAGATGGAAAGTCATCACGTGATTCGATGGGTCTTCACCTGGATTTCCATTGAATTTAGGAATGTCAGATGGAAGTTTGTGAGGAATCGCTGGCCACCAAGGGGCATAAGCAATCGGATCGTTGGTTAACCGGTGTAAATCGGGTAACTCTAAAGTTGCCACGAATGGTAACTGTTGATTCAGGTTAGGCGAAGCGTAACCAGGGTACGATGGAATCGCTTGAGCAGTGGGTCTTTGCATACCAGCATAATGTAATTGATGTTGGTATGACTGATACGGTTGGTGGACTTGACCACTGTAAAGTGGTTGGTTTTGACCGTTTTGGATATACGATTGTCCACTGTTCGCAAAGATCTGTTGCTCAGAACCTTGGTACACCTGCTGGAATTGTGGTTGTTGGTATTGCACTAGCCACGGTTGTGAATCCATGTTCTGTTGTGCTATGCTAACCGTTGGACCAAGGTGTGGGGTAATTGTACCCGTTTGGACCTGTGTCGCCCCACCAGTTGGCGATTGTGGTTGTGACCCATGGTCAAGTGGCTGTTGCATTACAACCTGAGAAATCTGAGGTTGACATGCAACAGGCATCGCTTGAACTTGTGACACTGTTACAATAGCCGGTGTGGTTGGGATGTTCGTCATAGGTACACACTGTTGCATAGAATATACAACCCTTGGTTGTTGAGGTAGCATAGGTACCCAACTACTTGATGCAATCCCGGTATAACCTGAATACTGTTGTGAACTCCCGTATTGGTACCCTCCCGGAGGGGGTAATGAAAGGGCATACTGCCCCCCATACGGTAGCAATCCGGAACTCAAGGGGACTGATTGTCCTTGGGGATTGGATTGCCCAAATTGACCTCCAAATGGATCAATTTGGCGAGTCTCAACATAAGAGTTGCCGGGTATTACTCCGGATGAACAAACTGGAACAGACCATACTATCGAAATAGTCCCTTGGTGGACTCCTCCTAGTGGTTGTGAGCTAGTTGGGACAGATGGTATGCCGGCAAACATTGTTGGAGTGACGGCAGGGGCTTCTGCTGTCGCTGTGTCATTCGACACAGTCCTAGATGATGACAGTTGTTCAGACATTTTAAGTCTATCCAATAGATTGCCTAGCGATTCTACAGGAACCTCCACTTGTGGTGGATTAACTTCTGATGAAGGAAATAGAGTGACCCCGACTCCAAAATGGGTTGGAGTACTTGCTTGCGGATCCTCTGCAATTTCCTCTATCGCAATCAAACCCGGTGGAAGAGGAAGACCGTCAGGTCCATAAAATATTTTTGGTGCCGAAGAAGTGGTTGTCTCGACAGCGACAGTTGCTTGAGGAACAAAACTCTCTGGACCAGTTACAGATGGAACTGGTTCAGTTATACAAGTATTTGCCCCCAGACTAGGATCAGTATTACTGTCCTTCTGTGGCTGTTGAACTTCTTCTATAGAGGCAGGGTTTCCAGAAATGTTTGGAGTAACCGGAACCTCAGATGTAGTTGGAACACTAGTTCTAACCTTTATAGGAGATTTTGAACCGGTTAAACGAGTTCGCTTTGTCCGTACTGTTTTCGATTCTAGAGACAAAGACGGTTGACTCGTAAGCCTCCACGAACGACATGGTTTCAATTGACTTTCTTCCACGATTGCGGATTACTCGATCAACCAAAATACTAAAAAGGGGAAATTTGTGTTTCCGAATTGAATGAATTTTATTAGATGCTTTTAGACACAACTTGCTTTTTCACTTTTTAAGAGTCGAGAAAAAGCTAAAGATGACTCTAGTCTCCTTCGATGTTTTAACGAGCCCGAAGTGACAAATGCTCGGATGGACTTTTTCAGTTATAGAGTTTGAAAAAGGCCAAAAGAAACTACTCTGGAGTTCTAGGCAGAGGGTGTGCCAAACTTTTCGCAAAACCACAAAATACATTTTACGGTACGAGTGGTCGATCTTCGTGAATGTTGTGTTCACTGCATTGCGATTAGTAGGGCGGCCGACACAGCTTCCTATGGATAAAGGCTTTGTTCCTATAGGGGTCTCCCAATATATACGCGACGGTACGTGGGAGCACAAGTCCGTATTGATACTTATCGCTTCACCGTGGAAGAATCACCCAACCACTCAACGCTAACATATCACGTTTAACGACGCCGGAACACGTCTCTAGCTTAGACCTCTATGTGTTTGCGTTATGTTTCAATGCGTTGTTATGTAAATTCAATTTATTTTAGGTTGATCTTGTTTAGTAGTTTGCCTTTATGGATCACCACGAGATGTATGGTACAGCTCCTAAATGCAGTCTAAAGATGAGAAGCAAGCTTTTTCAATCTTTTCAACTTATGAAAATCTTAACTACTGAGGGAAAAGAAAGACATCATCTTTTCACACAGATCATAGAGCACACACTAATGCACTTTTTCCTAAATCAACATGCAAGCTGTCAAAATGCACATGCACAATGCAGGTATTTCTTTTCTCTTTCTTAATGTTGATGTACTACAAAAGGAACGCTGTTGTATAACTTTGAATTCAATTTCAAGTGAAAGCAAACAAGCTTTTTGTCCAAAAATCAAAAGACACCTTAAGATTTACTTGTTTCAACACTAGAAATACATAAATTCAAACCATATGACAGAAGCAAAAGCTCAATCAGCTATGAACAGCAAACAAACTAACTCTTAAGATCAAAACGACACTTATTACAGGTCTAGATCTAAGAGGTCACAGCAAGACTAGTTCACTTTCGTTATGGGAAACTGCAAATGATATAAGAAATACACAAAGAACAAATACAGTTTCTTTATACAACCGAGGCGGAATAGTGGCAAAGAAAGGTGGTTTCAGATAGGTACATTGACTGATAACAGGCAGCAAAAACAGGGATGAAAACAGGGCAACAGAAAGCAGAGAACCCCAGCTGCACTAGGCCACACTGGTTCAGCGCAGGTAGAACACTGTCAGTTTGACATTCAGTGTAGGTAGCCCCTTCGGGACCTGCGATGAAATGCAGACTGCCTTCACAGTGCCTGCAATGAAGAGAGAAACTCTCGTTTCTCTTGGTTTTCGGGTTACAGATTGCTCAAAAATCTACAGTTTTTGGCCAAATCAAAGCTATCAATCTAGTACACACTAAAGGATGAAAAGGAGGATGAAAAGCTATCACTAAGACCTATTCAGACTCCTTGTGGATCAGCTCTTCAAATCATAAACATGCCCAGAAACTGAGCTAGAGTAGCTGCCCTCTACTTTGCATTTGAAAGATCCAAATGCAGTTCGATTTGGTACTCCCTGTGTTTAGGAAATGAATAGCAAAAACACAAACAACCAACAAGATACGATCCCCAGTGGAGTCGCCAATTTGTTGTTGGGAAAAGTATCCAATACGGAATGACCCTATCCCACTCTAAGGGTGATAGTACCTCAGCAACAATCAAAGCAAAGCTATCTAAGATTTCTTCTTTACGAAAGTAAAATAGGGGAGAAAGAGATCCACTAACGGATGTCTTTCGCTAATGGTTGATCCAATCTTCTCTCCTTGCTGCTTGCTCCCAGCTCCTTGTTCTTTCACTGGCCCAGCTACACCAAGATCCTGCAAAATGGCAAGAGAGGGAAACTACAAGAAGCATACATTCATAATTGATTCAAGGATTAGAATAAATTGAATACACAAGTATAACAATACATCATTGAGACACATGCATATAGAAGAACCTCAAATGCTTTATTAATGGAAGAAGTAAAGTTCAGGAAGTGATACAACCATAAGAGGCCCAATCCAGCATCACCTTCCCAGCAGAAAGAAATCTCCTCTTCACCTCCTTCAAAGCAAATCACCCAATAGTTCTAAACTCAAACCAACAGCAATTCTTTACATTCACAAGATTCCAGCCCCCCTAGACCTCATGAGAGAGATCTATATATAGGAGTTTTGGAGAAAGGATGAGTCAGCTTGAGACTGGCATGAAGCTGACTAGTGTCCTCTCTCACTTCAGTTATTCTTCAGTTCTTGAGTCCACTTGGAGGTTCTTGCTTCCACTTGGAGATCTAGACCCTCTTACTCATCACCAGTCGAATTCCTTGATCCAAGTGTCATTTTGGAAGCTTCCTGGGCATTGACACCTTGAGGAATGACTGTGCCACATGTCCCAACTCGCCCAGCGCAGGTAGCCTTCTTTGCAGTTGACATTCAACGCAGGTAGACAGTGGAGCACTTGACATTCAGCGCAGATGCTCAGTGGAGCAGTTGACATGATCCAGAATTGCCTTGTTTTTGAGTGTTTTCAGGTGGAGAACTGTTATTTAGTGCTGTGGTTTGCTGGCCTTATTCCTGTAGGGGTAGGAACAACATGTTTAGGGACTTTGGATCCCTTAGATTATGGACATTTCATGCTTCATGCTGTAAGGCACAAAAATGTCTATAACAAAGAGGCAGGGATATCATATTACTAGAAGTGAAGTAATACATTGAGAAAATAAAACAATGATCATAATAGTAAGGCTTGCAGATTACTAATAAAATTATTCTACATTATGTCATTGCACCAACTAAACTCACATGAAACTTTCATAATTGTGGAATAATGTACAATCGAGCTCAAAATCTATATTGATAGAAGCATTAGAGGTAAAGATGTGGTTTGCAACAGATTTTTCAGTCAAAATCAAAAGTCATTGTGACATAAATTAGAGCATGGCATTCATACATCACCAATGAGCTCCATGAAGAAGCATTGACTTATCTATTTGAAATAATTTTTGTCCTATAAGAATTTTTGTCTTATATAACCATTGTCCTATATTTCTTTTGGCCCTTGCTAATATGTTTAATGTAATGGAGTCCAAGAGACACATGTAGAATCTAAAATGTCACTGTTTGGTGTGTGTTATATTCTTTCAATGACTAGCCCCACATGTGGGGGGTTGTGCCAGATGCAGCAGGGGGGTCACAGGGGGGCGGTAGGCCCCCTCTACGAGGTCTGGGGCAACACCCCAGGGAAAATTATTTTGGACCCTATATTAGGTGGGCAAACCTACCTATTGTTTTGTGTGTGCTTTTTGCACATGGTTTTGGGCATCATGATTTTTTACCATGGTATTTTGTAGATCCGGTCAAGGGAACTGTTATCACTTAAGAAAAAATTTATAAATTCTGAACATCAGTTTGATTCCAAAGGATTGATGTTAGTCTTGGTCTAGTATTTTCATGGTGGTTTTAGAGTCTAAGATCTATAAGAGAGTCTTGTTGGTATGCTAAAATAAGGTCAACACTCTGTTTTTGCCTATCACTGATCCCACATCACACATAAATTTCCCTGTGTCAAATTTGTGCCAAGGTTTTCTTGCACTATGAAACTGCCTAGGAGTTTTCCTAGCGCAAAACACAGTCTAGGAGTTTTTGTAGCGCAAAACCCAGAATTTGCACTGGATGCGCTACGAAATCAGGGATTCCTGCAGATCCATGTCAAATCTCACATAGCTATCCAATCTATCAGAATCCATTAATCTTACATCATTAACTGACAGCCATAAACCATGCCTATCACATGCAACCACTTATTCTCATCATTAGGTTCATTAGGTGTCTTGATACGCTCGAGTTTCAAATTTCAAAAAGGATCTAAGTGTTTTCACTTATGATTATGTTTGGGTTCATGCATGAGCAGCAAATTGACAGTCATTTAATCAAAATTCTTTAAAGTTCAAGCGAGGCAGCTTCCCTTTCCATTTCAAGTGAGGCAGTGATCGAGATTAAGACCGCGCAAGCTCTTTCAATTTTTTATTTTGTAGGAATTCCATGGAGATGTCTACAGAAAAGAAGGATCATAGGTCAGGTAGGTGTCTGAGGAATGAGCCTGAAGGCTTAGATGTTCTCCTGAAGAATAGTGAAGTTGAACAAGCTTTCAAATAGGTTGGCTAATGGAGATTTTGTGAAAAATTCAAGGGCGCCACATGCAAGTCACCAAAGAATTCGCTTTGAATTTCAAACGATTGAATTCGAATGTTGGAGTGCTTGAATTACCAATCTCTCCAGAGATTATATCTGCAGTCACTGAAATTCCAAGGGGACAAGAGAGGTGGTTTAAAAACTTCAAGTTTGATACGACTCCTTGCAAGCAATTCTTAAAGCCAGAGTTCGTTGATTCAGACTTAAACAGGTCAGTGCCCAGGAGCTTTGTCAAGGATTCATATGCTAATTTTCTAACCTGCATACAGAGATATTTTACCTGTGAGGGCAGGTATCATAAGGTGTATTCCTGTCACTTCAAAATTCTACTTCATTTCACTGGAAAGATATCTCTGGATTTTCCTTTCTATCTATTTCGTAGACTAGCCAAAATGTGTGACAAGGTTCAGTTGAAGAAGGAAGCCTGTGAGACCTCGTTGTTTCATCATGGCTTAGTCAAATTGATCGTTTTGCATGAGCTCCAGAAAATAGATAGGAAGTGGTCCATTTTCTCATTTACTTCTGGCTTCAAGAGTAAAAATGGTCTCAACCCTCAAGCTACAAGGATTTCTTCACCAACAGTTAGTCATCATGAAGAAAGAAGATCAAGAAGATTCATGAAATTGAAAGCCAAGAAGTAGGTGAAGGAACCCATGAGACCACTAGTAATTCAAGACACACTTCAGCAGTCACGAAAAAATAAGGTCCAAATCAAAGAAGGTGTACAAGAGCAATCCACAGGTGCAATAGTTCAAAGAAGAGTAACCAGGAGCTAGCTAGCTAAAGAAAAAGGTAAGACAATGATTACTGAGGGGAGCCCAGCTTCAAAAGGAAGTTTGAAGGATTTGCTTCAAGCTATTGACATTGAAGGATCTCCTCTGGTTCAAACAGACTTAATGGAAGCAAATAAAGGCAAAACTAAAAAAACCAAAACCTATAAAAAGCTCAAATTTGATGATTAGGCTTCTAAATTTGTCCTTAAACCAAGAAGACCGGTGACAAGGCGTTCAAAAGAGATATAGGAGGCACAACCAGAAGCAAGTGAGACAGGGGAGGTAGCAAAATTACATGAAGGACCTGTGGTTTTATCAGAAACATCATCACAATTGCCCAAAAATGACAGAGGTAGGGCAGTTATCTCTCAACAAGAAGAGTGTAGTTTTGAAGAGTTGAAAAAGAAACTGAACCTGGCAAATCTTGAAATTGCCAAACTTAGAAAAGCCTCAAGGAAACATGCAATCAAGGAAGCTCATTTTAACAAAATGGAGACTCTGTGGGAAGATAAAACAATTTCAATACCCGAAGTGGTTAGCTGTCATGCCCAATATCTCACCTGGACGGTGCCTGCAATAAAGGAAGCGAGATACATCAGAAATGTCAATGCAAAATTAAGAGCTAGAATCAAAATTATGAAGAAGCAAATTGAAGATCTGAAGATACAGATGAACCGGCCTGAAGGACAACCTCAGCTAAGAAAAACTACATAGCAAGTAAGGCTAAATCTTAAAATTTTTATGCGAATCACCTTTTGAAGTTTACTCTGAAGAATGGTATCAGCTTATTCAGTTTTGAACAACTTCATGGCATATGGAAGAGCCATCTAAAAGGAAATAAAACTCAAGGAAGTCAAATTTTGGCATAAAACTGTGTTTTTGAAATCATAAAGCAGTTTTGTAGCACGCTACGAAACTGCTGTAGCTACATATAAGGATTCTGTGGGCCAATTTTGAGAAGAAAAAGGAAGTCTTTTTGAAGATGGGCATATGAAAAGGATTACTTACAGGGTATAAACATCAAGCAAGGGGAAAACAAGGACATGATAGAAATTCATGAACTCCAAGATTTATGTTATGAAAATGGTCATTATTTTGTAGCCAGAATAGTTCATGATGCTTCAGGCAGCATTAAAGGAGTTTTTCTCTTACCACGTGTATAGGAGCATGTCTACAGCACATGGAAAACAAGCTAATCCAATGCATTTCATGTAATTAAGAAGAACAATAGGGATAATAAAATTCTAATATCTTTTTGGAGACCAAAAGCAGAAAAGTAGGAACAACTTCCTAATATCCAGGAACCGTCAAAGGATAAGGCATCAAGGGTCAGTAGGGAGTTAAAGCCTCCACCAAAGCCAAACTGATGAAGACCACTTGTTAGAGAACAAGTTTGTATTGTAATTAATGCTAAATACCAACATAATGAGGAGTTACACTCCTAGTTGTTTTAGGTCTCTAGAACTGCGAGTTAACAGTCAATTATATTAAATAGTTGGTTTTAAGTGTCAATAGGTGTCAAAATAGGAGGAATTCGAATTCCCCTCTTGCTGGAGGAAGGAATATAAGTCATGTAATGAACTCTATATATGGGAGAAAATCTAATGTATCAAAGGTTGGAAATTCTCAGAAAAAATCCCATATTGTGCTTTGTGTAAGACTCTATTTTAAGTAATATAGTATTTGGCTTTGCTTCTCAGGAATTAGAAGGAATTCAATGTTCAGAATGTCTTGTATTGTCCTCTTCTCATTATTTAAAGTGGTATGAATCTATGATTTCATAGAAATCACTGATTTTGCTCTAACTTCTTTCATACATTTGTAAGCTGTGTTGTTCTTTATGTTTCTGATGTATTCTCCATGTGTTGAATTCTAGATGCCCTCACTTCCATGTAAAGCTAACATTATTGTCATACTGAAACATTTTTCACTCCATAAGCCCAATGAATATTTTCTAAAAATGTTTCAACCATTTACACTTCTTCATTTGTTTCATAGAGTTAGCCATCTTATTCATTATCGAAATCTTTAATCTAGTGAGAGAGCCCTCTCAGGTTGAGGAGGCTAAGCCTCAGCAAAAAGTTGGTTTGAAATAGTTGCTCAGAGTCTTCCTGATTAGCAGCCTATTAGGGGTTGGTTTTAGGATAACAAGAACTATGGTTAGGTTCTAATCCAAGGTTAATGGATTCGGGTTTATGGATGCTTCAATGTGTATATATGTATTGTAATATTGAAAGGAATATAATGAAAAATGAATCTGGTAGACTCAGTTTTGGGATCGAGGGGAAAATCTATGCGTATATCTATTTTATGTTTTATTATTTCACCATTGTTTATTCTTTGTTTTTAGAATTCGTATGTAGGTAATTTTTGTATGGGGTTAAAACCTACATTTGGTCTCAGAGTTTTTTTGGCTTCAAGGTGATGCCTTTGTTATTGAGGGGTTTTTCTCAGGCCTATGGTAGACCTTGTTCAGTGGGGGATCTACAGAATCAATTCTTGTGGTGAAAGAAGATGGTGAGCAGTGGAAAGATAGAGATTGAGAAATTTAATAGTCAGAGTTTTTAATTGTGGAAACTCAAGATGGATGATTTTCTAGTGGATAAAGATCAGTGGGTCACGATAGATTTGGGTACTAAACCAATCGAAATGTTTGATGAAGATTGAAAGAAGCCGGATTTGAAGGAAAAAAGAACAATATGGTTGTGTATCTTAGATTCATTATTGTTGAATTTATCTGGGGAAGCTTCAACGAAGGCTTTCTGGGACAGGTTAGGAACTTTGTACCAATCTAAGTCTCTGGTGAATAAAATGTTCCTATGGAAAAAGTTGTATAACCTGAGGATGAAGGATGGAGATGCTGTGGAAGAGAATATGAGTGCTTTTAATATTGTGGTAAGCCAGTTGTTATCTATTTATATAAAAATTTTAGATGAAGATATGTGCATCAGTTTTTTGTGTTCTCTATCAGTTTCGTGGGATAGTCTGGTTGTTGCAATAGGTAGCAAAGTGACTTCCTTGGAGTTTGATGAAATAGTCACATCCTTTTTTGTCGAAGGAGATGGGATAGAAAAATATGGAGGGCCAGAATGGTGATGCCTTGTCTCTACGAGGATGGTCCCAGAACATAAACAAAAATAAATCCTTGAGTGGGAGATCTAAATATAGAGGGAGATATAAATCTCCTGGAAAACCTGTAAAGGTGTGCTGGAAATGCGAAAAGGAAGGGCACTTAAAAAACGAGTGTAGACTTAAAGCTCCTTAAAAAGGAAAGGGATCTGATGATGCTCCTTCTGTAAAGATGAAAACCACCTTAGATGAATGTGGGGATGTGCACTTGGCTTCTTCTTCAAGTACACTTGGAGATCATGATGCACGATCGATTGACTTAGGGGCATCCTTTCACTTCAGTACCCACATGGAGTGGTTCTGTGAGTATGATAAATATGATGGTGGTGATATCTTATTAGGGGATGCAAGGAAGGCTAGAATGGTCGGTCACGGAAAAGAAAATTTGAAGTTGCAAGGTGGGAGGATTAGAACACTTTTGGATGTTTTGTATATTCCTACATTGGTAAGAAATATGATTTCTGTAAGCAAGTTATTATGCATGTGTAAAAATAGTGTTTGGGAAATATACCTACAATATGGTTTAGGGAGAAATGGTATTGATGTGAGGAGTTCATATTGAAACTCTATATAAGCTTCATGGTAGCACTGTTATTGATGTCTACAAAATTTTCGTGCTTCCTGAAAGTGGAGCAAAAAATCTAGTGATCTCTAGAGGAAATACCATGTTATGGCATAAACGGCTTGGAAATATTGGAGAGAAGGGCGTTCGAATAATTCATGGTAATGGTATGATAGAAGGTATGTCTAATTACTCTCTGGATTTTGATTTCTGTGAAAATTGTGTATATGCGAAGCAAAAACAGGTGAGTTTCCCCTTTGATGCTAAGAGGAAGAAACAGATATTAGATCTTGTGCACAGTGATGTGTTTGAACCTGTGTCGATTCCATCATTGGGAAAGTTTGTGTACTGTGTATCATTTATAGATGACTTGTCAAGGAAAGGAATACATGGATATATTTCCTCGAGAAGAAATCCGAAGTCTTTGACACATTTAAAGAAATTAAGGCTCTGGTGGAAAACGAGACAGAAGAATATAAATGTGTTGAGGATAGATAACAGTGGAGAGTTTTGCAAGAAGGAATTTGAAGAGTTTTGTAAGAAGTTTGGTATAGAATGACGGAAGACTACTCCATACACAACTTAGAAAAATGGAGTTACATAAAGAATGAACAAAACATTGATGGAGAAGGGAAGAAGCATGCTTTGTGGTGTTGAGTTAGGACAAGAATTCTGAGTAGAGGTGGTGGAGACTACATTTTAGCAGGTGAATATATCACCTTCATCAATGTTGGATGATAAGAATGCACAAGAGGTATGGACTGGTAAGAAACCCTCTCTTTCATATCTAAGGGTATTTGGATGTGATGCATATGTACACGTTCCAAAGGAGAAAAGAACCAAGTTGGATAGTAAATCTGAAAAGTGCATCTTTATTGGGTATAAGGATGGTTTAAAAGGTTATAAGCTTTGGAACCCAGAAACAAGGAAGGTTGTGTACAGTCGTGATGTGGTCTTTAGAGAGGTGAAGGATGTTATTAAACATGAAGTATTACCAAAGGAGCCTAAGAAGACAGATTTTGAGCTAAAGGAGAAGGAATCATACTCTACAATAGAAGAGGAATCAAAAGATGAAGAGCCACAAACTCCAGCTGTGAGAAGATCAGGTCGAGAAAGAAGGAAGACAACAAGGTATAGTTCAACTGCTTTATGTTGAAATTTTCCTTTATATATTACTGATGATGATCCCAGAACTGGTAGGGAAGAAGTAGATTCAGAGGATGGAAAACTCTTAAAAGAGCACATGGTTGATGAAATGGCATCTTTGCACAAAAATGAGGCTTTGGATCTAGTGGAGTTGCCGGTTGGAAGGAAACCGATTGGAAGAAGATGGGTGTTTAAGAAGAAGATGAATTCAGAAGGCAGGATGGAGAAATATAAAGCTCGATTGTTAGAAAAAGGTTATTCCCAGGTGATGGGTGTTGGGCATGGAATCCCCCCAAGCCATATTTTGGGGCTCAAAGCCCAAGTTTTGATTGAATTGTGTTGTAAATCTCCGCGAAGTGCGAAATGTATGATACAGTCACAGGGTTGTCCGCCCTAGTTTTGTAATGTAATGTCGGCCTACCCATGGTCTGCGGACCACGAAATTGTATAAATGGAGTGAGGCTCTAAGTGTAAAAGGGAGAGAAGAAGTAGTAGAGAGAAAGAGAAAGAGTCCGAGTGACTAAGTGTGTATTTGGGTCGTAGAGTACGAGAAGGCTCTGCAGCTGAGTGCACAAAGGCCTAGTAGTCCGCAACTGAGTATACGAACCCCTGTAGCTGAGTGCGCAGGGCAGAGTCAAGTCTGTAAACAAGGAAGGAATTAATAAAGAGAAGTTTTGTTGCCAATTTGTGTATCTGTCCTTGAATTAATGCATGTTTGATATAAATTTCAAATATATTGTTTATTTACTCCATGCAACTGTATGAATAATTTATGTTGTTAAGTGTAACTTAAAAGCACACAAGGAGGCAAAAATAATCAACAAACATCAGAATACTAGTAAGGACTTGGGTAATAACAGCATTAAGTCCCCGAGTAGGGTTGCACGAAGGTAGTATCTCAGGCTGGGAGGTAAGGGAAAGTGCACGAAGCGACTTGCGTGCAGGTTCAAATTGCGAACCTCTTGAACCCATCAAACATCTCTAGGGAGTGGAAACCTAGTTCTAGCACCCTCCCATACTACTTCGGGTGAGACCTCAGTCCGCGCTCTACGGACTATTGCCAAAATGCCAGCAGTACCTGGATTTGTTTGCTAACTTAACTCTGAATCTGGGTCAGGCTCTAACAAGCCAACAAATGGTTCTATTGCCAGCATGGGGATCTGCATAAGAGATTTCTGATGTCGTGTCACTAGAATCTGACAAAGAAATATATTGAAGAGTGGTTGGATAGAAAGATTCACGAGTATCAAAGGAAGAGTGGTTATAGAGCTACTTATATACAGAAATCCATGAAATTTTCTTTGCATCCTTCCCCTCTGAGCTGTACAAGTGGATAGCAATGCTAGCAGACAGCTAGGGAAGGTGTAGGCTGGACAAACCTTTTGTGTGGACTTCAGAGTTGGTGCACAAGCTAGAAGCATCGGAAGATAAGATAGCGGTCATTATGGATCACTGGCTTGATCAAATCATAGGAGGGTTTATCATTGATTTCACTGTAGATACCTTAGTTAGCTATAGCGAGGCAGGATGATGCTTCCTTAAAGGACCGTGAGGTAAGTACATTAAAGATTTGAACACTTGGATTAAAATGCTACTATGTGAAAATCAGGTTATGTGAAGAAATTGATGTTTGGGGCTACTCGAAGTGGGAAGATATATAGAAATGAAGGTAGCACAGAATTAGAGACTAGTCCCTTGATTTCGCCTCCATGGGAGAGTGAGGAAGAGCTCGCGAAAGCTTCACCGAGAAGTGTGATTAGTCTGATAAGATAGTGAGTTCAACACATACCACCCCCACCTACACCACCACCTGTTTCACCATCTTCACCCCCATCCTCGCCCACACCCTCTCTGCCACCACCACAGTTCAATATGGCGAGCACGATAAAGTTGTCGGTGTTCAAAGGAGTACGAAACGAAGATCCAGACCAATTTTGGTTCGTGGCAAAGGCTGTATGGGAAGCATAGGGAGTCATGGAGGACAATATAAAGAAAGAAACACTGGTCAGTGATGAGCCTCATAAATGGGTAATTATATGGGCTCATTTTATCTCTTAACCTGGTCAAATCAACCATTCTCTTAGCTTATTGTATGATTTTCTGATTATATTAATGCTTATAGGGTGAGTTGAGTTAGTTATTATGCCATGTGGTCTAACATGTATTTAATGCAGATTACTGATGGATTTCGAGGTCAAAGTGAAGGATCTAGTGGCCTAACTACAGTAATAACTCAAAGTAGACAGAGGATAGGACTTATATGAGGGAATCCCCCTCATTTATTACTCCTCACTTCGAATTCCCCTTCATTCAGCTTAGAGCACTAGCAGCCGAATCATGCACTAGAAGGCAGCCAAGCAAGTGGAAGATGATTGAGAGCTATCTCGAGTTTTGGGAGCCAAGCCTCCTTGATTTTAAGGAAATTGTTGGTAGATTTATATGTATAAGTAGAGAGGCCTAGGGCCTCACTAGGGTGGGATTTTTGTTGCTTATGTAAACTCTGCTCAAATTTCAAGCTTACTATTTTTGTGACATTTTTATGTAACTTTGCTATTTTTGATAATGAAGATGGAATCCTTTTTGAGCTAGCACTGAGTTACCTCAGAGCGATCAAACTCTTTGGTTAGGGCCCAATCCGAGCAACCAAGATTCTCTTTACTTGTATTTGTATGCTTCACTTCAGTTTGTAGATTAATTTGTTGTTAGATGTATTTCTTTTATGGTTAAGAATAGGTTGCTTTTTGATGATTTAGTAGTTTGTTTTCATTTCGCTTTCTATAGCACGTTAAGAAGTGATCAGAAAATATTCAAAAGGCTAGCAATAGTTCCTTGGCCTCTCTTCCTCCCTCTGGGACCATGTTTTGAGGCAAAGACCCTCTTGCTGCCCCAAAAACACAGATTTTCCTCATTCATAGGACTTCTAGTATTTGCAGCTCTTTAGTAGGTTAATAGTCTAGTTTTGCTTTGCTTTAGATCTCCTTTATCATGTTCACTTCCTGATTTCCAGTAGTCCTCTTTCATGCTTTCCTTTCTTGCAGCATTTCCTTCTACACATCATAGTTTAGGCCATTTTAATGTAAAACTCTGATTTTCCTAGATGCACTCATTTCATTGGTTGCTTGATTTTCTTGGTTGACTATCAATTTCTATGTATAAGATCTCTTCCAGCATTAGGCCAGCTTGGTAGCAATCACACCCTCCATCTGATCCATTCCCTATAGGTCTCCCAAACCTCACCTCAATTTTGCCATAGTTTTCTGCATTTTTCATAGAACTTCTTCCTCTCTCCTTGAGCAAACCCAATCATCTTTCTCTCTCCTGGTGACTCATGGTAGACCTTAGGCACCCTAACACCTCATCCCAGCCTTCATCCACCTCTTCCACCCACTCTCACACCCTAAAAATAGTCGTGATTTCTCTCAGCCTCCTCGTGTAGGCCTCTTGTAGCTTCCCTGTTTTCCTCCTGTACTTTCCCTGTGTCCTCCTGTAGGATTTACTTTGAAGGTTGAGTGTGGGAAAAGCCTCTAGAAGGCCACCTAAGACCTCCTAGGACCCATCCATCCCATCCTACATTCTCCCAAGCTCAAAAACCGACCTCTAATGCCACATGTTCGCTGCCACACTCACACACAATAAATTAGATGCATGATTAAATTCACATAAAAACACATAAAAATCCAAAAATATGTTTCTTGCTTATGTACTTCTAGAAATAGCATGGTTAGATGATGTTTACTCCCTTGAGTAGGTAATGACATTTCTTTCATGGTTTTCATAGTGGTTTTGGCAAAAGTAGAATTAGCTTGTTAATTAGCGTTTACTAGGTTTTGCTTTACATTCCAGTCTTTCTCCTTTCTCCAATTAAAATAACATCTATAGAGTAATATTTCTTTCCTTTGATCACACATATAGCTTCTTCTGAAATCTATAGAAGTTGGCTTGAGCTTCGAGTGATCTTGCATCGACTGACCAAGTGACAACCTGTAGGGAGAACTAGTACTTGTGCATATAGAACTGACGCTTCTAAGTTTGTTACGAACTACCGGGCTGATAAAAGTAAAGTTGGCAGCCTAGGAGTTGCAACATTCTTACTATAATACTAGTGCTCACCACTTTTTGGCGCCGTTTCCGGGGAAGTGTCAGAGTATTCTGTGATTACTGCTTTCTTATATTTCCTGAGGCAACATTCTGCTAATAGTTTATTTAAGCAAAAGTAGACTAGTCATTTCTTTTCTTTCAGTTCTACATTTCCTTGCTTTCCTTTTGAATTCTACAAATTTCCCTTCAGCAAGTGCATTTCAGCTAGTTGCAATTTGTTTGGTTCAATCACAATTTCATTTTCTGCAGGTACTTTCAATGTGGGGAAAAAGAAACAAAAACCAACCAAAAATATTTCCTTTCATGCCTCGTAGGAATAGAGATAACTCAGGAAAATTTTTGCCGAACACCCCCACTACTTCACACAGCCAACCTTCTCTCTAGTTCGGTGGCTACAATCAAGAACAACCCTTAAGTTAATAGCCAGACATATTTGAATAACCTATAGGGGAAGATGAAGAAGAAAACATTCCTCTGGAGCCAATGGCTGAAAATAAAAATGCTAGGGGGAATGGAGAGAGAATAGAGGGTACCTTCCCCATTCGGGAGACCAATGGGGACATCAAAATGAAAAATATAAGTCCTTCAACCCTACCTCACTTCCATGGTCGGACTACAGAAGATCCTGACACCTTCTTGTTAGAGTTTGTTGTCATTTGTTGAACTTATGACTATGCAAAAGATGAGAGAAAGTTGAAATTATTCCCTTCTACTCTTAAAGACGCAGCATTGTGTTGGTTCATGGGATTACCTGGCAATAGCATCGCAACTTGGGCTCATATGTAGCAGGCCTTTAATAACAAGTATCGAGACTATTGTAGGTCAAAAGATACTAAAGAAGAAATCTTCTGAATGACCATGGGAAGTGATGAGTCCCTGGAAGACTATGAAGAGAGGTTCCAGCTCAATTACAAAAGGGCCAGGTGTACACTTGACCCTGAGTCTCTGAAGTTGGTCCTGTTCAGGGGAATTCGGGAAGACCTTTTAGACACCCTCCATCTACTACTGGGGGAGACATCTACCAACTATCCTATGAGGACATAATATTGTTTTTAGAAACCATTCTAGAGTAGCCAGGAAGAAAGGTAGGGGGAGTTAACCCATAGCTAGTACCTCTTCTTCCAATTCATCCATTAAAGGTGAAATTGGAAACATGCTAGAAGACTTCAAGAGTGAGATGCTGCAAACTCTTGCCATGCAGATGGATGCCTTACATATCAAAAGAAAACAAGAGGAAGTAGAGAGGGTTTTGCCCATTTCTTGCCCTAGATGCACAAGGAGGCATCCTAGGAATGAATGCCCACTAAACTCTATAGAGGTTTGTTCAGTCTGTGAAGAAGATCATTCTACAGACAAGTGCCCTTCCTTGCACAAACTTAAAGTTGTATACTAAGGGACCGAAGGAGTCACTGAACAGATCTATTACCTAAGCCAAAGGAGGCCGCATGGACCTAGACCATACTAGCAAGGGATGGAGGGACATCTCAGTCATACTGCAACCCTAACCAAGTCACCTCCATACCTTCTTGGCCCCCCTGCTCATCCTTCCTCGTCCATGCCTCCTCCTTTGTCCTTCACATCTCAATATCATGCCCAACTAGCCACCCATTCATTTCAATCCTATGCTTAGTCGCAACCTTAGTGGAGTGCAATTCATCAGGGGTGGAGGCCCCAACACAACTCTCTTCTTGCTCTTCTGCCTCCACCACCTGCCCATCCACAACCATTACCTTCTGCTCCACCAAGGCAACCCCAAATGTTGGCCCAACCAAACCTGAACCCGAACAAGAAACATACTAAGCAAGTGTATAGTGGTGAACTATGATTCCCAACTTATGCTGTGGAGATTCAATAAATTAACTTGCAATCTGGGAGAGTTCTTCCATATAGCTAGCCTACACCTAAGGAGGTTGAGGAAGATAAAGAGGAAAGTGAACCTAAAGAAAGTCCACCCTTTCCTGAGAGACTATCCATGACAATCTAGCCTACCCTAGAAGAGACTGAACTCCTCGGAGAATTGAAACATTTTTGTGAAGATACCACTTCTCCAAGCCATAAAAGATGTGAATATCTATAATATGTTGATTAAAGAGAAGTGCTTTAGGCATCCAGGAAGGCATAAGAGAGATGCCCCAACCATCAATGTTATAGGAAAATTGTTCAACCTGATGTTGGGGTAGATAATCTGTCCAAAATATATGGATCCTGGAAGCCCAGTAGTTTATCTCCACGTCAATGGCACAATGGTCTGACATACCTTGATTGATCTAGGAGTTGCCATTAATGTGATGACAAAGAACACAATGCTAAAACTTAACCTGTAGGGCTCCTTGAGGAAGACCACGACAGTGCTGAAGCTAGCAGACCACTCCAATGTGACCCCTGAGGGGATTGTGGAAGATGTGATGGCCTCTGTTGATTCTTGGTAGTACCCTACTGATTTCTTGGTTCTCTACCCAAAGGAAAAACTCACTGGATATCCTCTCATTCTGGGAAGACCTTGGTTGGCTACAGCAGATGCCAAGCTATGAACATGACCATAAAGAACCGGCACATGTCCAAGTAGTTAACCCTATATCCTGATGCCCAACCCTTTCTAGAACATGATCTCCCTCTCTAGTTGGAGGAGGAGGATGAGGATGAAGTTTACTCTGCACCACTTTGTACATTAGGAATCACCATGGGGGGAAAACCACAAGATGAGGATGATATGATTGAAAATTTTATTCAGAATTCACCTCCCAGTGTGTCACCATTAGAAGACATAGTTAGAGAAACCCAAAACAACCCCTCAAATAATCTCTGTGTGGCCAACCCTACTTCTCTCCATGTCAAAAATATAGAGTTCGGCCCAGAAAGAACATTGAAAATCAATCCATCCTTATCTACTTCCTAGGAGAAGGAGCTATGTAGCCTACTGAGAAAATAACTAGATGCCTTCGTCTGGAGTTATAAGGAGATGAAGGGAGAGCACCCTTTAGTATGTACTCATCATATATACATCAAGGAAGATCACAAACCAGTCAGGCAGCCTCAAAGGAGGATGAATCCAACACTTAAAGATATTGTTAAGGAAGAACTGCAGAAATTGCTTGATGCAAGATTCATCTATCCAATCTCTGATAGTGAATGGGTCTCTCCTTTGGTGCTAGTGCCAAAGAAAAATAGTAAGTGGAGAATCTATGTCGAATATCAGGAATTGAACGAAGCCACCAAAAAGGACCATTTTCCTTTACCTTTCATAGATCAAGTGTTAGATGGTCTGGCAGGGAAAATGTTTTTCTCTTCCCTAGATGGGTTCAGTGGGTACAATCATATTCAAATCAGCCCAGAAGACCAAGATAAGACCACTTTCACTTGTGCTTGGGCTACCTTTGCATACCGGGTCCTCCCTTTTGGTTTCTGGAACGCTCTAGCCACTTTCCAAAGAGCGGTATTGAGCATATTTTCTGAACTGGGTCATGATGCAGTAGAAGTATACATGGATGATTTTACTCCTTATGGCTCTGACTTTCAGGAAGCATTATCTAACCTAGGAAAAGTCCTAGATAAGTGTATTGAGATGAACCTATCCATCCGTCTAGAAAAATGTGAATTTTTGATGACTGAAGGGATCGTGCTAGATCATGCAATATCTCAACAAGGACTGCAGGTGGACCCCAACAAAATTGTCATCATCCAAAGAGTCACACCCCCTCAATAGGTGGTAGTTGTCAGAAGTTTCCTAAGTTTAGCTGGATATTACAGGAGATTCATTAAAGACTTCAGTAAGATAGCCTCTCCTTTATTTGGCCTCCTAGGCAAATATGCTGAGTTCATATGGTCGGAGAACTGTCAAGAAGCCCTAGATACCTTGAAGAGTAAGCTAGTGACTGCCCCAATTCTCAGAGGCCCAAACTAGGCCCTATCCTTTCACATTCACATCGATGCCTTGAACAAAGCAATATGAGCAGCCTTAGGACAAATTGATGAAAAGTTACCTTATCCCATATACTTTATAAGAAAATATTTGTCAAAGGCAGAGCTAAACTATACAGTGACCGAGAAGGAACTCCTGGCTATCATGAATTCCGTAAACAAATTCGGACATTATGTCATAGGCTATCAAACCTTTGTGCACACTGATCATGCTGTAGTTAGATATTTAATGAACAAACCAGATGTAAATGCTCACATTATTAGATGGTTTCTCTCATTGCATCAGTTTGATCTAACCATTACTGATAAGCCTAGTAAAGAGAGTCTTGTTGTTGACTTTTTGTCTAGAGTAAATTTGCCTACAGGTGAAGAAGGAATGGTGCATGACCAAATGCCAGATGAACACCTATTTTCTATATCAATACTCTCTCCATGGTTTGCTGATATAGCAAACTACTTGGTTTTAGCACAGTTCCCACCACACCAATCCTCAAAAGAGAAGAGCAAGATAGTAAGGAAAGGTGCCCCTTTCACTTGGATTGGAGTCAATCTCTTCAAACATGGCCCAGATTAGATCTTGTGAAGATGTGTCAGGAAGGAGGAAGTATTTGACATCCTCCTGTCCTATCATGACGGGCCTTGTGGAGGTCATTTTGCAGCAAAAAGAATCGCTTTCAATATATTGCAAGTAGGCTACTATTGGCCCACTCTTCATAAGAATGTGAGGAGATACACTAGCCAGTGTGATCAGTGTCAGAGGATGGAGAAACCCACTCCAAAGGATAAAATTCCCATGCAACCTAAGGTTACCTTTGAACCATTTGAGAAGTGGGGCATGGACTTTGTGGGGACTATCAACCCCCCTTCAAAGCAGAAGCAGTACATCCTTGTGTGCACCGGCTACCTGGCAAAGTGGGTGGAGATGAAAGTAATCAAACCAATGAAAGAGGAAAAGGTAGCTAAATGTTTGAGGGAAAACATATTCTAGAAGTTCGGGTATCTGAGAGAGTTGGTCACAGACCAAGGCAGTCAGTTCACTTCCAACCTGATTGAAGACCTGCTCACACATCATAAGATCAAGCACAGGACTTACACTCCTTACCATCTACAAGCCAATGGGAAAGTGGAGGTCACTAACAGAGCATTGGAAGGGATCCTAACCAAGGTAGTGAGCAGCAATAGAAAATACTGGGCAGATAGATTAGTTGAGGCCACTTGGGCCTACAACACAACATGGAAGACCACCACAGGGTTCACACCCTATGAACTGGTCTATGGTAAGAAGGCTTTGCTGTCAATAGAGTTTGAATTCAATACCCTAAGGATGGTAGCTCAGCTGGACCTAGACCTCATCCATGCACAGAAAGAAAGATTACTTCAGCTCAATGGATTGGATGAATACAGATTGCAAGCCCTTCTCCATACAGATGTAGTTCAGCTTCAGAGAAAGATATGGCATGAAAAAAATATTAGGGAGAAGCAACTCCCAGAGGGAGATTGGGCACTACACTATGATTCAAGATACACATATTTCAAATGGAAGCTAAGGACAAGATGGCTGGGACCCTACACTGTGGAGAAATGCAATGACAATGGTTCAGTTCTGATCATAAACATTGATGATGAAGCCATCTCCATGCTTGTCAATGGACATCGGTTGAAAGTCTACAAGAAACCCCTCTCAAAGCAAGATTTTATTGAAGACTTGAATAAAACAGTGATGGTAGTGGAGCATGTATTAGCCTCCACTTCACCCACTCACTGAAGAAAAAAGAAAAAATAAGGACTCAAGTGAAAACCTCCATGAGGCACTTGAGTCCCATCATTGGGTTGAAAACATCTTTTGAGGCAGCCCAGTGATGTCAAAAAAAAGAGAGGAAAAAGAATAAGATCCCTAGGTCAAATCCTCCCTTGGAGGCACCCCGGGCAGGCAATTAAGGTGAAAACCTCTCTAAGGCGTTGTAGTTGTTTTCAACAAAAAAAATAACGAGAGAAAAAATGAATTTTTATTGCATTGCAGGTTTGCCGGAGGACTACAGGGAGTAGAAGAAGGTGCTAACGGGACCCGACATTCATACCAGCATCCACCTCATCTTCTCCACACCATCCTCCATCATTTTTGGAATCTCTTTCACCCCACTGTACCTTTTCTTCCAAAACTGTGTTTTCCACAAGAGGCTTTGTGCTTTCTACAGGAGGATCCTGTAGGAATTACAGAGAGCCAAAAGTGTCTACAAAATGCAGTTTGAAGGACAAAAAAAGCATCATGAGGAACCTATAATCCTTCCAACCATCTTCAAGCCTCCTTTCCATCATTTCCAAGCTTGCATCACACTCCAAGAATCATTATTTTTTTCCCTGTCGAAGAAAAAACACAGAAAAACAGTTTTTTTCGTTTTGAAAAAAAAAACAAAAATGAAAGGAGGAAAAGGCACCAGTAACCTCACCTTAATCTTACCTACTATCCCTCCATTATTCACCTCCACCTCTGGCATCATTCTCGAGCTCCAAGAAAGAGAAATAGCTGAAGTTTCAAGGGGAGAAGCAGCTACAGGAGCTCCTGTAGGAATTCTTGTAGCAGCTGATCCCATAGAAGTCCAGCACCAGCAACAAGAGACAACATATCTAAAGGTTGGAAAGGCACATGCATATCATCTCCAGCAAAGGGATAACTTGCAAAACCACACAAAAACACATCAACAAGCAAAGACAACATGCATGAAGGAAATGAAAGCATGCAGCAGAGAAAGCCACAACACCTCACAGTCGATGGTAGCCAATACACTCTGATCACAGGTGAGTAACTAAATCACTGCTCTATTTGCATTTATGTAATTAGGAGTCATACGAAGGCAACAAGATGGTTGAGATCAAATGTGGTAAAGGTGGCCAGTTAACTTGGCCACCTTCATTTAGTTGACTCCACTTATCCGAGATGTCACCCACACGTGTGCACAATCAACTCAAGCACATGATTCCAAGGACAGGTAGTGGGAGGAAGAGTTAACTCTGATGCAATGATGAGGGATGATTACAAGGAGGGGCCATGATGACCAAGTAGGTGGGGGCCAATAGTCCTAATTCGGGCAATGTACTCCTTGCCAGCTCAGCATTCATAATCGAAAATATCCATAAAGGGTATTGAGCACTCCTCCCCATGCATTCTCACCACCTTTTCTTCAATTTTTCCTCGTAACTCAGCCACAACAGTCTTCTTGTGCCCCCACATCCTCGTAACCACCATCCTCCATCGATTTCTTCCATATTCTTGCTCTCAACATTGTCTACAGGAGCACCTACAGGAAATCTACAGGAGCACCTACAGGAAATCTATAGGAGGGACAACGGGCTTCTACAGGAGGCGCAGTGAGTCATTTTGAAGGGAGAAAACTGGATTTTTGGCATGAATTTCAGTCTGAAGAGGTAGGGTTCATGAATTCCCCTTGTTGAATATCAATATATGAAAGAAGTGATCTCAATTTGAGGATGAAATAAGTCTTTAGGAGGGTAGAAATACATAAAAATAATTTCTGTTTAAAAAAAAAAAAAAACACAGTCCCCTCTATTTCTCTGTTTTTCTCAAAATTATTTATCTCCACCTCCATATTTGGTTTTTCAAAAAAGTACAAGTAGTATGATAGGAGGTTTTATGACAAACAAGCCCACTAACTCCACTAGACACCATGCACATCCTGAAGTGGTAGACATATTCACAAGGGCAAACTGGATGAATTTCTTTGAGGAATTTAGAGGGTTTCATGATGAAATTGCCCAAGAATTTTCTCTCTCTCTAGTCCCTCACACAAGAACTCATGTTACTGTAACCATTAGAGGCCTCTCCATTGAAATAACCCCTGAATTCATCAGTAGGGTCACTACCCTTCCTCTTGGGCTGCCTTGGAGTAAATATGAGAAACCAATTGGCCAGGCTGCCAAGAAGAAATTTTTCCAAGATAATGAAACCCCTGTTGAAGAAAAAAATGGAATTAGGAGGGCTAGTATACCATATCCCTGGGATGAAGTTAGCTAGAAAATAATCAAATACATTTCTTGTGAGGGGAGGCACAACATTGTCTATGGATATCATTTTAGAATCCTCCATGACTTGAGATATGGCATGGATATCCCAGCACCTCAAAAGCTCAGTATCCCTTACTTTCTCCTTCAGTCCCTCATTGACTCCATCACCAAGGTAAAATAAGGAAATCCACAGTAGTTAGCTCACAATGGCTTAATCAAAATCCTAGTAGAGGAAGCCCTCCATACCCTTACACTCTCTATAGCATGGGAAGTTTTCAGAAATATGATAGCTGAGGATGACATCAAGGCATTAACCTGTGATGTCAGTCTTGCTGTCAGTGAGAAAGAAGAACAACAAGGAGGAGAACATGAAGCCAGTGGTGACATAACAGAGAAAGAAAAGGAGGGAAGGAAAGAAACAGAGGAAGGACAAGTTGAAGGGACAACGCTGGAAGAAGAAAAAGAGACAAAATAAGGAAAAAAGGAGGCTGAGAGGGCAGAGCAAGGAGAAGAGTCCCCTGAAACTCTAGAAAGACAAGCAACAACTACCCTCACTGCCCTCAGTACAACAGTCAAGCCAAAGTAGAAGAGGAAAAGGGAAACCTCCATGTATTCCGGGGTAAGGAAGAGCACAAGAATTAAAATAGGAAAACCTCAGCCCTCCTCGAAGACTCCCATTACCATTGAATATTCACCATCTGTCAAGGTGAAAGAATCACCTTCCAAGACACCCATAACCTATGAAAGGGGGAATACAATATCTTCTACATGGAAGGGGAAGTCAATTCTACAGGACCCCAAACCAGACCTACAAGAGGCTGAAACAATCCTACAGGAGACACTGTCCAAACTACAGGAGACCCAAAAGGTTGAGGAAAGGATAGGAGGACAGCTAGAGGTGAAAGAGGAAGCACAAGAGCTATAAGAACCTGACCCCCACCCTATTCTTGCCTCCTATTACATTCTACTTGAGGGAGGCAAGATAATCCCACAGAAATTTGAAATTCCATTGTTTTTCGAACAGGAGAAAGAGAGAGTGAGAGCACATAGGTGGATGCAGATAGCCAAGTCCAAAGGAGTTGAGGATATTGGCCACATGGAAAACAAGCTCGGGGAAATGGGCATGGAATTGAGTGCTATCAGCGACAGAGAAGCCATCACAAGAAGCCACCTTGAGAATGAGAATGAAATACTAAGGCGGCAACTGTAGGAGAAAGAGACTCATTTGGCATACATGTCCAGGTTATCCATGGAAGCATTACAATGTAGAACACCAACCAAACCTTATGGCCTCTATCTGAAGCATCAATGGCTTCAATTCCAAATAAAGACTTTGGCACAAAGAGGCACAATGCCTTTCCAAGACTACAGGTAGTTCATGGATATGTGTGACCAAAGCACCTCAGAGGATAAAGCAAAGACAACAAAGTTCTACCTACACAACATGGCCCTCATAGACATGAATGTGTGGGACCCCAATGCCAAGCTAGGGGATCTACAATTAATGGCCATAGCCTCATGGATGAACCATGAAGAATTGAGGGCAGCATAAATGAAAAGATTGATGATAAAAGAGCAGAATGAACCGTTAATGATAAGAGTTGAGCCATCAGATCCTATGGCACTCATTAGTACACACAACCTGCTTGCCAATGACCCTTAGATTGCCCCTAAATATCTAGCCAATCAGGCACAAGCCATTGCACACTTTGAAGATATGCAAAGGCTACTTGGGGATGACTGTGTGCATGCATGCATGAGAAGATGGAACACCTTACCCGACAGCTTGCAAATCAGATAATACCATTCCCCAATGAGGCTAAGGAAGGCATTGAAAAGAGTGCCAATATACAAGCACTCCATGCAAAGGCTGAAGGTCAACTGGATTGGCCTCAAACTGAGTCTTGCACTCCTATTAGGCTTGCTGGAAGGCAGAAGAGAAGAAGAAGAGAAGGAGCAATGGAAGGACATAGAAAGGACAACAAGATTTTATGGGGAACATGAGCAGACCACATCAGAAGCCTGGGATGTTAGGGAGGCCACCAGGGCCATAAAAGATGAGGATATTGACTAGGTTGCTCAGAGGATGACAAACACCCTCATTAGGGGGGTGATGATGAGCCTCACAAATGGGTAATTATATGGGCTCATTTTACCTCCTAACTAGTCAAATCAACCATTATCTTAGCTTATTGTATGATTTTATGATTATATTAATGCTTATAGGGTGAGTTGAGTTAGTTATTATGCCATGTGGTCTAACATGTATTTAATGCAGATTTTTGATGGATTCTGAGGTCAAAGTCAAGGATCTAGTGGCCTAACTGTACCAATAACTCAAATTACACAGAGGAGAGGACTTATAGGATGGAATCCCCCTCCTTTACTACTCCTCACTTTTAATTCCCCTTTATTCAGCCGAGAGTACCAGCAACTGAATCATGAACTAGAAGGCAAACGAGCAAGAGGAAGATGATTTAGAGTTATCTCGAGTTTTGGGAGCCAAGCGTCCATGATTTTAAGGAACCCATTCGTAGCTTAAGATGTATAAATAGAGAGGCCTAGGGCCTCACTAGGGTCAGATTTTTTTTTCCTATGTGAACTCTGCTCAAATTTCTAGCTTATTATTTTTATGACAATTTTATGTAACTTTGCTATTTTTGATAATGAAGATGGAAATGTTTTTGAGCTAGGACTGAGTTACCTCAGAGGGCAGAAGCTCTTGGGTTAGGGCCCCATATAAGCAGCCAAGCTTCTCTTTACTTGTATTTTTATGCTTCACTTCAGTTTGTAGATTAATTTGTTGTTAGATGTATTTCTTTTATGGTTAAGAATAGGTTTCTTTTTTATGATTTAGTAGTTTTCTTTCATTTGTGCTTTTGGTAGCAGGTTAAGAAGTGACGAGAAAAGATTCAAAAGGCTAGAAATAATTCCTTGGCCTCTCTTCCTCCCTCTGGGACCATGATTTGAGGCAAAGACCCTCTTGCTTCCCCAAAAACATAGATTTTCCTCATTCATAGGACTTCTACTGTTTGCAGCTCTTTAGTAGATTAATAGTCGAAATTTTCTTTTCTTTAGATCTCCTTTATCATGTTCACTTCCTATTTTGGAATAGTCCTCTTTCATGCTTTCCTTTATTTCGGCATTTCCCAACATTTCCTTCTACACATCATAGCTTAGGCCATTTTAATGTAAAACTCTGTTTTTCCTAGATGCACTCATTTCATTGGTTGCTTGATTTTCTTGGTTGACTATCAGATTCTATGTAGAATATCTCTTCCAGTAGTAGGCTAGCTTGCCAACAATCACACCCTCCATCTGATCCATGCCCTACAGGTCTCCCAAATCTCACCTCAATTCTGCCATAGTTTTCTGTATTTTTCATAGAACTTCTTCTTCTCTCCTTGAGCAAACCCAATAATATTTCTCTCTCCTGGTGACTCATGGTAGACCTTAGGTACCCTAACACCTCATCCAAACCTTCATCCACCCTTTCCACTCACTCTCACACACTCAAAATAGCAGAGATTTCTCTTGGCCTCCTCCTGTAGGCCTCCTGTAGTTTCCCTGTGTCCTGTAGTTTTTCCTGTAGGATTTCTTTTGAAGGCCAAGTGTGAAAAACGCCTCCAGAAAGCCACCTAAGACCTCCTAGGACTCATCCACACCATCCTACATCCTCCCAATCTCCAAAACTGTCCTCTAACACCACCTATTCACTACCACACTCACACACAAAAAATTAGATGCATGATTAAATTCACATAAAAACACATAAAAATCCCAAAATATGTTTTTTTCTTATTTACTTCTAGAAATAACATGGTTAGATGTTTTTTACTCCCATGAGTAGGTAATGGCATTTATTTCATGGCTTTCATAGTGTTTTTGGCAAAAGTAGAATTAGCTTGTTAATTAGGGTTTACTAGGTTTTGCTTTACATTCCAGTCTTTCTCCTTTCTGCAATTTGAATAGCATCTGCAGAGTAATATTTCTTTCCTTTCATCACACATAGAGGTTCTTATGAAATCTATAGAAGTTGGCTTGAGCTCCTAGTGATCTTGTGCCGGCTGACCAAGTGACAACCTGTAGTGAGAACTATCACTTTTGCATATAGCACCGATGCTTCCAAGTTTGTTACGAACTACCGGGTTGATAAAAGTAAAGTTGGCAGCCCAGGAGTTGCAACATTCTTGCTACAATACTAGCACTCACCAGTCAACACCCTACAGGATTGCACACTGATGTGGTACATTAAGAATTTGAGTGACAGTCCAAACGCAGGGATCGTGGATATCCAAGCTTCACTAAACAGGGAATTTAGCACGCTAAAATCAAAGACATAGTCGATTATCAGATTTAAGGAAATCATGATGCTTCTAGGTGAGACTACCTAGGAGTTATATCAGAGACTCAAGTGTATGATTCGTGAAGCCAACATGACCTGTACAGATGGGAAACATCGTACATGGTTTGTAGTGTTGCTAACACAACATGTAAGGAACGCACTGTCACAACTAAAGCTATCCACTCAGGCCGAGGCCTTGGAGATCGTAAGGAGACTGCATGAGGCACCGATACAAGATCCTAACTTGGGAGTCCAATAGATCAACACGCAGTTAAAAATAAAATTGTCTTGAGATGCAGAGTTTGAAACAAGACAGGACAGCTGACCCATAAGTGCGCGAGGAGGTATGGTGCATAAAGTGCAAAGGCCAGGGACATGACAAGTACCATTGTCTAGTCTTCGCGAAATACCTGGCGGGAGGAGGGCCAATGCCATTGAGACTAGAGGCATAAGCAACACCAAGTGAAGTGCCTGCATTATGATGCGTGATTCATTAGATAGGAGGAAATCATGTTATAGATAATTGCCATCTATTACAGAAGTATATGCAGACGTACTAGCAATTGTTCTGTAATTTTTGTAGGTCAGTAGGCCACAATGAGCGCACCTATAGAAGTTATGAACTGATGATGGATTGGACCCCTACCTACAAAGTTTAAACCAAAATGCAAGCCCTCGATCAAAATGTAGGGATGGCGCGCACTGGATTTCAGGGGCGCCAACGAGGTCGAGGTGGAATGGGGCCAGGAAGGGGTTGCAGCCAGCTGATTTGTTACAATTGTAGAGAGCCAGGAAATTATGCCCACAATTGTACAAATCTGATGAGATCATCATGCTTATATTGTACCCAGTTTGATCATGAGACAGAGGACTGTCCCACACTGATAGTGAGGTTGCATGATAAAGGAGAACTCCAACCTCCCCCGACTCAGAACTTGCAAATGACGAGGTCTGAGCCGTGCAAGGAAGACCCAAATGTAAATATCATCCTCTGAAGTGGTATTATGATATGATATGACAAATGCAAGTAGCCCAAAGAGAGTGCCTGGGTTCGCAAGGCTCCAACGAAGGAACCAAAATCTGATTTGGAGTGTGCTAAGGTGACATTCATGGAAGCCAAGAAAAGCTTCACGAAGGCCACTTCAGGTAGTAAAGACAAACTCGAACCAGAGATGGACCCATCAATCCTCACTACCTTTCTAGAGACGTGGATGAAGCTGCTGCATGACAGCAAAGTGGTGAAGGGACTACAAGAACCTATCACTAGATGTGTCGGACTAGGAGAACCGTGTGTAGTCCAGAAGCTAGGAAAGAACACAACGCGAACATGAAGGGAGATGAGATTGAACACGTAGATCGGGAAATAAGAAATGGACCAAGTTACTTTGGATCTAGGATTAGACATGAATGTCTTGCCAAAGAAAACATGGGAGCGCATGGGCAGGCCTGCGTTGAAATGGTCTCCTATTCAATTGTGAATGGAGAACCAGGAAAAGATCCTACCGATGGGAAGATTGCAGGGAATAACGGTAGAAATTGAAGGTGCAAGCGCGCTTGCACATTTCAAAGTGATAGGGATTGCTAATGACAACAATCCCTATCTTGCACTACTGGGAATAGATTGGGCAATTGACATGAATGGAGTGTTAAATCTAAAGAAGCGCAAGATGATTTTTGAGAAAAAGTCACTGCGCATAGTGGTACCTTTAGACCCCGCGGAAGGATCGCGCTACATAGAGCCGGTGTGTGACTATATTAGTGATGAAATTCTAGACTATATTTACAAGATAACTGTACGAGAGCAAGATTGGTTGAATCCAACATCGAATGACAGGATTTCGTGGGAGCACGAAAGCTCCTGCACCTTAGATTTGGATGAAAAAATAGAATGGTGGTAGAATCGGTTACATGAGGTAACTACACTTGACTGCAACATGATGACATGGTCACTGTGCTACATGACAAAAGAGCTAAGAGATCTACCTATGTATGATGGATTGACAGCGGTGGATGATTTCCTGAACGAGTTTGAAAGAGAAGTGCCAGAATAGCAGCATTTTGACGCTCTAAAATGGGCACTGCACATAATACTCGAAAAATGGTGGGGTATGCATCAAAGAAGTTTTGAGGACTAGCGTGAATGCAGAAGGATGATGCTCATACAGTTTGGAAAGCCTCAGATGTGGATTAAAGCTAGGTATGATTGATCAAACAGCCTGCTTGCCCACCTCTCCAGATGGGTATAGGTGTATGGTACGCAACTTGCATGAAAACAAACCGTCCTCGCGATAGGAAACATGATCAACAAGCAAGAACATGCAAGATGATGGCATGAATGACGAAGTATGATAAGACCAAGCACACTGTAGATTATTGACGTGGAAGCCTTTGACAAAGTATGTGAAGTACTAAATGCAATCCACCATGTGAGACGCACTGACTGGGATTTGCGCGTACCAGCGGTTCTATGGGCTTATAGGACCATGTGTAAAACCTTGACCACGTGGCCACTTCCCACGCTGAAGTATGAAGAAGATGCTATAATCCCTATGGAGCATGCAAAGCCTAGTCCGCACGTAGTAGCACCCGTAGATACAACAGTTCACAAATCCCAGAAGGAAGGAATCACACAACTGCAAGAAATAGAACACATGGGACATGAGGAAGAAATCCAACAGGGAAGCCTTAGACTCTACAAACTTGAAAAAGAAAGGGTATAGTTATGGAAGAAAAGTGATTTGATGGACGAAGAGGTCAAGAAGCTTGAGGACGAGATAAAGGAAGAGTTTCTCACCGAAGAAAATAGGATGGTAAGGCAATGTGTGTACGATCATACTGAGAATTTTGAGAACCATCGCTGTGAATTGGTTAGTCTAATGCCTTGGCTTGAACCACATATCACCAAGCGTAGTGACTAGGGTAGCACATTGCAAATGGTAAAGTGCATGATGCTAACCACAACAATAAAAGGTGGGGATTCTCCAAGAACCGTGATGGAGGACAGGATGGAGCCCCACACGGGTGGTGCGACCACCTGACTAGCCAAGGGAAGGACACTATTAGCGATCCAGGTAGTTGGAAGCGAGCGCGGGACTATAAACTATTCTGCCCAGGAGCTATGAGATATTGGAGATGCGCATAGAAGCAAAGAGTCACAAGTTCCGCGACTGTGCACGTAGGGCTGCACTGCCGTGAGTTGCACAGAAAGTGACTGTTGAAGTCACTATTCATGATGGCATGCTTGACTTGAGACCAAATGGAGCGAGCAGTAGGCATTTAAGATGTGATTTATGGACCAGAATTAATGAACCAAAATTGGGGAAGATGATCCAATTCAAATTTAAAAAGCACTATGAAACACAAAGGGCTACCCAGCAAACAACAGTTGGTCATTTGCAAATCGAGCAATTAAGCAGAGCCCTGAGCATTGTGAGTCGAGCATTGATTGAGCCCCTGAATTCGCGAGTGACATATTAGAGCCCAAATACAATGACAACAACTAAGGATGGTCTGGGAATACAAGAGGTAACCACCAGCGAGGTCACGCAGGCCCTAAGTATGGAGGATGTTCCAGAAGGTGTCGGGATTGTGGCAGAGATCCCCAAATCACTGCATATGACAAGAACCAAGAAGGATTAACAAGAAATGGCTCCAGTATATGTGTCCCCAAGTAACCCGTTGCACATCAAACTATCGATGGAAGAGAAGGGGAGATAGATGAGGAAGAAGAATATTTGCAGGCCCTTATCATCTCAAAGGAAGAAGATGAAGGCATAGAGGTGGATATTCAACCTGCGCACTCTGCGACAAAACTGCCTGTCTATGTCCCCCCATGAAAGGGGAAGAGAAAAGTGCCCAATGACCTGGACGAGACTAAGAGTTTGCTCCAAACCCCCCTCCTCCCAGATGGCATTATTTTCGAAGGCACGTACCTAGGCCGCATGTCGACCATGAAGTTTGAAGATTGGGACCTCACTGACAGCGAGACATTCCCTCACCTCGAGACAGGAGATCTAATGAAGCATAACACTATGGGGGTGGTGACAACATTAGAGCCATGGAAGTGGTTGCGCAGTGTGGAAAAGGTCAGGCTGTTGAACTTACTATCGTTGCCACATTTCCACCGCACGCAAATCACCATTTTCATCATCATGTAGCTACTCTGCTTGGTGCATGATGGGAATTTATGGCTAGAGGATCCCATCCCCATCATAGGAGACCTGATTCATCGCATTTCTTGGTTTCCTTACAAAGGAAAGGACCATGTGACCATATCAAAAGGGAAGGGCAGTGATTTGGCCCTCGCGGAGGCCATGAAGATGAAGTACAAGCTGGAAAGGAAGAAGGGAGGTTACACCATCTCCAACATCAAGGAGAAAGCAGTATGCGTGGAAACCAAAATTATGGTAGGCAAACTTATCTGGAAGTGTCGCGCAGACAAGGTACCTGCGCCGATGGTCTTATTGGCTAAGCAATGCATGGAGGGGACCCAGTTTCATTGGTTTGAATTCCTCTACACATAATTTTTAGAAAATTTCCACGAAGCCCAAGAGTAGGATAAAACCTTCCACTATGCGTAGTTATTGCTATCCATAGTCCTCGTAGTAGGGGAATTGTTGGAGGACAGTCAATTCCCCACAATTGACAGAGATTTACTGGAGGCCAGGAAGTACGCTTCGCTCTGGGCCACGAACGATGCGACGAGGATACATGACAAAAAAATATTTTGGGAGCTCATGGAGATGACCATCCGAATGTGGATCAACCATAAGCGTGGTTGTCGCCCATGGTCTACAATAGTCTACCGATTTTTGCAGAATTTAAGGGAAATATGCACAACATATTTATCATGGCGGGCAAGGATCCGATGAAGTAGTGGATGAAGCTACCTATTGTAGCCACTGATGATGCCATTTTTACTGTCTTGGAGGCATAGCCTCCAGAATGGCGCGCCCTAGATTTTTCAGAACTTGAGAGGGCAACAGTACAGAAGAAGAAAGATGATGCCAAGTTGCGCATCGTATAGTTGGCCGAGAAAAGACGGAAGGAAACAATAGTAGCTGAGGTTCAGGCAATGGGAAGGGGTACAAAAAGCCTCAGAGTAGAAAGAGGCCACGAAAAAGGCCACAGTAGCAGAGGAAGCAATCGTGAAGGCGAGAGAGGGCCAAACAACGCCCTCGCAGGGGAAGGAGGCAGAGGAAGTAGAAACAACAGAAGGAAGCATGGACCCACGAACCCCATCCACAGAGTTGAAACGGAAACACCCAACAGAGCGAGCAGGATCGAGGATGAAGGTCAAGGCCTCAAAATTGTCCATTGACACGATCACCCTAACCAGGGCTGATCTGGATGACATCGGCGAGACAGTGCATGATGTCATTGATGAGGCTCTTCAAGATTTTTTGCAGGAGCATTAGAGTGTGTTGAGGGCCCTTACAGTGCAGTTGCAGGAGTTATAGGTGCACCCACATTAGGTTGGTACCCTTTCAACCAATCTCACAGTAGGATCCTCAGCAGTAGAGCAGATGTTGCACACACAGATGGCAAACACAATAGTGTTGTCGGAAGGGGCTCTAGTGACATCGAATGAGGCCGATAGGTTTTCAGTTAGCACGATGAAAGGTCTCAGCATCAATCTGGCTGCCCTTCCATGTGAGGTATTATATCTATTGCAGGATGGGATAATGACAAATCTGCGAACTAGGGAGAGCCGTGTGATCCAAGTCCTAAGCAAGCAAAAGATAAATATGGAACAACCCAACTTGCAGCACGACGAATTGGTGTCACAAAATCAACAGTTGGTGTAGGTGGTAGAAGACGCTTGCAGAAGTGTCCCAGAGATGGTCATCCTAGCAGATATACCAATGGAGGTGTGGATCCACAGGTTAGCAAGAGGAGTCTGTGAGGCCGGGGAAGAAATGACAAAGTTTCAGTTGGAGTTGAATCTTCAGATCGCCGAGCTGTAGTTAAAGGCTCAACCATCCACTCCCTCGGAAGTCAGAGAACAACGTGCTAGCGCTATCACAGTGAGATTGGAGGAAATCAGAGGTGTAGCACGAGATTGCACTAGCATGTTGGAAGAATCACTTGAGTTCCTCATAACTCTACAGGAGGACCCTAACATCTAGTGCTTAGAGACAGAGGCATGAGAACTTCAACGACAGTATGATAGTGTCTGAGGAATTGCGCAGATAGTGGTCCTCACCTAGTGGCTGGCGGGGATGCTATAGGCTAAGGCACTGAAGGAGCATGTGGATGTGGCTCAACACAAGGAGGCAGTTATCAAAGCATGCGTCCAGCCTTGGATTGACGATGCCTTCACTGTCATGGCAGACATGGAAGGCAAGCTCGTGAACATACAGGGGATGCACACACTAATGCAGAGAAGCACCCTACACACGAAGGTCTTGGAACAGCGCATGCAACAGATCCAGTAAGCAGTAGCTCAGTGTCCTTCTGACCTCTGAAGCGAACAAAGTTCCTTCTACAGATTAATTACTCTAGAGCACTTGGAATATAAAGATATCCATGAGGATACAAATATTATATATTAAATGTATGAATAAGAATGAGAATGATTTACAATGAGAACAAGAGGCTCGCTTATATATCAAGAAAGTGTCTCTTCATGGAGAGTCACGTGTCATTTAGACATGCCTCTTCAACCTAACTACTATTTATTATTAACTAATAATTATTACAATTATCCTCGTTACTTATATTTATATTATTTATATATTTTGTTTGTAACATTTCCTTCTTCCTCAAAAATCTTTGTCCTCAAAGCTTGTCGATGAAAAAGTCTTGATCTATTTTTCGGCTTCAAATGACATTCTTTCTTGGAACAATCATATTCATCGATACAAGCTGATATGATCATCTAAGTGACAAGAAAAATTGTTGCATTGAGAAGGGATTATACCATCCTAGATTAATCTTCTGTGTAGTATTCTGACCACTAGAATTTTGTAATGACTTGTCAGCATAAGACGGGATTGATATTAAATCATTATTCTCTGGAACATCAACTTGTTGTTTCTGGTCTAAATGGTCCCGATACGTAGCGTGGTTGATTTGTCTATTCTCGTGATGCACCTGTCGATATGGGACTTTACTTTCCCTTCTTAGGTGTGTGGAAATTTTTTATTTACTTGATGGGATAATGTTGTGGAGTTCATTACCAAACCTTCACTTGGGGTGTTTATCATCTGAACTGCAACATCTAAGCACATCTTTTCTTCCTGAGTTGTCACATTCACTGGATCGATATCTGTTGTTTTTTCCTCAACTTGAATTCCTACATTTGATGCTTCCTTCTCGATAAGTTGTTGTACCTTGTTTTCTAATGACTTCTTATCCTTCTTAAGTTTCTTAATTTGTGTTGATAATTTTTCACTATGGTTTTTAAGTCGAGAAACTTCATTTTTGTCAACACTGATTTTGTCAATTTTGTTTTGCATATTTTGTAATACTTTTTTTACCTTCTTGAGAAATTACTTTTGAAATATATGATATATCTTCTGGCGTTACCGAATTTGGTTTCAGTGTAACATCTTGGAGTGTTATTTTCTTTTTCTTGTAAGAAAATGTTAAAAAAAATTTCTTTGTATTTAAGGTGATAGATCCTACTATTGCCATCCAGGGTGATCCCAAAATAACGTCACCTTGATTGTTCCATAGGGTCTGAACTGAGTATTGCAATAAAAATGTATAATCTTGAAAGTTTAACTATAAATTGGCTATGTCATATATTTTATTGCAAAAAAGTCTAATTTTTCAATTATATTTGACTCCTGAATCACTAGTTGGTTTGCGATTTTAGGTGTTATATAATTTACATCTTCTGCCATAGAAATAGAAATAATAACATCTTTTCCTGTGAGAGTTCCTTTAATGTTAAATAGCGCTTTACCATCTCTGGCTAAGGTTTCTGGGAATCTTATGGCCTTCATTTTTGTATTAGACTCCATTTTTGCTTCTTCAATATTAAATACTTTTTAAATAATTATTATTTTTAAATATATCCCCTTTTTTCTATCTATGTTTTTCAAATATTCTCCTTTTTTTATTTTTATTTTTAAATACCCTTGACTCTACTATCCACTATAAAACACTTAAATAATTTAACCGATTAATTATATAAGCGAACAAAGTTCCTTCTACATATTAATTACTCCATAACACTTGGAATATAAAGATATCCATAAGGATACAACTATTATATATTAAATGTATGAATAACAATGAGAATGATTTACAATGAGAACGAGAGGCTTGCTTATATATCAAGAAAGTGTCTCTTCATGGAGAGTCATGTCTCATGTAGACATGCCTCTTCAACCTAACTATTGATTATTATTAAGTAATCATTATTACAATTATCCTCGTTACTTATATTTATATTATTTATATATTTTATTCGTAACAACCTCAAGATAGTTCGAGAACAGTTGGAGGGACTCCATGCAAAGATTGCCGCATTGACAGAGTGACTCGAGGGTGAGTCATGATGTTTGTGTTAGGGGACTACTGGGCATGGAATCCCCCCAAGGCATGTTTTTGGGCTAAAAGCCCAAGTTTTGATCGAATTGTGTTGTAAGTCTCCACAAAGCATGGAGCATGAAATGTATGATAGAGCATAAGGTTGTCCGCCCTAGTTTTATAATGTAATGTTAGCCTACCCATGGTTCGCGAACCATGGGATTGTATAAATAGAGCGAGGCTCTAAGTGTAAAAGTAAGAGAAGAAGTAGTGGAGAGAAATAGAAAGAGTCTGAGTGACTAAGTGTGTCTTTGGGTTGTAGAGTAGGAGAAGGCTCTGCGGCTGAGTGCGTAGAGGCCCAGTAGTTCGCAGTTGAGTGCGCGGACCTCTGCAGCTGAGTGTGTAGGGTGGAGTCGAGTCTATAAACGAGCAAGGAATTAATAAAGAGATGTTTTGTTACCAATTTGTGTATCTATTCTTGGGTTAATGCATGTCTGATGTAAATTTCAAATATATTGTTTATTTACTCCGCGCACCTGTATGAATGATTTATGTTGTTCAGTGTAACTTAAAAGCACACAAGGAGGCTAAAATAATCAACTAACATCAAGATACTAGTAAGGATTTGGGTAATAGCAGCGTTCAGCCCCCGAGTAGGGCTGCGTGAAGGCAGTATATCAGGCTACGAGGTAAGGGAAAGTGCGCAAAGCAACTTGCGCGTAGGGTCGAACTGCGGACCTCTTGAACCCATTAGACATTTCCAGGGTGCAGAAACCTAGTTCTAGCACCCTCCCATACTACTTTGGGTGAGACCTCAGTCCACACTCTACGGATTGTTGCCGAAATGGCCAGTAGTACCAGGATTTGTTTGGGTAACTTAACTCTAAACCTAGGTCAAGCCCCAACAAGCCAACAATGGGAATCGATTGTGGTGATATTTTTTCTTCTATTGCCAAGGTAGCTTCTATTAGATTACTTTTATTTGTCTCTGCTACCTTTTATTTTAAAGTAGAACAAATGGATGTGAACACAACATTTCTTCATGGGGATCTGGAAGAAGAGATCTACATGAAGCAACTTGAAGGCTTTGTGGTGAAGGGTAAGAAACAATTGATATGCATGTTAAAAAAGTCTTTGTATGGGTTAAAACAGTCACCAAGAATGTGGTATCATAAATTGGATACATATATATTGGGACTTGGCTTCACCAGAAGCAAAGTAGATCGTTGTGTGTATTTTAAAATAATTACTGGCTATGTTATTTATTTTGTCTTGTATGTGGATGATATGTTGTTGATTGGAAATAACAAATAAATTATCCAGGAATTGAAGACCCAATTGTCCACCAAATTTTACATAAAAGATGTTCGTGCTACAAAATATATTTTGGGCATGGAAATTAAACGAGATTGGGAAAAAAGGAAGCTCTGGTTAAACCAAAGGAAGTATGTCGAGAAAACATTGCTAAGGTTTAATATGGAGGATAGTGTTGAAGGAAAGGTAACTGGGTTCGGTCTTCATAAATGTACTTTTGATATTTGTATTTATTCAAGAAAAGTAATATTATTTTTATAATATATCTCAATGAGATTCTTGCTCATTGAAATAGGTCTAGCACTATTTAAAGTGCTATAAGTGAGTCAAATAGTCAAAAGAATAAGTTGAAGACCTTAAGGGCATGTTACAACTTGCATGTATATGTATTATGGTCAAGAGAAAACCTCCAAGCAAAGTCAAAATTATCCTCCAAGTACTGGCACCATCAAGAAGCTCATCCAAGCATACAACTCCACCAAAGAAACATTCGAAGTCTACTCTACAAGTCGGCCTACAAGCAACAACCAAGTCGACGTAATGAATAGTCAAGTCGGCTTAAAAAGGAGGGACATACCAATATTTATAAATGCTATACAGTCCTCATGCAACGTACAAAAAGAGCTCTGAATTTAGAGAAGGAGAATGAAGTAAGACGAAGTAAGAAGGTCTCCAAAGGCAACAAGGAGAAAAGGAACACCATTGAAGTCTTCAATTGTGTTCCAAGGGCTGCTATAGTCACACGTGTAGAAATATGAGAGCTATCCTTGCGGCTAGGACAACAGTAAACCATAGTCACTCATATACCTTCAGCTGCGGCTAAAAGAGAGGCCTACAATCCCTACTACTCTAATTTTGGAGAAAGAACCTCAAGCAAAAAGGAAGGGCACTCAAGCGAAGAAGGTAAGAGGCTACAACAACAAATAAAGAGTCACGCATGCAAGAATTTAGGGTTGTTGGATAGTCACATCCTATCTTCACCTACACTTTGAAGAAGAAGCTCATTTGGTGAAGAAGGTAAAGGAATCATCATATGGAAGGGTTCTCATCAAGGCTTTTTCTCTAGAGAAAGTACAAGAAGGTTTACTAATGAGTTAAAAGTAGATATAAGTGCCAGAAGTAGGAGGACAAAGTATTGGGAAACAAAGAGTTGAAGGAAGTGTCGGAAGAAGTTCCGAGGTATATGGTGCAGAAAGAAGTGGAGACTTGACTTGTGCTTGGAGGATATCTTTGTCAAGGTTTTATGGTTTAGAATTGATCAATATAAGCTTCATTAAGAGAAATTCACTAAAGGGTTTTCCTCTCAAGAGTAGAGAGTTTTCGACCCTGGAAGAGAGCCAACATCTTGTGTTCTTATTTTTATGTTTTGGTAGATGTTTGATGAAGTACACACATATGTGCTATAAGAAGAATAAGAAGCATAAGCTAATAAGAAAAGTAAAAATACTCCAAAATTGTTATCAAGCAACGAAGAATTTCACTACACTAATTTGTTGTAGATTCTTCAACAGATAGTAAATCGGTGAAGGTTCCCATTCCTTTCAGTGTAAATTTATCTATTGAACAATGTCCCAAGGCTCAAGATGAGGAAGAGGACATGTCTCGTGTTCCATACACAAATGCAGTTGGTAGCCTGATGTATGCAATGGTCTGTACTAGACTAGACATTGCACATGTAATGGGAGTATTGAGCAAGTTTATGTCAAAACCAAGGAAGGAGAATTGGACAGCAGTGAAGCGGGTTTTCAGGTATTTACGTGGCACTAGTGATTATGGTCTATGCTATCAAGGAAGCCCATGATTGGATAGAGTTATAGACATCTTTGGATTTGTTGATGCAGACTAGGTTGGAGATTTGGATCAGAGAAGATCTACATGTGGGTATGTATTTAACCTTTTTGGAGGTGCAGTCAGTTGGATGAGCAAGAGATAGTCTATAGTGGCACTTTCAACTACAGAGGTAGGATACATGGTAGCCACTCATGCAAGAGATGAAGTAGTTTGGCTGCAGAGATTGTGTTCAAGTATGGGGTTGGTACAACGAGCTATAATGATAGACTTTGACAGCCAAAGTGAAACTTTTTGGCAAAGAACCCTTGTCTGTCATTCAAAGACAAAACACATTGATGTCTAGTATCACTTTGTGAGGGATATGGTTGCAGACAAAAAGGGGTTGCTGGTAAAGGTGGAAAATTTGAAGAATGATGTAGATGCACTGACGAAGACTTTGAGCACTGAGAATTTTTCTTGGTGTAGAGAAATAATGGGTGTTGCAGGGCTAGACCATTGACTAAGCTCTCACATGGCTCCCTGTGGAAAGAAAACAACAAGCCAGAAAATGTTGGGTGTGTGTTATATTATTAGCATGACTAGCCCCACACACTATTAGGTGAGCAAACTTACCTATGGTTTTGTGCATGTTTTTCACACATGTTTTTGGGCATGATGGTTTTTTTCCCATGGTATTTTGTAGATCTAGTCAAGAAAACTACAATTATGTTCTAATATAGGGTTAATGGATTGGGATTTAAGGATGGTTCGACATGTATATATATGTATTGTAACATTGAAAGGAATATAATGAAAAGTCAATCTTGTAGTCTTGGTTTTGGGATCCAGGGGAAAATCTTTGTGGATATCTGTTTTATGTTTTATGCTCTCACCAATGTTTATTTTTTGTTTTTACAATTCGTATGCATGTAATTTATGTACGAAGTTAAAACCTACAGTCACATGTAGAATGTGAAAGTTTGTATGGAAGCCTGTAGGTCATAGAAGTTGAAAATTCATGACAAACTCAAAAGTCATTGTCATTTGTTATAAATAGCTATGCATAACTCAAGTAAAGGGCTTGTATTCTTAGATTGCTTCCTTGTCTTCTCTTGTATTGCATATAAGTAAAATCATGCTTTGGATAAGCATGTTTTAGCTTCATATTCCACTATTATATCTACTATTTTATATATGTATCATTGTACCTGGAACCTTTAATTAATAATCAGGAGCTCCTCGATGCAAGACTTATTCCTACATGTATCATGAATATAGTAAGATTGTTCTTAATATGTTTGCGATATATGTTGGCATAATAATACTAAGATTAGTGAACTATTTCATTTATTAGATATGGATATTGTTGAATGAGTGTTGTTATGCTTTTATGGTTGTTGTTTATTTTTTGAACTAATTTGTGGGTTAATCAGCATGTCTTCCATTTTGGTCGTAGGTCTCTCTTAGGATAGTACTCTTACTTCGCTAATGAGAGCCTTCTCTCTCTTTACATCTGTTGAGATTTCTTGTGTATTATACATTTGGTGTCACAGGAAGATTATTTACTTCCTTCCCCAAACAATTATTATGATCCCTTGTCTAGGTGTTGTAACTAAGGCACACCTCTAAACCATTTGTAGTAGTGGCCAGACCCTATAACTGGATGTGAATCCTACACCAAATGATGTGAGGTCTAGTTGGGACCTTATATCAAGGATATCCCCTATATGTTGGAGCCATCCAACATTGTTAACATATCCGTAAGAGTTATGTCACTTAGTTGAGGAATCATAGTCATAGGTAGAAGATAGTGTATTCAAAACATTATGTTACAAAAATCCTTAACCCTAGAAAATCTCTTTATTATCAACAACCTAAAATGACCCTTTCCATGTCTTATTAATAGCATATGACTATTATTAATTAGTTCCTTTCCTCTTATTCTTTTCTTATCCGTATACAAGTTTATTATGGATACATATATATCTATATATTTATCTAGTTATTATAATGGGATCCTATAATGTGTCAAGTGATCTATTAACATGGTATGGATACATAATTTCCACCTAAAAAAGATTAAATAAATCAATACGAAAATAAATTACTTATTTTTCAATCCAATACCATAATTTGAAACTTTATTCAAGGAATATTAGTCTCCTTCTATGAAGCAGGACACATGACAACTAGTCTCCTCATTATCTTATAAGTATTCCTAGCCTATATTTTTAGTAAATTTTCTTGGAGATAACTATAAAGCCCCCAACAATAATGAGCTCCACTTATATTGAATTTTTTTTTTTGTGTCATGTTTTCCAAAAAAGTGTTATAATATTTTTCTTTCCAAATGACTATTATAAATATTTTAAAGGATATTTATCAAAACTAAACTACTTAAAGATATTAAATGTCTATAAGTGTGGTATATAATGTTTAAAAATTAAATTCTTCCAACATTCGCTTCTGCATTCAATGTGATTCTCAATACTTTTCTTATTTAGGGAACATTGAAATTACTTGTATTTATAGCTAAAATGTTGTGTTCCTTTAAACAAGGCTTTTTACAAATAAATAAAATTGAATCTTGATTTTGTGCTTACCAGATATTAAACAATTCAAAGCTTATGTATACTATGATTTGAGTTCGGATTGAAAATTCAAAGAGAAGTGTATTTTTCTTCAACAAATATTCAATGGATCAGGGGAAATGAAATTTTAAATATACATGTGGTAAGATTTATGTGAATATGCATGCCAATACAAAAGTTGTTTGAATTTCCATTTTGCATGTTCCACCCATATCAAGGAGATAGATAAAAAGAACATATAACTTTCAAGATGGAAGATTTGAAAACGCTAATCATCATATTGGGCTTGATTGAACCATTTTAATAGATGGTCTAGGTAGATACTTGTGGCCACCCACCTATTCCACTATCTCAACCATTCTTTATCTTGTTGATAGTTTTTCTATTATTTTTGGGTACCAAACCCTTAGGGCCATTTTGGGGCTCTAAATTAGGTTTCTTTGAAATTTATGGGCTAGGAGATTCTATGCCATTCCTAGACCTAGTCAAAAGATGAATTCCTCGTAAAATTATTCCCAATGAGTTAAAAAAATTGTGTATGAAAAAGTTGCACCCTAGGAAATTGATGTAATAACTAATCACCTCAAGGCTCACAAACATTTTAACATTTAATCTTAGAGGGTTAGATTTTTAGACCTATAGGATTCATTATTTATGTATAAATTCCATTCTCTCATCATATTGTAATAGCTTTTTCAAATGTCCATAGACACCATCTCTCTCTGTTTAGATATAGATACCTCCATTCTATCCATTTGTGTTCTACAATATTTGTTATTTGATTTATTGATAGAATTTTAGGTTTAAACATATTGTTTGAATCTATGATATATTTCTCTATGGAAATTCCATATATTTTCCTACACTTCATTTTATTCCTTAGACAACTCGAATCCATGGCATCAGAGAATTCTACTCCTAGTTGTTCCTTGATGCATATCCCCAACGAGGTTAAGTTATAGAGAGTTGGGTATCATTCTAATTTCACATGGGATTGATCACTCTTACAAGCCCAAGTGGCCTCCCATGGTGGGAGAAAACAAACATGAAAAAGAATGATATCCTATCAATTTGTTACTCAAGAAATAAATCATGTGATAACAATATTAGATGATGGACAATTTCGCCCAAATCCTTTGACAACTACCAACAACAACCAGGGCATCTTAAACGAGCAAGAATTTTAGAGGTGAAACCTATTTCCAAGTACACAATAATTATATCTCCCCTTATTTGAAAGCCTAATAGATGTATATGCTTTACAGAAATGGTTAAACTATTAGAGGGATATTACTCTGTCCAATTTTTTTCCAACAATCAAAATACTACCTTCCTGCTAATGAAAATCATTCCCCATGTAAAATATTGGTGGGAAGGTTACTAGGATAAACACAATGAAAATTATTTTGTAATTTTCAATGCGAAACCAATGTGGTTCTCTTTTGTTGATGCCTTTAAGGAGTAATTTGGCCTTGAAGGGGACTAGGATGGCCAGTACATGAGATGGACAAATTTGTGATAGGAGAGAGTCTAGAAGGCACTAGAGTACACCAACAATTTCCAGACGTGCATTCAAATATGGTTAGAAGAGACTCTAAGTAGAACTTCTTGTTGAAGTACCATAGTGGCCTACATAATTATATATGAACATAAATGGATTTCTGGAACATTTCCCCACTAGTATATGCTTATCAATATGATGTCAAATTTGAGTAGAAATTGAAGTAGATGAATACGTGGGAGTTTGGGTCTACAAATACGTCACAACAAAAGCATAAAAGAGGTGGACCTAAATAAAAAAATGAGGAACAAGGAAAAGACATCCAACCTCAAGACAACCAGCCTAAGTCGAAGGAAAAGAAGGGTAACAGGATGTCAAAAAAGGACATTGGAAAGTGGTGTGACTTCCAAAAAATCCCTTGGAACAAAATTGATGAATGTCGCTAAAAAAAATCATTATTGAAAGAGCTTGAAGAAAAGTAAATAGAATATTTATATGATTATTATTTAGAGTAGGATATTAAGTTAAAACATATCATTAATTCAAAACCTAGTGTTATCATCACGATGACAAAGATTGAACCTAAAACCTTGAGGAGCTCGAAGAGGAGGAGCATCTCTTCCATTCATAGATGGGGGTGAAGGGAACCCCACCCATTTCACCGTTGATAATGAGAGCCATAAGAACATGATACCATTCAAGTTCATTGTGATATTGAAGATTTTGACAATTCCAAACCCCCAACCATACAACATTAGTTAGTTGAGCCATAAATGAGACATCCATATCACCCACGAGTGTCACCTATCGTATGGGATCAAGCCCTTCTAAGATGAGGACATTTTTGTTGTACCCCACTTGAAGGTTTTTGTGTTATTTTAGGAAAACCATATATGTGGAAATTTCATGCTATTTATGATTCTCATCTTCGTAGTTTAATTATTACTCTCAAAGGTCAACTTTATAGGATACTAGAGGTAGTCCAAACTATTACAATTTTATTGATGCTAGGAAAATAGTTCCTAATCATATTTTGATTTTTTTTCTTTTCATGGTTTGGTCATAAGGTGAAGGAAAGGTCATTACAACCTCTGCATGAGTTATATCAACATAATCAAAGAAAGTGGAAAGTATTGTATAGATATATAGAGATATCTTTTTTATTCTTGTACAAGTTCCTCTATAGTATGAATTGAAACACTCAATTGACTTGTGACCTCATGAGCCTTTACCTAATGGCCCAATATATATGTTGTCCCTACTAGAGAACAAGGATATCAAACATTCGATTCATAATCTAATAAAAAAGGGCCACATTCGACTGAGTTTCTCACCATGTGGGAGTCCAATTGTAATGGTGCAAAATAAGGATGGGACATGGAGACTCTGTATTAATTAGATATCCCTGAAAAAATTACTATTAAGAAAATGTAAATGATCCCTAGAAATGACAATCTTCTTGACCAAATTAAGGGTGTCATGTTCTTTAGTAATATTAATCTAAAGTGATCTTACCACCAATTTATAATTGAAAAAACTAATGTATGGAAGACAACTTGAAATTTTAAGAATTCCTTTTTGAGTGGTTGGTCATGCCCTTTGGCTTCATTGGTGTTTCAACAATGTTCATGACGTTGAAAAATGACATCCCACAGTCAATCATAAACTAGTTTTGGTTGCATATTTGGATGAAATCATCATATTTAGTAGAACATGGGAAACACATTTATAGAAAATTGAGAAGGTCTTGAGCACCCTACAACAATATAAGTTTTATGCTAATCTAGAGAAATTCCCATTTGGCATGCAAAGAATTCCATGTTTGGTATACATTGTGGATGAATATGTGGTGCATATGGAGAAAACGAAGGTCCAAGTGATCTAGGATTTTCCAACCTAAATGAATCTAACATATCTCTATAGATTCATCTATTTGAGTATTATTTTTGGGTTCTCTTATATCACTTAGCCCTCAATTCAAGAGACCTGTTATGGGGCAAAATATTTTTTTTATTTGTCTGAGTCACTGTAGAAAGCATTTGAGGATTTGAAACACTACCTTTACTCTTACACCAATCCTCACCCTTTTGGACCTACAACATCCATTTGAGATTGTCATAGATTCCTTTGACTATACTATTGGTGTAGTCCTTGATTAACAAGGACATCTAGTTCTATGTCATAGTGAAATAATCTTTGATATCATATAAATATGTCCTACCTATGACAAGGAGATGTAATCCATAATATAGAGCCATTGAAGGAGATGCAAATTCTTGAATCAACGAATTTATTGCTAGGTTTGAAGCATGTTGTTTAGGATTTCTATAAATGTAGTGTTTATGGAAAACAAAAGCGAGAAAGATTTCTTAGAGCTGGGAAATAAAAAAAGATTGAAAAATTAGATCTTTTGAATACAGATGTATGGGGACTGGCTCAAGTATCATCTCTCGATGGCTCTCATTATTATGTTACTTCTTTTTATGATGCAACTAAGAAAACTTGGGTTTATTATATTGGAAATTAATTTGATGTCTTTAATAATTTTAAGAAATGGAAAGCTTTGGTTGAGGCTGAGACAAGATAGAAGTTGAAGTGGTAAGATCCGATAATGGAGGTGAATACTACAACAAGGAGTTTTCTAATTACATTTCAAACCATGGAATTCGTAGAGAGAAGATAGTTCCAGGAGCACCATAAGAAAATGGTGTGTTAGAAGGATGAATAGGGCAATCATGGAGTGTGGAAGGTGTATGACATTGCATGCAAGATTTCCTTTTCAATTTTGGGCAAATGTTATAGATACTGCTATTTATCTAATAAACAAATATCCTTCAATTTTCTTAAATGGTGGTATCATAGAGGAGGGATGAACCGGAAAGAAGATAAACTACTCATTTCTAAAGAATTTCAGTTGTGAAGTGTTGGTTGACATTAATAAAGAAAACAAAACAAATCTTCATGCAAAATCAAATAAATGTACCTTTATTGGATATGGTGTTAATGATTTCGGTTATTGTTTATATGATTATGAAACCCATAAAATTATTAGTAGTAGAGATGTGGTATTCAAAGAAAGGGTCTTTTCCAAAGATCAGTTATAGACAAATAAATAGGAAAAGGAAAACACCAAATACGTGGTGATTGATGACATCAAGGAAAAATAAAATTCAAAGGTGAGAGAAAATCATAATGAATAGCAACAACAACAAAAAACATGAACAACTATAAAAACCACCTCAAACTCCTACCAGTTTTGTTAGAAGATCTGTGAGGTTAAGTAGACCCCCCGAACAATACTCTCCTTCATTATATTATGTATTGTTGACTGATTATGGTGAACGAGAAGGATATGAAGAAGAAATGCTTTTAGAAACCAAAAAAAGTGGGAGAAAGACATGAAAGAAGAGATGTAATCCTTGGTACATAACTAGACTTGGGACATAGTGATGTTGCCTACAGGTAAAACAACATTGTAGGACATATGGGTTACAAGTTGAACGAAGAAGATGGATGAAAAAAGAGATATAAGGCTAGACTGTTGTGAAGGAGTTTGCAAAAAATAAATTTATAGAGTTTGATGAAATATTTTCTCTTGTTTTTAAAATGACTTCAATAAGATCTATTTTAATTATAGTGGTAGCATAATATTTTCATCTTGAATAGTTAGATGTAAAGACAACCTTTCTCCATGGGGATTTGAAGGAAGGTATTTATATGCAACAACCACAAGGGTGTCAGGACAAAAGGAAGGGGAAATTATTGTGCAAGTTTAATAAGATCCTATATGTCTTAAAACAAGCTTCAAGGTAGTGGTATCTAAACTTTGACAGGTTTATGTCCGAACAAGGTTATACTATATGTCATTCTGAACACTGTGTTTATCTTATGAAACAAAATGATGGTAGCCATATTATGTTTCTATTTTATGTAGAGGACATGCTTTTTGTAATGTTTAACATGGAGGAAATAAATGTGCTTAAAGGAAAATTGGCTAATTCATTTGCAATGAAGGATTTGGCTACTGCAAAGAAAATCCTTAGTATGAGAATAATTATTGGCAAGAAAAATAAAAAATTAGCATTGTCTCAGAGTGAGTACATAGAAAAGGTGTTGGAAAGATTTAATATACGGAATGAAAAACCAGTTAGTACATATTTTCCCAACCATTTCAAATGATGTAAGGAGATTTGTCCCAAGACTCAAGAAGAGATATATTATATGTCTAAAGTTCCATATGCATCAACATTTGGAATTTTAATGTATGCAATGGTTTTCACAAGGCCTGATATTGCACATGCAGTGCGAGTTGTGAGTAGGTATATGAACAATACAAGAAAAAACATTAAATGGTAGTGAAGTGGATTCTCATGTACTTGAGAGGTACCACTATCAAGCATTATGCTTTGGAGGTTCAAACACTATTCTACAAGGATATGTCAATTCAGATATGTTAGGTGATAAAGGTAACAAGAGGAGCACTAGAGGGTATGTGTTTATTGTAGGTGGAACAAATATTAGTTGGTTTTCTAAATTGCAAAGCATTGTTGTAGTTTCAATAATGGAACAAACGTATGTTGCCTCTACAAAGGCTAGTAAAGAAATAATTTGGTTACAAAGGTTTATGGATGAATTGGGGAAGAAGAAGGAGATTGACAAGTTATATAGTGACAACCAGAGTGCCATTCATCTTGAAAAGAACTCAACATTTCATTGTAATACTAAACATATATAACTTTGGTACCATTCCATATAGTCAATTTTGGAAGATGGATAGTTGAAGTTAAAGAAGATACACACAGCCAAAATACTACATATACGTTAACAAAGGTGGTAACCAGGGAGAAAATCATCTTCTCATTAGTTTTAATTTGTCTTCAAGTATGATGTTAAATATGAGAAACAACCAGGTCCAAGTGGAAGCATTTTCCAACAAGTGAATCAATGGTAGAGTTTGTATAATCAGTCTCCAAGTGGGAGATTGTTGGGTGTGGTGCCTGATTATCTTCCAAATTCAGAGGTCTTGTTTCAACCGCGTTTAGATCCTAGTCCCTAATGAGGGGGTGTGGGGGGGATTTCCCCCCACTATTGCTGTCAGAGGGGTCCAAGGAGGGGGGGGTGACATAAACTCTTGGAGCCCCTCCCTCACAAAGGTTCAGGGGTAGTTCCCCTAAAAGCAAAATTTAGAGAAAATTTGCCTTGTAAAATATTGTAATTTCATAGTTAATCTGGGTCGTTCATTAGGTATAATATTTGATGGTAGAAGTTATGTTAATTTCGGGTTACCCTTGGTTTACATAAGGAAATTGCAATGTTACTATGTATTATTTTGTTTGATAAAAAAAGAGGAGATTGTGTGAGAGAGAAGAGGAAGTTACAATGGATTTGTTGTAGGTTGTATCGTTTCAATTTACTAGATAATATAAAGGAAGGACTGATTATTTCTCCATGGATGTAGCCAAAATTGGGTGAACCACGTATATCTGTGTCTCTCTTGTTTTATGCTTTTATGTGTTTATTTTTCCACAATATTTTATGTGTCCCATTGCTCTATTATTTAATTTCTAACAACTGTTATCATAGATGAAGGTATATTTGGTTGATAAACTCGTAGGAAAGAAGGGTTCCTAGTTCGAGTGGGAGAAAAGGTGGAAGATGGTTGGATTAGGGTCAAGAAATCCAATAGCCAAAAATACGAAATATAGAATATGAAAATAGAGGATTATTTGCATAAAAAATATATCTACCTACCCTTGAGCAGAAAAGTAAAGAAGCTTACAAGTATGAAATAAAAAGAATGGGATATTTTTGATAGAAAGGCACTAGGAACAATATAGTTGTGCCTTGCAATGTCAATTTCCTTCAACATTTCAAAGGCAATAACAAAAAAGGATCTAATGAATGAATTGGCCAAACTATATAAAAAATCCTCAGCCTCAAACAAGTTATTTCTTATGAAGGAGTTATTTAATATGAATATGTCAAACTGTGGATATGTTGTTGTTCATTTAAATAAATTTAACATGATTACTAGTCAATAATTTTCTGTAGCAGTAAATTTTGATGATGAAGAGATGACTATATTATTTCTATGTGCATTTCCAAAAAGTTGAAATAGATTAGTCATGGATATCAGTAATTCTGTCTCTGGATATATTACTTTAAAGTTTGATGATATTATTGGTGTTATACTTAGGGGGGAAATGCAATGGAAAACCTCAAGTGAGACATTAGGAAATGCTTTAACTACGAATACTAGGGGAAGAAAAATAGAGAGAGGGAAGAGCCCAGGATATCACAATAAGTCAAGGAAAGGTAGATCCAAATCCATATGAGGGATAGTTTGTTGGAAATGTGGGAAGAAAGGACACTTGAAGAAATCCTGTAAATATTGGAATGGAAAACAAGGAGATGGACAATAAGAAAACAATCAGGAAGCAAATGTAATAGGTGAAGTGATGCAAGATGCTCTTATTATTTCATTAGAAAATATTATTGATTTCTTGGTGGTAGATTCAAGGGCTTCATTCCATTCCACAACCCACAGGAAACATTTTCATGACTGTGCTCAAGGATATTTTGGCCAGGTTCATTACCGTGATAATAAACTTTGTAAAATTATCAGATTATGTAAGGTACTCATAAAACAATAGAATTAAAACCAATTTATACAAAGGAGTTAAGGAATATTCCAGATCTAAAGAAAATTATAATTTTAATAGGGTTATTGGGAAGTAAGGGTTGTGTAACTACATTTACAGACAAAACATGGAAGGTCACTAAAAGAGCCCTAGTAATAGAAAGAGGAGAGAAGGCTCATACATTTCATTTATGTAATGGCATTTCTGATTCTACTAATGATTTGACCTCTATATGAGAAGATACAACACTGTGGCATCATGGCTTGGGAACATGAGTGGAAAGGCTATGGGATGGGGTCCCCTAGGTCAGTTTTGGGGTTAAGATAACCCAAGTTTTGCTACAGTTTTTGCAAATAATGTAAAGTATCCATGATTTGTGGATGCAAAGCATGTAGATGAATAGGAATCAAAGCGGTTGAGTCCCTTGTTCTGTATAAGTTTCGATTCATTGTAGAGATTTACCTATGGTTTGTGGACAATGGCATTGTATGAAAGACTATAAATATGTGTGTCTTAGAGAGCCTAAGGAATGATAGAAGGAGGATAACTGGAGGTGATAGCAAGAAGAATCGAGTAATATAGAAGAAGAAAGGCTCTACAACTGAGTGCGTAGAGGCCTAGGTAGAGTCTGTAATTGAGTGAGTGGACCCTTGCAGCTGAGTGCGTAGTGTAGTTTTGAGTCTGTAACCTTGAATTGAAGATCAATAAATATAGTTTTCCAAGAATTCTTGCTTATTACTGTTTATCTATGTTAACTTTATATGTTGCCAACGAATGATGTGTTTTATGGAATATTGGTTAAATGTTTCGTGATTCTCTTGAATAGGTATTAATTTTGTACGCAATGCATGTTTAAATATTTTTGGGAAGACTCTAATGAATTCTCTGATGTTTACTAATAACTTAAGTAAATCTATGTGAACATGAAATTAGATCCTCTCTGGTGTGCATAAGTAGGTGGGTGGACTATTAGAGGTCAGCAAGGACTGATCATAGACCTTCGTGAAGTTATGAAGGCCGTTTTAATAGGGTTGAACCAGCATTCCCTAAGAGTTTATCGATCTGTGTGAAGGTAGATTTGAGGCGCTAAAAGACATCACACTAGTCTCTAGATGTATAAACTTGGTTCTTACACCCCCCCATACTTCTTTGGGTGAGACTGGAACCTATGCTAAAAGGGTTGTTGCAAAAAGTGTCAGTAGTGTAGCATTTTGTTGGTTGGCACAACTAACTCTGCACCTGGGTAGGAACCCCTAAGACAACAAATGGTTCCATTGTCGGGACCAGGGATTTTCTTGAAGGAGATGTTTGATGTCGCATCACTGGAATCCAACTAAGAAAAATTTGAAAAGTGGTTGGATCAGAAGATTCACGAGTTTGCGGTACAAGAAAATAGGAATACGCACCTGTCGAATGAAGAGTGGTTGAACATGTATCTGTATACAGAGATACACGAGATCTCCTTATGCACTTTCCGCATTGAACTGTATGAGTGGTTACTAAGTTGACAAAGAGTCAAGGAAGGTGGAATCTCGATAGTCCTATAGTGTGGACTCCAAAATTAGTGCGACAGTTAGAATATTCTGAAAACAATATCACGCGGGTTATTGATCATTGGCTTGATCAGATTTTGGTAGGATTTGTTACATAATTTGCAGTCGATACCCTAGTCAGCTATAGTGAAGCACAAAGGTGATTTTTTCAAAGTACCACGAGGTAAGTATTTTAGGTCATTCAATACTTGGATTAAAATGTTGTTATGTGAAAAATGGGCGATGCCATTACCTTGATGTTCATAGCTACGCGAAGTGGATGGTTCTTTAGAAATTGCGAAGGATCAGGACCAGAGTATACTCCATTAGTTGGACCTCCTCCAAGTGACGACGAAGGAGCAGAGCGGACTCCATCATGAAGCATTGTTCATATAATCACTCAGGGGATCCCTCAAGCAAATCATCCTTCCAGTCCACCTCTGCCTCCACCTCCACTGCATACATCTTCGCCCACACCTCCACCTCCACCACCACCATTCAACATGGTAAACATGATGAAGCTGCCAATTTTAAAGGGCGTAGGGAGGGAAGATACAAAGTAGTTTTGGTTTGTTGCGAATTTTCTATCGATAGCACAACAAATTACTAATGACAATATAAATAAGGCACAATTGATGACCTCTTTACAGGATTGTGCACTAACCTTGTATATTAAGTATTGTTATGATAATATTCTTGCATCACTAGTAGATACTAATGCTGCACTAAACAAAGAATTTAATAAGCCTAAGTCTGACTCAGATTCAGTAATTGGATTCAAAGAAATCATGATAAGGATCGATGAGAGGCCTTGGGAATTAGATCAAAGGTAGAAGCATCGAATTCGAGAAGCTAACATGAAACTCACAGATATTCAACATCGTGAATGGTTTAGAACTTCGCTTCTACCCCACCTAAGAATTTCTCTATCACAACAGAAGATAGGAACATAGGAAGAGGCTTGGAAATTGCAATGAGGTTGCATTCATCACCTATTTAGGACACGACCTTGGGGTATAACAAATCCACTCACAATTAGCAAGCCTACACCTATAATTACAGAGTTTGAAGAAATAAAAAGAGACTATATCAGAAGTGTGCATGAAAGTCTAGTGTTTGAAGTGCAAGAGCTAGGGGCACGATAAATACCAATATCCTGTGTATGCTAATTATATTACAGGAGGGGTACCAATTCCCCTGAAGCCAAAAGCCCCAACAGGTTTGAGCGTGGGGTTTGTGCTATGGTGTGATATTTGTCACTTTACATGACAACATGCAACAAATAATTGTCATTTACTTCAAAATTTCATTTAGACACCCCAACAGTTGTTCTATAACCTCTGCAAATCATTGGGCCACGCTGAGTGTCACTATCGCAACTATGAGCTGATGATGGAAAGAACACCTACATACTAGATGGAAGTAGAAACTCGGCCTCCAGATTAGGGCATCAGAGGAGTGCGTAGTGGTTATCAGCGATGAGGAAGGGGCCGAGGAGGAGGAGGGATTGGTAGAGGCCATGGTCATATCATCTGCTACAATTGTAGATAGTCAAGGCACTGCACCCGAGAGTTTCAGAATCCTACACACCTGCCATATCAATATTGCAGATAGTTTGACCATACTATAGAAGAGTGCCTGGTACTAATACCTAATATGAAAGAGAATAAAACACAACCTCAGCAACCTAAACAAAATTTACATATGATGAGGGCTGAGCCCCACAACGAATATCAGAGTGTTAACATTGTCCTAAGAAGTGGAGTGTCGACTGGCGCTGATAAGGGTAAATAGCCTTAAGAAGAAGGATGGGTCCACAAAGCGCCTGATAATGAAGCTGAATTTGATCTAGAGCATGCTAAGGAAACATTTATGGAAGCCAATAAGAGCTTCACAGAGGGCTCCACCTCAGGGAGCTAGGACAAGAAATAAGAAATCAACACGCTTGGAGAAATTGATCCCTCTGTACTCACCACGTTTTTTGAGACCTACATAAAACTATTGCGCAATAGCAAAGCTGTGGAAGGCCTATAGGAATTAATAAATAAATGTGCCAACAAAGAGAATGTCCTTGATGGACATGGGGTGGTTAGACAAATTGGCAAGCATAAGGCATGAACATGATGGGAGATGAGGCTCACCATGCAGAGAGGTGATTATGAGATGGACCAGGTCATTTTGTACTGGGGTCCGATGCATAGGTGTTACCGAAACAAACATGGGAACGAATGGCGAGACCTGTGCTACAGTGGTCTCCGGTTCAACTTAGGATAGTGAATCAACAGAAAATCATTCCCATGGGATGGCCATATGGAGTAATAGTTGATATAGAAGGTGTGAGTGCAATGGCTAACTTTGAAGTTATAGAAATTGTTGATTACAGTAATCCATACCCTAGGTGCTTAGGGATTGACTAGGTTATTGACATGAATGGGGTAATTAATTTGAAGAAAAGGACATTGTCCCTTGAAAGAAAGTCATTGCGAGTTATAGTGCCACTAGATCCTATAGAAGGGGCGCGCTATACTGAACCAGTCTGCGATTATGACAAAACTCATGATGAGATTTATCAGATTTACAAAATAACCACACAAGATTAGGATTGGATCAATCCAATGGGATATGGATGGATTTTATGGGACCGGGAGAGTTCCTGCACCTTTGGTTTAGACGAAGAATTAGAGTATTGGCAGAATCGCTTGCATGAAGTGTCTACATTACGGTGCAATATGATGACAAAGTCGTTGCACTCTGTTTCGTCGGAGGTAAGAAAATTAAACTATTATGATCATTTAACTAACATAGATATGTTTTTGGATGAATTTGAGCACAAAGTCCCTAATGATCACCACTTCCAAGAATTGGAGTTGGCACTGTGCACTATGCCTGCACGATAGTGGCGTACGCGTAAGGATAACTTTGCTGGATGGCGAGATTACTGAAGAATGATGAGGATACGTTTCGACATGGTAATACCAGAATGACTGAGAAGTATAATGGAAGGGACAATTCGCGTGATCACTTAGCAAAATGGACTAAAGCATGGGGTACAGAACCATAGTCAGAGTGGGTACACAACTTTTGCCATACTTTGGGTACAATTCCCATGAACTGGTATGTGGAAACAGAGCTTTGCCATGGCACCGCGGAGTGGGATGTATTGAAGCAAGGGTTCTTATTGACCTTCAGCTTTGAAGATGGCTTCGCAAGAATTGATGAATTGCTACAATTGATTAAGGCGGTTATCTTTAGAATGTAGAACGAACCTATGGAATGGATCCAACCAGACTAGAGCGCCCAGCTACGCCATGCGTTGGAATGCTATAATGTAACCACTAAAGGGAAAGATGAAGATCCAAGAAAATTAATATTCAAGATGCAGAAGGGCATCTTGACGTCGAAGGGCCACAAATAGAAAACCCAGACATCCATGCACCTCTGAAGACAAAGCAAGTAAACATTGGCACTAAAGAAGAACCGAAGTTTGTGAAAATTGGAGATTATTGGGACAACTCTATAGTGGATAAAGTCATTGAGTTACTCCGCAAATACCAGGATCTATTCCCTACTAAGTTTTCAAATTTGAAGGGCATAGTTGGCGATTTGGGCATTATGAATATCACTCTAAAGCCGGATGCGATCCTATTAAACAAAGTTCATATTCACTTAATCCTAAATACAAGGAAAAGGTTTGCCAGGAGCTGGATAAGATGCTGGAGCAGGCATCATAGAACCTGTTGAAGAATTTGATTGGGTGAGCCCGATGGTGGTTCAGTAGAAGAAACAAAAATGTGAAATAAGGATTTGCGTAGATCTGCGGAAGCTTAATGATGCATGAATTCATGACCCATTTCCAATGTCGTTTACCGACGAAGTGTTAGATAATGTTGGAGGGCAGGAGGTCTATCCTTTACTGACAGATAGGAGACTAATGAACTTCGCAATATAGTCGGGTTTTTTTCAATACATTGTGATGTCATTTGGTCTCAAGAATGCGCCTATGATATTTTCTTGCGTAGTCCTAGCAGCATTCAAATAATTCATTCATAAGATTCTGGAAGTATACTTTGATGGTTGGACGATGTTTGGATTAGTGAAGCACCATGTAGCAAGTCTCTGCATGATGTTGGATACATGTCACATATACTAGATCGCACTAAATTTAAAAAAATACATATTCTGTGTTTCTTTCGGGATCTTGCTGGGTCATGTTGTGTGCAAGCAAGGATTGATGGTGGAACCTACAAAGATTACACTTCTTATGAATTTGGAGGCCCCTAGGAATGTCAAGAAGCTATGCATAACATTGGAACATATGGGATATTATAGAAAAATTATCAAATCTTATGCTCAAACCACTGCACCCATGGAAAAGATGCTAAAGAAGGACACAACATTCCATTGGGATGAAGAATGTCAGCACAACTTAGATGTGTTGAAAGAAAATATGGTCACTATGTCGATCTTGATATTCCCTAATTGGAAGAAGAAGTTTCATGTACATGTGGAGGCCTCTTGCATTGCGTTGGGTGTAGTGTTAACGCAGGATGGTGAAGGAGAAATTGGCCACCCTATAGCCTTCGTGAGTAGGAAGTTATCAAACGTCAAGAAGAATTATTCAATGACTGAGCGTGAAGGATTAGCCATGGTTTATGCGTTGCAAAAATTCAAGCATTATCTGTTAGGAGGGAATTTTAAGATGTATACAAATAATTATGCCTTGAAGTACTTGGTAAAAAATCATGTGTTGGGGGGGAAAATATGCAAATGGTTGCTACTATTTCAGGAGTATGACTTTGAGGTCATTGTGAAGCCAGGAAGGTTAAATGCAGGACCTGACCATATGTCACGTATCGAAATAGGGGAGGAGACTAATAATCTGGAGGAAGTGTTTCCAGATGTGTAGCTCTTTGTGGTTTGCATAGCAGATGACCAATTTGTAGACATTATTCAGTTCTTGACTATGAGGATGGCACCGAAAGGATATACAAGTTAGAAAAATAAGGAATTAGTAGTGCATGCAGCTACTTTTTCAGTCATTGTGATACATTTACATAAGATGGGTGCAGACGAAATATTGCAAAGATATGTTCCAGACTTTGAACAGGATAGAATTCTCCTTGAACCTCATGGTGCGTTGGTCTATGGTGGCCTACCTTGCACAAGGATTATAAGGCACATTATAAGGCATGCAATGCATGTCAAAGAGTTGGTAGACCATTGCGAAAAGTTGAGTTACCATTACACCCTCAGGTATCTTTGTAGCCCTTTGAGAGGTGGCAAATTGATTTTGTTGGGCCAATTCAACCCCCAACAAAGAATATAGGCGCATGCTATATTACCACCACGACAAAACATCTAACTAAATGGGTGGAAGAACAATTGATTAAGGATTGTACAGGGGCTACTGTTGTTGGGAAAAGTATCCAATACGGAATGACCCTATCCCACTCTAAGGGTGATAGTACCTCAGCAACAATCAAAGCAAAGCTATCTAAGATTTCTTCTTTATGAAAGTAAAATAGGGGAGAAAGAGACCCACTAACCATTGTCTTTCGCTAACGGTTGATCCAATCTTCTCTCCTTGCTGCTTGCTCCCAGCTCCTTGCTCTTTCACTGGCCCAGCTACACCAAGATCCTGCAAAATGGCAAGAGAGGGAAACTACAAGAAGCATACATTCATAATTGATTCAAGGATTAGAATAAATCAAATACACAAGTATAACAATACATCATTGAGACACATGCATATAGAAGAACCTCAAATGCTTTATTAATGGAAGAAGTAAAGTTCAGGAAGTGATACAACCATAAGAGGCCCAATCCAGCATCACCTTCCCAGCAGAAAGAAATCTCCTCTTCACCTCCTTCAAAGCAAATCACCCAATAGTTCTAAACTCAAACCAACAGCAATTCTTTACATTCACAAGATTCCCGCCTCCCTAGACCTCATGAGAGAGATCTATATATAGGAGTTTTGGAGAAAGGATGAGTCAGCTTGAGGCTGGCATGAAGCTGACTAGTGTCCTCTCTCACTTCAGTTATTCTTCAGTTCTTGAGTCCACTTGGAGGTTCTTGCTTCCACTTGGAGATCTAGACCCTCTTACTCATCACCAGTCGAATTCCTTGATCCAAGTGTCATTTTGGAAGCTTCCTGGGCATTGACACCTTGAGGAATGACTGTGCCACATGTCCCAACTCGCCCAGCGCAGGTAGCCTTCTTTGCAGTTGACATTCAACACAGGTAGACAGTGGAGCACTTGACATTCAGCGCAGATGCTCAGTGGAGCAGTTGACATGATCCAGAATTGCCTTGTTTTTGAGTGTTTTCAGGTGGAGAACTGATATTCAGTGTTGTGGTTTGCTGACGTTGTTCCTCTAGGGGTAGGAACAACATGTTTAGGGACTTTGGATCCCTTAGATTATGGACATTTCATGCTTCATGCTGTAAGGCACAAAAATGTCTATAACAGTTGCCCCCTAAAGTATGAGGTCGTTTATCAGGTGAAATGCTTTATCAGGAGGATCCGAAGTTCATTCAATCGCTGAGAGGTGACCTGTAATAAGATACAATACAATACATTATTTTTCATACTGCTTTCATGATCTAGCTGAGGCAGGCATTCCAATGCTCAGCTTTATAAATACATTTTTCTGTACATAGAACAGACAATCGTCTGATGATAGACTGATAATTCTCTGTTGAAATTATCATCCTTTGAGTAGGATGATCATCTGCTGCACATGTCAATGTCTTTATTTCCTGAATATATATCGCAGCCCGGATGGATGAAACTAGATCCGGGGTCTTCAAACTCGTTCGATCTTCACTCTAAGTACAAGTCAATCCATGTGAGAATTGCGCTGAAGTCGAACATGGAAAGACATCGCTTGATTACCGGCCAATGATGTAAACCGTTAACAAGCGCGAGAGGAATCACCGATAATGATGATGACCCTCAAGGTACGGCAGTACAATCCACGTGGTGTGAATAAAGGACTTGTCGTTGAACACCACGTAGAATCTTTCGGTCGAAGGTCATTGATGTATACCTGTCGCCGGAAGTGAGAAACTTGCCATTGAGGCATGCAAGTTTCAAAGTACTGAGGGGGGTGTTCCTAGATCAACTCCTTGGATAATGAGCTGATGTCGACAAGGAGCGATCCGTCAAAGGAGGGCCTTAATGAATCCCACATCAGTGACGCGGAACGGAGCTAATGATTTTAATGGAGGTGAAAACAATCTGTGAAATATGATTCAGGGTGGCGGTCATGAAAGGATGAAAGATGATGCATGGTAGTGGATGGGACACGGTTGACTCTTTCTGAACGACATCTCTTGAACATATAACGACACTGATGCGATGGATCGGTAGCATTACCCCAAATGTGGATGGTTTGGCGAGACCATGGTGATGAGACCGGTGAATGAAACAACCCAACCCGATGTGGTACGGAGGAAAAGTGTCATGTTCAAGAGCGACTTGCTACCATTAAAGCTTTGAGGTTCTCCCAATTTTTCCCCAGTCATTTTTGACCAGTACCTCTTTATTTTTGTCAATCTTGAGGAGGATAACATATGCTTGTTCTATAACCTGCCCTTCGGGCAAGCCCATCGCTATGTTTTAACGAGCCTAGCGATAGGGAAACTCGTTCTCGTCTAAAGACAAGTTTGTCGCTATTTAATCATTTTAACGAGTCTAACGACAAGGAAAACTCGGTCCTTTTCATTTTTAGAGAGTCTGAAAAGGTACATAAAGTCAACTCCACAATTCCTTTTTCGTCATCTAATCCCTTAAGTCCGAAAAAGTATAAAACAATACGAAAGGGATGAGTTTTCGATAACTTTAACGAGCCGAATAAAACAAGCGCTCGACCTTTTTGTGCAATAATCCCTCAGGTCCAAAAAGATTAAAATCTAGAGGAGGGATAGCTCTTCCAGTCCTTTTAACAAGCTGGAAGGCCAAAACTCGGCAAACTTTTCATATTTTACGAGTCAATTGAAAAGAGCTCAAAGAAGACTCGTCTTTTGAGGAATGAGTGATAAATAGGGATAGCAGCAGATTCCAGGTACAGGTTGGAATTTTCCAATCACAGCAGTGTCACAAGGATGGCTAGGTGAAATCACTCTTCGCAGCTGTTCCTCAAAATGGGTAAACAATCATATGGAGGTGAACGATCGGCCAAATGAAAGTGGAGGTGGCAGGTGCAAACACGACCATGGGCTTTTTATGGCTGATGAATTTATGGTCTCAAATGGTTATTTACCGGTACTGGGTTCATTTTTTAAAGAGCTCGAATGCGCCAAAACATTGCTCAATCTTATGTTTATTTTTTAACGAGCATGAACTATGTGCTAAAACTGCTCGGATCTTCGCTTTTCTAATTTTTAACGAGCATAAATTCCGCGGTAAAACTGCTCGATATACCAGTCATAAGATAAGAAATGTCCCCTGTGAGATCTCTATTTTTTAAGGAGCTTTATCTCACGAAGCTATGCTCCTTCTCCTTTCTTTATGCAAGTTCGGAAACGGCTAATCCTACGAGTTTAAAGGGTTAGACCTACAGGTTTAAAGGGAGGACCTAAAAATTTAAAAAAATAAATAGTCTTCCCTTGCTTGCACTCCAAAAGGTTGCATGCCCCCAGGTATAAAATACAATTTCAAGGCTACCCCTACTTATCCGTCAAAACATTTGTTTTAAAGGGTGAGGCTTACCTCTTTCAGGCTACCCAAAGATTGTTCTGTTAATCTTTCAAACTGAACACTTCTTCGGCGATGTCTACCTAAATAGACAACGGTGAATGACCCTGTTCCATCAAACACATAACTTTGAAAAAAGAATCCTTTTCCAGAACAACCCCTCTTCCATCCACAGACGGGGTACGGACTAGTCATATTCTCTCGCGGAAATTCTATATTATACCCAACGTTTTCTCTGCCCGAAGCAGACCAGGATGCATGCCCCCTGGGTTCCAGTCCCATCTTTCCGAATCACTCGCACTCATCGGGAAGGAGGACTGGGGGTGGAGACATTTCTTGATTGAATAGACCATTCAGGGTTGGTATGTGACTATTTGCGATGCGTGATCCCGGAAATGAAAGTTGGTCTACGAGCTTGACCATTCTTCCTTCGTGTGGAAAACACATTACTCTAAAGAGTGAGGAGACTATTGCTCCCACGCAATATATATAGTCTCGTCCAAGGAGTAGGTTATAATCCAAGGGTCCTTGGACGACCATCACGTTCATTTGAATGGCCTTCCCTTTCAATGTAATAGGCACATTGGGGAGGATCCGTAATGGTCGACTGGTTCCTTTATCGAAACCCGAGAGATTTCTTATCTCAGGCAAAAGCGCCGGGGAACCCAGTTCTTTCCAAGCAATAGAGGAAAGGATACTCACAGATGCCCCTTCATCAATGATAGTTCCGGCCATTACCATTCTGTATATTTGAACTATGATTCTGAATGGTATACTGGCTGGCAACCGGGGTCTGCCTAGTTGGTTCCAATCAAAGGACACAACCAGGTTGCTTAGTGGTGGGACAGAATACACGGCTGGATATGACCCTGACGATGTTCCTTCCTGCGATAAAGGAATGGGCGCATTGCCCTGACGCTCGTCAGAGTCTGTGTTGATGAAAAGAATCTGGATGGTGTCATCCTTATTCTCTTCAGTGAGGGTGTCATTTGAAGATGAATCTTCAGTGACGGTGCCATTTGAAGGTGAAACTTCTGAAGGGAGAACCGGGTCAACTGCCGTATCGACCTTTGGACTTTCATCCGGTCTGGATTCAGTAGGTTCATTTTCAATGATTGACGCTTCAGCTGACCACTTGAGCGGGCCAGCTGTATTCTCAGCCAACGAAGGACTTGGCACGAGTTTTTTGTATCCAGGAGGAAGTCTCAACGGTGAAACCGGACGATCTTCCAAAACTCTCTTCGCTTCGTCTAAGAAGGGACAACGGTGGATGGCGTGATCGCCTTCACACAGTCTGCAGGGGAATCTTGCTCCCCCTCTTTGTCTTGAACCTTAACTTTCGTTGGTTGATGGTAAGCATTCAACATGGCTATCAGAGGTTGATGCTCCCGAATTGTGCAAACGAGGGGACCAGTCCCTTAGTATCCGGGGAATACAGGGACAATCTCTATGGAACTGGTCTCCTCTACATATGACACATGGAGATTTAGGCCCTGTCTGTTTTGTGTGTGGATTTTTGTCAGATGTCTTTTGCTTGCCCCCAGTCGCCTTATGCTCCTTCTTCTTCTTCTCTCTCTTTTTCTTCTCCTTCTTCTCCACGGGAGCTTGGATTTCGCCGGCTCTACCTTGCGAAGATGAAGGATTGGAGGAAGAGTTATAGGAAGTAGAAGGCTGGTGGGTAGCTCTAGACTGATCTAACTGTTGACTCGACTGTTCAGGAACCATGGTGTTCTGAACTACATTGGTTGAAAATAGCCAAATTGGCAGGCCAATTGTCAGTCCTGGAAGCGACAATGTGGCCATGTGGGGTGCACCAACTTCTCCCCAAGAGGAGAAAGGACTAGGATTTCCATCATGGGGAATTCCTTGGTTGGGGCATTCCATGTTCTCAACCTACAGATCAATGCAGGAATGGGAGGTGATTATGTTCCGTTTAAAATAAATTTTACAACGACGCTTTAGACACAACTTGCTTTTTCACTTTTTAAGAGTCGAGAAAAAGCTAAAGATGACTCTAGTCTCCTTCAATGTTTTAACGAGCCCAAAGTGACAAATGCTCGGATGGACTTTTTCAGTTATAGAGTTTGAAAAAGGCCAAAAGAAACTACTCTGGAGTTCTAGGCAGAGGGTGTGCCAAACTTTTCGCAAAACCACAGAATACGTTTTACGGTACGGGTGGTCAATCTTCGTGAATGCTGTGTTCACTGCATTGCGATCAGTAGGGCGGCTGACACGGCTTCCTATGGATAAAGGCTTTGTTCCTATAGGGGTCTCCCAATATATACGCGACGGTACGTGGGAGCACAAGTCCGTATTGATACTTATCGCTTCACCGTGGAGGAATCACCCAACCACTCAACGCTAAGATATCACGTTTAACGACGCCGGAACACGTCTCTAGCTTAGACCTCTATGTGTTTGTGTTATGTTTCAATGCATTGTTATGTAAATTCAATTCATTTTAGGTTGATCTTGTTTAGCAGTTTGCCTTTATGGATCACCACGAGATGTATGGTACAACTCCTAAATGCAGTCTAAGATGATAAGCAAGCTTTTCAATCTTTCAACTTTGAAAATCTTAACTACTGAGGGAAAAGAAAGACATCATCTTTTCACACAGATCATAGAGCACACACTAATGCACTTTTTCCTAAATCAACATGCAAGCTGTCAAAATGCACATGCACAATGCAGGTATTTCTTTTCTCTTTCTTAATGTTGATGCATTACAAAAAGAAAGTTGTTGTATAACTTTGAATTCAATTTCAAGTGAAAGAAAACAAGCTTTTGTCCAAAATCAAAAGACACCTTAAGATTTACTTGTTTCAATACTAGAAATATATAAATTCAAACCATATGACGAAAGCAAAAGTTCAATCAGCTATGAACAGCAAACAAACTAACTCTTAAGATCAGAACGACACTTATCACAGGTCTAGATCTAAGAGGCCACAGCAAGACTAGTTCACTTTCGTTATGGGAAACTGCAAATGATGTAAGAAATACACAAAGAACAAATACAGTTTCTTTATACAAACGAGGCAGAATAGTGGCAAAGAGAGGTGGTTTCAGATAGGTACATTGATTGATAACAGGCTGCAAAAACAAGGATGAAAACAGGGCAACAGAAAGCAGAGAACCCCAGTTGCACAAGGCCTAACTGGTTCAGCGCAGGTAGAACACTGTCAGTCTGACATTCAGCGTAGGTAGCCCCTTCGGGACCTGCGATGAAATGCAGACTACCTTCACAGTGCCTGCAATGAAGAGAGAAACTCCCGTTTCTCTTGGTTTCCGGGTTACAGATTTCTCAAAAATCAACAGTTTTTGGCCAAATCAAAGCTATCAATCTAGTACACACTAAAGGATGAAAAGGAGGATGAAAAGTTATCACTAAGAGCTGTTCAGAGTCCTTGTGGATCAGCTCTTCAAATCATAAACATGCCCAGAAACTGAGCTAGAGTAGCTGCCCTCTACTTTGCATTTGAAAGATCCAAATGCAGTTCGATTCAGTACTCCCTGTGTTTAGGAAATGAATAGCAAAAACACAAACAACCAACAAGATACGATCCCCAGCGGAGTCGCCAATTTGTTGTTGGGAAAAGTATCCAATACAGAATGACCCTGTCCCACTCTAAGGGTGATAGTACCTCAGCAACAATCAAAGCAAAGCTATCTAAGATTTCTTCTTTATGAAAGTAAAATAGGGGAGAAAGAGATCCACTAACCGATGTCTTTCGCTAACGGTTGATCCAATCTTCTCTCCTTGCTGCTTGCTCCCAACTTCTTGCTCTTTCACTGGCCCAGCTACACCAAGATCCTGCAAAATGGCAAGAGAGGGAAACTACAAGAAGCATACATTCATAATTGATTCAAGGATTAGAATAAATCAAATACACAAGTATAACAATACATCATTGAGACACATGCATATAGAAGAACCTCAAATGCTTTATTAATGGAAGAAGTAAAGTTCAGGAAGTGATACAACCATAAGAGGCCCAATCCAGCATCACCTTCCCAGCAGAAAGAAATCTCCTCTTCACCTCCTTCAAAGCAAATCACCCAATAGTTCTAAACTCAAACCAACAGCAATTCTTTACATTCACAAGATTCCTGCCTCCCTAGACCTCATGAGAGAGATCTATATATAGGAGTTTTGGAGAAAGGATGAGTCAGCTTGAGGCTGGCATGAAGCTGACTAGTGTCCTCTCTCACTTCAGTTATTCTTCAGTTCTTGAGTCCACTTGGAGGTTCTTGCTTCCACTTGGAGATCTAGACCCTCTTACTCATCACCAGTCGAATTCCTTGATCCAAGTGTCATTTTGGAAGCTTCCTGGGCATTGACACCTTGAGGAATGACTGTGCCACATGTCCCAACTCGCCCAGCGTAGGTATCCTTCTTTGCAGTTGACATTCAACGCAGGTAGACAGTGGAGCACTTGAAATTCAGCGCAGATGCTCAGTGGAGCAGTTGACATGATCCAGAATTGCCTTGTTTTTTAGTGTTTTTAGGTGGAGAACTGATATTCAGTGCTGTGGTTTGTTGACCTTGTTCCTCTAGGGGTAGGAACAACATGTTTAGGGACTTTGGATCCCTTAGATTATGGACATTTCATGCTTCATGACGTAAGGCACAAAAATGTCTATAACAGCTACGACAACAAAATTCTTGTTTGAGTACATCTTAACTAGATTTGGTTGTTCGAAAGTATTGACGAGTGACAAGGGTATGCACTTTCTGAATAAAACAATCAATGTGATGACTAAAGAATTCCAGGTCTATCGTCAGAAGAGTACACTGTATCACCCACAGGCCAATGGAATTGTTGAAGACTTTAATAAGATTTTGGAGAATGCACTGATGAATAGTTGTTACGTGCAGCGAAATGACTGGGATGTGGGTATACCTACAGTACTATGGGCTTATAGGAAAAATTGTAATAAGATGACAAGGAAAACATTGTTCATATTAGTATATGGGGTCGAAATTGTAATGCCGATGGAGTATATTGTGCCTCGTTTATCAATAGCAGCCCTGAGGGATATGGTGGATCATGAGGCCTTGGTGGAATGGCTCACATAGCTGATGGAACTCAAAGAAGATTGATGTTTGGCAAGATTACATGAAAAATTATAGAAGGAATTCGAAACAGAATGGCATGATCACCACATCAAGCTTCGCACGTTCAACAAAACGATCTCGTCCTCTTATATGATAGTAAATTCAGTAAATTTCTGGGTAAATTTCAAATGCATTGATTAGGACCATATATTGTGAAATACATTATAGATGGAGACGTAGTTCAACTCGTGAAGCTAAATGGGAAACCCTTCCCAAGAAGAGTTAATGGGATATGGTTGAAGTTGTATATAGGAGATCCTGCACAATGACTACATGAGAACACGATAGTCCTAGTGCTCCAGGCAGTTGCAAGGGAGCGTGGGACTATAAGCTACACTGCCCAACTTGGAGGACAACACAACAAGTAGGTTGCGCAGACAATTATGAAGATGCAACCCAGGAAGTTGTGCTTAGGAAGTTGCGCTATGGGGGAAGGTAGTAGGTAGCGCAGCTAGAAACTAACCATTAGATTTATTGCTCATGACTTGACGACCAGCAAACGGTTAAGTGGAGCTGGGTGGAAGCATTTAAGGAAAAAATATTTGAAGATCTGCCGCCAAAACAACATTTATTATCAGAAATTGGGGGGAACGGTTGGATTTGAATTCAAAACCCCCTATAAATTATGTGTAACGGTTAGATTTGAATCTCACTGTCTTTTACCTATGAGATGAGTGTTTTGGATAGAATTCCTATAGAAAATAAACATTTATCCCAAAGGCCACCAGTTGTTCATGGAGAGAATGACTACCACCAACCCCACCAAAGCCCTAGGTTTGGAAATAGTTGTGTGTGACACACCAGGACCAGAAGTATCAAGTGTAGACGCTATGCCAATGGTGCCCACAGTGCCGAGGTCGCCTAGGCCGAAAGAAACCATGCCAAAGGATAAACAACTTGCAACAGTAGAGAAGAAATCCACAGCCAAAGAAAAACATAAAAAGCCAGTGCCAGTGCACACATCCCGAAGAAAGCATACAAAGACATAGGCCAAACAGAAGAAAGATAAGCAGCCTGAGAGAGTAGTGGACCTAGATGCAGAAGATGTCCAGGGCACAGAGCATGTTGATGGTAAAGGAGCCGAACCCATGACAAGGCTCCCTATGTATATCCCTCTGTGGAAAGGAAAATAAAGGATCACAACTCACCCTGATGAGAATTTCCCCATATCCATGTCCTTTCTACTTGAATAGGTCCCCATTGAAGGCATGTGGCTCGCAAGGATTCCACCGTTAAAAATTGAGGATTGGGACCTCATAGACCATGCTAAGATTCCACACATGGTGATAGAAATTAGATGCAAAGGGTCTATTATGAGGAAACAAGTGTTACAACAATAGAGACGAAAGAATGGGTCCACATTGTCAAACAATCAGGGTTTCTCAATTTGCTGTGGGTGCCACATTATCACCGCACCCCTATTAATATGATATGTGTGTCATCTCCTCACACTAGTGCATGGTGGGTGTTTATGGCTAGGGTAGCCTATCCGCATTAGAGATATGTTAATTCATAGAATCATGCACCTACCTTATAAAGGTGCAAAACCGGCTAAGGGTTTTGGCGGAAAGACTGGGGAAAAATATCTTGCTGGGAGGATGAAGAGGGATTACAGCCTCCATAAAAAGTTGTGAGGATATTCCGTTATTTTCATCACAGACCAGCTAGTTCAATTGGCTACACAGATTTTAGTAGGGAAGGTGATGTGAAAATGCTGCGTAGATGAAGTTCTGACGCCTGTAGCTTCCCTTGCTACGTAGTGTGTGAAATGGATCTAGTTTAATTAGGCTAGATACATCTATGAGGAGTTCCTAGCAAACTGCCATGAGGCCCAAGATGAAACCAAGTCATTTCACTATGCTTGGTTTTTGTTGTCAATTGTGCTCGTTGCATGGAAATTGCAAGAGGATAACCAATTTCCTCCACCTGAGGAAGGATTGCCGGAGGCAGTGCAATTCTCTTCCTTATGGTCCACCAAGGACGCTGTGAGGATTGCAGAGATGAAGATATTTTGACTTCTTATGCAAGTGGATCTCCACATCGCCATCAATTATCATCTGAGGTTGTCCCCAAAATTGTTCACGTAGTTGTCAGCTTATGTGACATTCAAGGCTGATTTCCACAGAGTCTATATCCAAGTGCTGAAGGATCCATAGGATAAATGTCAATAGTTTCCCTATTTGTTGTCAGAAGTAGATGTCCAGGAGATTGTATCGAAATGGACTGCAGAGTGGCATGCCCCATCGGACTTAGGTTCTATACCAAGCACAGGTGAGGAAAGTTATTCTGCACAGAAAATAAAGGATGTAGCTAAGAAAGTTGTGCATACACTTGCAAAACAATGAAAGAAGGAAGCTATAGAAAAGGCTCGTAGTGAGCAGGAACGCGCTGCTAAGGATCACGCAGAAGAAGAGCAACACGAGTTCCAAAAGGTGATAAGTCACCTACACCGGAGATAGAGGAAGAGTGGCTTCCAAGACAAGGTGGTGGAGGGGATGAAGAGAAGCGTACTCCCTTCATTTTGAAAAGATGTGGCATAGAGCAGCATGGAGGAACGTGAAAGAAGCAGAAACGAGATAGAACACGGGTTGATCCCATGGTACTAACCGAGGGTGACCTTGACAAGATCGGTCATAAAATTTGGGACACTGCCACAGAAGTGTTGCAATAGTTTTTGTAGAAATAAATGCAGATTCTTGGGGCCATTTAGAAGGATCTGTGAGAGTTTCAGCTCCAAGAAAATATAATCTAGGAATATGTTGGGAAGACGAGCGATGTGCAAGCTAGTCTAGTGCAAGGAAAGAATAAAATTGTAGAGATGGCCTAGCTGTAGGATGTGAGAGTATTCCTTTTTCTTGGAGGATGACCCTGTACCAAAAAAGATGAATAGCGCACACTAATTCACAAATTGACAAACATAGGATTGGACCTTGTTGTGCTATCCCTTGAATCTCCACATGCATTAATACAGTGAGTCAAGGAGGATCTTAGGATATGAGAACAACGAGCACTCAACGCTGTCAGCAAAATTAAATTCAATAATTAGCAAATGTTCATTGAAAAGACGTAAGCTCTAAAGGAAAAGGAGGCTCTATAGGCACACAGTTCACATCTAGAGTCAAAGAGAGTGCACGAGCTTCACATCCCAAATGATGCACAACCAGAAGCCAAAATCAGAAAACTAGCCTTTGGAGTGTGGGAGGCTAAAGGAGAAGTTTGACGAGTCACATTCGAGCTCAACTTGAAGATTATAGAGATGTAGTTAAATTTGCATCCCACAACTCTGCCTGAGGTCGAGGAGCGGCGCGAAGTTGCAATAAAGGAAGGCATGGCTAGCATGGATGCCACAGTCACAGAATGTGTGGCATTGTTCGAGTAGGCTATGGAGCTTGTGACCAATCTGCAGGAGGATTTGAGCCTGTAGACATTGAACAAAGACGTAAGGGAGCTACAAAACCAATATGATGAGGTGAGGGCGACTGCGTGCTCCTTAGCACCCCTACAACGCCTCTCCAAATTACATGAAGGAAAATAGTTGCTCACATAGGTGGAGGAAGCACAGAAGAAGGAGGCCTTGCTAAAGGCCAGGTTGCAGCCTTGGTTAGAGGAGGCTTATCAAGTCACAACTACCATTCAGGATAATCTTAAAGGACTACAACAGAAATATCAAATATTGAGGTTGGTCGTAGAAGCACCAGCCACTGAAAAATTGGTTGAAGAAGTTCAGCAGGCAACAACGTAGAGCACTGCCAAAGTTGCAGTGGTCTAGGTGGAGCTCAGGATCTTCGCAGTAATATCACAATAAGAGGCCGAGTCAATCTTTCTATTGGGGGCCTACTAGGATGGGGTCCCTTGGGATAGTTTTGGGGTTATGATAACCCAAGTTTTTGTAAATAATGTAAAGTCTCTGCAATTTATGGATGCAGAGTGCGTAGATGAATAGGAGTCAAAGGGGTTTAGCCCCTTATTTTGAATAAGTTTTTTGTCAGTTTTTAGATTCAATCATGGTCCATGTACCATGGAATTGTATTAAAAATACTATAAATAGGTGTGTATTAGAGAGCCTAAGGCAAGATAGAAGGAGGATAATTGGAGGTGATGTCAAGAAGAAGCAGGTAAGATAGAAGAAGAAAGGCTCTGCAGCCGAGTGCATAGAGGCCTAGGTAGAGTCCACAACTGAGTGCGCGAACCCCTGAAGCTGAGTGTGTTGGGTAGTTTTGAGTCTGTAACCCTGAATTGAAGATCAATAAAGACAATTTTATGAGAATTATTGCGTATTTATATTTATCTCTGTTAATGTTATATGTTGTCAATGGATGATGTGTTTTATGGAATATTGGTTGAATGTTATGAGATTCTCTTGAATAGGTATTAATGATGTACACAATGAATGTTTAAGTATTTTTTCAAAGACTCTTATGAATTCTCTGATGTTTACTAATAAGTTAAGTAAATTTGCAGGAACACTAAATTATATCTACTCTCTGATGCACATAGATAGGTGGGTGGACTATTAGAGGTCTGCAAGGACTGATCATAGACCTTCGTGAAGGTCTGAAGGCTATTTTAACAGGGTTGTAGCAACACTCCCTAATATTTTATCGATTTGCATGAAGGAATATCCGAGGCACTGAAATATATCACACTAGTCTTTGGATGAAGAGACATAGTTCTTTCATCACCCCCTACTGCTTCGCGTGAGACTGCAACCTGCGCTATGTGGGTTGTTGCCGAAAGGGCCAGTAGTGTAAAGTTTTGTTGGTTGGTGCAGTTAACTCCAAACCTAGGTGAAGACCTCCTAAGCCAACAGAAGGGGATGCAAATCCTCCACTCAAGGAATTTGTTTCCATGTTTGAAGCATGTTGATCTAAATTTTGTGAGAATTGTGTTTATCGAAAATAGAAGAGAGTCAAATTTCTCAGAGTTAGGAAAAACAAAAGAGTGAAAAATTATATTTTATGCATGAAAATGCATGGGGAATGACTCATGTATCATCAATTGGTGGCTCTAGGTATTGTGTTACTTTTATTGATGATGCAACTAGGAAAACTTGGGTTTATTGCATTCAAAATAAATATGATATCTTTCATACATTTATGAAATTGAAAGCTTTGGTTGAAAATGAGACAGGAAAGAAGTTTAAGTGTCTCAAATAAGATAATGGAGGTGAATATTGCAAGAATGACTTTGATAACTACTGTTCAGACCATGGAATTCATAAAGAGAAGATAGTTCCAAGGTCTCCACAAGAAAATGGTGTGTCGAAAAGGATGAATAGGACAATCATGGAGAATGTAAGTTGTATGAGATTGCATGTAGGATTTCCTTTATCATTTTTGGTAGATGTTGTAGATACTATTGTTTATCTAATAAATAGAGGGCCTTAAAGTTCTTTGGATGATGGTATTTAAGAGGAGGCATGGAAAACGAAGAAGATAAACTACTAATTTGTAAAGACTTTTGGTTGTGAAGTATTCGTCCACATTAATAAAGAAAATAGAACAAAGCTTAAGGAAAAATCAAAGAAGTATACCTTTGTTGAGTCATGAAATGGGTATGTAATTACTATTAATATCATCATTCTTTTCCTTTATTCTTATCTTTTCTATATCCTAATGTTTTAATACATTAAAAAATTATGGTAAGAAATGAAGGAATTATCTGCACTTACGGCTTAGCTAATTATTACCCTTCTTTATGCAAGAAAACAAAAAAGGGACAAATGTTGTTCCCTAACGAAGGAACAACAAAAATCAACAAGCCAAGGAAGGAATGCGGTGGTTACGATCAAGCCTAAAGGTGAATCAGGAGAATCAGCGTGAGAAAGGAAAGGATGTCTAAAGATGGAAATCAGTTGTGAATCCCTTAGGATCGGGAGATCCTAAGGGATCGCATTTACCATTTATCTTTTACCCTTTCTGATTATAAAAGGAGACGATTGTAAAAATAAAAGGGGAACCTCTACTGTTATTGAATTTGTAAGTTTAATTATAGACTCTTGCTATTAAGAGAACACAGTGATATTGTAATGCTACTTATATTCTATGATTAATACATAAGTGAAGATGTTGTTCCCTCAAGCTATCCGAAGTAACATAGCAGTGTTCACTCGTGGCTAAGGGCCCAACTTCTGGTGGATTCAACTGCTTTCTTTGTGTCATAAATTTCCAATTCTCACAAGTGTGATGGTTTGATAGTATTATTGATTTCTATGATTTTATCTCCTTCGATGTTTATTGTTTTCCGGTGTTGAAAAAATATCTTTGCTTTATATGACTTACCGTATTGTTGTTGATTCAACTCACTTTCATTTCGGATTGAGTCACTTAGATAAATATTCTACTTGATTTAATCAACTGTAAAGAGTATTAACTATCACTGTTGGACTCTCAGATTGATATCATTGTTGTTTAGATTATTTACTAAAGAGTGAGTTTGATTTAGATTAAACCAGTTCAGAAGAGACGAGTTATTGATACTGTACTCTCAGTTGATACCATTGCTAGTTGAATTGCTTGAGTAAGAATTAATTATGATTTTGGTAGAAGATTGAGTCTTGAAGTTCAGTTGTTATATTCCCTTTAATGACTACTGTTGGAATTTATTAGATGCATCTATTTAACTCTTGTATTCAAAGATCTATACTGCAATTTAGGGAACATTACTCTCTGAATTAAATAGCAGCCACATATTGTGTACACTCTTGAAATAAGAGGACTTGCCGGGATTGATAATTAATGTGAGGATAATTAGAAGTTTTAAAAGGCACCTATTATCACCCAACATTTTGGCGTCGTTGACAGGGAGAGTGTAGCCATTTATAAAGATTGATGTATATCTGATAATTCTTGTTGAGGAAGAATTGGGTATTGAAAATGGAAGGTAAGAACCTACGTAATGAGCAGGTAAAGTGCTTGCTCCTTCGCCCACTTTTTAGCACAATTATAGAAAATTAAAGTAGGTATTTGATGTTTCTCTGTTGAGAGAAACCTCGGTATTAAAAATGGAAGGTAAGAACCTGCGCATGGAGAAAGTAAAATGTCTACCCCCCCACCCACTTTCTAGCAAAATTGTTAGGAACTTAGGGTAGAGATAAACATTTGAATTGTTTGCATGAATGACGAAGAAGAAAAGACCCGAAAACAATCCAATTCCACTACCCAAACCTGAAAAATCTAATGGACCGATGACCCTTGGATGATCAACTTCCATAGCTACATCTTAAAGAAAGCTGAATATCAGCCATCAGTAGTTCCGAGAAACGTTGCTTCTAGACGACCTACTGTGTCCCTTTGGGCCATAGGCTCACCATCTGTAGCCTACATTGAGGTCCACAACAAAACAGTAGGAACTAACCAGAGTTTTCAACAAATTGAAAATTCGCACCCAGTTTCCTCACAAGGGAATTCTTGTAATATTCGTGAAGGAGGAGGAGAAACAGGGGAAACATAGGAGTCAAGATCCCCTCAGGTAGTAATTGAGCAAGGAACACCCAGTATCCCAGACCGAGGGAGTGTTGTTAAGATCATTCCCACCCCTTCTAATCACCCTAGGAATAGCTCTCTAGAGATCCTAGAAGGGTACTGGCATATATTTGATCAAATGGCCAACAACCCACAAGCACCCCAGACCTCTACATTATAGTATCCCATCATTGACACAACTGTCAACGCACCCATGAAAGCTATCCCTCTCCAAAATATTCCCACCTTTCATGGACTCACATCAGAGGATCCAAATGCATTTCTGTTTGAATTTGATATATTATGTCGGGGTTATGATTATACCACTGACCCCCAGAAACTAAAGTTGTTTCCCTCTACATTAAAAGGAGCAGCCCCGTGTTTGTTTATAGGACTAGGTGGGGGCACAATAAATGATTGGGATCAAATGAAAACCGCTTTCCTTAAAAAATATCAGGACTATTGCAGATCTAGGGAATTGAAAGATGAAATATTCCAAATGGTAGCAAGACCTAGTGAAACGTTGGAAGAATATGTGGAATGTTTTCAATATAACCTCCAGCAGTCTCCCTATGCAACTCTGCCTTTGCCTGATAATGTGCTAAAAACTACACTAATTAAAGGGATGAAAGAACAATTGATAAAGACATTAAATATTATGGGTAAATGTGATATCTATCAAGAAGACTATGTTGATATTATTAAATTGTGTATCAGGTGCTCAAGAGGCAATACCAGAATGAAACCGGCAGAATGCAACATGACCACCAGGGACAACAAAATCTCTGGCGAAAGCATCACTCATGCAGAAATTGGCAACCTGCTAGAGGATTTCAAAACAGATATCTTGGGAACTTTGACAAAGAAATTAGACATCATGCAAGCCAAGTAGAAGCAGGCTGAAGTAGAACAAAACTTGGTGATATTTTGTCCTTGATGCAGGAAAAAGCATAGTCACAAAGAAATCCTGCTGGATATGGTACAAACCTGTGCCATACGTACCAAAGATCACGACACAGAAAGTTTCCCATGACTCCCAGGGTTAAAATAAGTCTATAAGGAGGAAGAAGAAGAAATAGAACTAGTCTACATGCTAAATCAGTGTCGCCAATGGCAACCATGACAAACAGGTAAGCCTACTGACCCACCTTCTTTCTTTCAACCCTCGTAATATAATTCATAATAATACCCAGGAGCTATGTGGCAGAACTAGCCACCTTTTCCTAACTAGTCACAACAACCATTCTCTATGCCACCTTGGTCCAACCAATCAAATCAAAACAACAATTGGCCAAATTCCTCTTACTTCCCACCATTCTGGCAGAATAATGCGTATCAATCTTAATGACCACCTCTATTTCACAAAACCAGAGTTGGCAGTCAAGCTAGAAAAGACCTACAAACCAGCTAGCAGGAACAATCCCCCTACCTCAACCTACACTATTAGCACCCTACACATTGCAATAGAACCCTCAGACCAACCAATGACCATAGCTCCCAACCCAACCCAACTTGAACCCCAACAACAAACCGATCAAGTCTGTGCAAATTATTGAAGGACTAGAGCCAGAAACTGAGTTGAGGGAGTGTAATGAGCTTAAAGTAAGGTCTGGATGGATAATAACATTAGAGGGGGATAAAAATATATAAATTGAAGATCTGTTACCTATAGAACAAGCACCACAAGTGGAGAATATGGTTAAATAGAAAGCTCATGATCAAACTATTATCTCTTCTCCACCATTCCCAGAGAGATTAATTATAACCTGCTCAATTGAATATCCTGATTTTGATCTTCTAGGAGAATTGAAAAATTTGTGTGTAAAAATACCTCTCTTCCAAGATATTCAGGACATCCCAATTTATGCTAAAACTGTTAAGGAACTGTGTATGAAAAAGCCAAAAAGAAAATAGAAACAAGCCCAACTTTCCATGTAGTTCATGCTTTGTCTGATTTATTATCAGGCAGAGAAACACTAGTAAAATATGAGGACCCAGGAAACCCTATAGTCATGGTACAAATAAATGGATGCTCCTTCCCCAATGCATTAATTGACCTAGGAGCAGCAATCAATATTCTCACAACAACAACCTGTCAAAAACACGGCATTACATCCTTGCACCCAACCACGACCTTGTTGGAACTAGCTGACTGATCGATAGTCAAACTAGAAGGCACATTAAAGGATGTAATGGTATATGTAGATTCTTGGGAATACCCAACATATTTTTTGATCATCAGTCCTAGAAACCGCCTAGAAGGACATCCCCTAATCTATGCTATTAATAAATTCAGACATTATATAACAGGATACCCTGTGGTTTTGTATACCGATCACTCTACTATTAAATATCTAGCTAATAAACATGTTACAAATGGAAGAGTGATAAGATGGTTGATCATTTTGCAGGAATTTGACATAGCAATCAAAGATCGACGAAGAAAAGAAAATGAAGTAGTAGACTTCCTTTCACGTATGCCAAATACAAACGACTTGGGAATAGTAGAAGACCAGTTCCCTGATGAAAACTTATTCACGGTCATCGTGAAAACACCATGGTACGCGGATGTCGCAAACTACCCAGTAGTGGGAAAATTACCCAAGCACTTGACACCTAGTGAAAGAAAATAAATAGTACAACATAGCACTAGGTTCTCCTGGATCAGAGGATATTTATTTCATACAGGGGCCGATATGCACATTCGAAGATGTGTCAGGGAAGACTAATTCTTTGACATCCTGAAAGATTATCATGATGGGCCTTTCGATGGACATTTTGTAGACCGTAGGACTGGTCACAAAGTCTTACAGATCGACTATTATTGGCCCACTATTTTTAAAGATGCCAAGAAGTTTGTCCAGGCATGTGATAGTTGCCAAAGAATGGGATGGCCTGGGTAGTCTCATGAGATACCCCTGCATCTGGAGTTAGTCATTGAGCCTTTTGAGCGATGGTCATTAGATTTCATTGGTCCAATAAACCCATTATTTAATCAAAAGACATACATACTATTTGCAACATAATATGTGACTAAATGGGTGGAGGCAGAAGCATTACCAAGGGCAACGGAGGACTTAGTAATCCACTTTCTTTTCCAGTTGTTCATGCAATATGGCTTGCCTAGAGAAATAATCATGGATGGAGGGCCACAGTTTATAGGCCATAAGATTTTTGCGACATTAAAAAATCATCATGTCATGCACATAATCACAACTCCATACCACCCGCAGGAAAATAGCCAGGTAGAAAGTACCAATAAAGTAATTGAGGCAATATTCATAAAGACAGTTGCATCACATAGATGTGACTTGGCTACCCGATTGCCAGAAGCCCTGTGGACATACCACACGACATGGAGAAATACCATGGGATATTCCACATATCTGCTAGTGTTTGGCAAAGAACCTATCTTCGCAATCGAATTTGAAAGTTAGACATTGAGGATAGCTCAGGAGGTAGGCTTGGACTTAAATGAAGCACAGATTGATAGGCTACATCAAATCAACAAATTGGATGAAATCCAGCTATCAACTCTTCAGCATACTGCACTAATCCAACAACAAAGATTGAAATGGCATGATGCCCTTATCACGAAGAAGATCTTCCACGAAGGTGATTAGGCACTTCTGTATGATTCTAGGTTCCAGGATTTCTTGGGAAAACTCCAGACCACATGGTTAGGCCCTTATGAGATACAAGAGATGCATGATAATGGCACCCTCACATTAGCCACCATTGATGGGTCTAGCTACTCTTTTAAAGTGAATGGACATCGAGTATGCCTCTATCACAAACCGCTTGCCAAGGAGTCCTTTTGCCAACAGCTATGGGAAGATTCCATTATACGAATTCTTGCTGAGGAGGGCAGCCTGTCCACAGCATCAGTCCAGTGAAAAATTTATTTGTTTTTTGTACTTAAATTCTCCTTTCTGTTTGATTGAATTTGCTTGTATAATAAATTGTATATAAGTTTGTTTTTTCTATTTTTCTTGTTGTTCCCTCTAAGGAACAGTCGTTGTTCCCTCTAAGGAACAACAATTTTGCGTGCAATTTTTCCTTCTTTTTCTTCTTTTTTTCTTGTTGTTCCCTTTAAGGAATAACCTCTGTTCCCTCTAAGGAAAAACAATTTTGTGTGCAATATTTTACTTTTTTTTCTTCTTACTATTCCATTTAAGGAACAGCTGTTGTTCCCTCTAAGGAAAAATCGTTGTTCCATCTAAGGAACAACCATTTTGTGTGCAATTTTTTTCTCTTTGTTGTTCCCTCTAAGGAACAACTGTTGTTCCCTCTAAGGAACAACTATTCTCTTCTCTAAGGAACAACAGATGTCCCCTCTAAGGAATAACCACTGTCCCCTCTGAGGAAAAACAATTTCAGTGTGTAATTTCTTTTCCTTGCTATTCCCACTAAGGAACAAATGTTGTTTCCTATAAGGAACAACTGTTGTTCCCTCTAAGGAACAACAATTTCTGTGTGCAATTTTTTTTTCTCTCTTACTATTTCGTACGAGGAACAGTTGTTGTTCCCTCTAAGGAACAATTGTTGTTCCCTCTAAGGAACAACCGCTATTCCCTCCAAGGAACAGTCGTTGTTCCCTCTAAGGAACAACAATTTCGGCATGAATTTTGTTTTGCTGTTCCAATTTTTGGCATGTATTTCCCTTCCTGTTCCATATAAGGAAAAACTATTGTTCCCTCTAAGGAACAACAATTTTCGTATGTATTTTCTTTGTTGCTCCCTACAAGTAACAATTGTTGTTCCCTCTAAGGAACAACACCTTTCGGCGTGTCTTTCTTTGTTATTCCCTATAAGGAACAACATTTTCCGTGTGAGGTTTCCTTTTGCTGTTTCCTTTAGGAAATAGCATTTTGTGAATATTTGTTGAGAACACCCTTTCTTCCCTTTGCTCACTCTTTATGATCCTCTACAGAGCACAAGTGTACAAATATATATGTAAGGATACAAATCTGAAGTTTACTGGAACAAGCAAATATATTGAATATTATCATCTTTAACAAGATTGCTTTGTATTGATCGAAAAAGAAAGGACACAACCATCTATATCACTTCATTGTCCTCATTTCCATTGTAAATATTGATTCATTATCTGTACCATGCTGGTTCTCCCCTACCCCTATAATTCTCTCTGTTCATTATCATCAAATAAGGTTGAGGGAATACTTTTTTCCTATTGATATGTTCAAACTTCTTCCGCCATCCGTACTCCTAAGGAGTGTTGAGCACCCTCTATATATAAATAGGAAGTGATATTCTAAAAATAAAAAAAAAAAAAAAAAAATAGAAACATATACATATGTTTACTAATAATTCTATGATTTGTATAAATGGAGGATAGGGGGTCTCATCACGATCCAGCCTACCATGATCATAAGGAAGCAACAAAGTGGCATTCCCACTATGGCCACCACAATAGGGATATGATCCAATGAATGCATCAAGAAATAAAGTCCTTAGAAGAGGAGGTCTCATTACGAGCCGGCCTGTCCACTTTTCACTCCTTCCCAGTGAATGGCAATGTGTTCATCTGGTTACCATGCCAACACATTAGTATCTACTCTGATATCATAATGCACTTCCCCAATTATACATAGAGGATCATGGTTGCAAAGGGTGAGAAAGAAACTCTGTCGAGGCTATAGACGCCTACAGTCAACAGAAGCTCTGCTGATGGTATTGAAGTCATATTTTCAACATCAATAGTTATTATAATTTTATTTTCTTATTTTTTATATTTACTACAGAGGGATTGTGTTCCTAATTTATTTTGAACCTTTATGCATGCAATACCTTTTAAAAATCAATCATAGTAGCTTTAAGTTAAATGATGATGGTAATGTATCTTTTCGGTGTCAGTCGTCCTTTTTCCTTTTCGAATCACCTCACGACATTTCCTTTCATTAATATGCATACCTTGCCACTTTCATCATCCCTGTACTTTTCCGTGAGCATGTTATTCCTTCACTCATTCGGTCGAAGGCGAGCTATTATTTCAAAGGGGGGCGAGGAGCAACCTCCAATGTACTTATGCATGCACGTCAGCTCTTTATTTGATTTTGCAGGGCAATACAACATTCCATGATCACCGAGTATGTGGTATAATAGCATGTCCTAGATAACGATATTTATTCTTGTAAAGTATCATCAGATATAACCATTATAACAACTTGTTGTTCCATCACTAGGCTTTGTCTATTGTTGTGCTATCTCTACCACACTTACTTTTTGTAGAATTCAGGCAGTATGGAGGAAGAACAGTGTGCAGGGAGCCACTAATACTGGTTGTTTCTGATGCAACCAGAGAAATTTTAGCTTGAGCTGGGAGGATAGCATACTTCACGTGATTTCAGCCACCCAATGAAGAAATTGCCATTGAATTCCTACAAAATTTACAGAACGGACAATCCGTGGTAAGGGGTAGACAAATCACATTATCAGACGCTATGATAGTAGAAGTATCTGGGTTGCCAGCCGAAGGACTCGTATGGGTTAACAAACCATTGAAATTTCATGATGCCATCCAAGGCTTTAAGGATGAAGGACAAGAGCTGATAAAAAAAGGCAAAGACATCCAGCCATCTTCGCTTGGAGAACCATGGGGAGAGTTCACAAGGATCATCCAGAATTACATCACATGTGATGGATGCAAAAACATGGTACGGCCATGTCAACTTAAACTCTTAACAGTCCTGAAACAAAAGTGTTCTATGAATTTACCCGCATATTTGAATTTTCTACTACATGACACCGCTGAAAGGATAAAAAGGTCCCAACACATAGAGACCGTAGTAAGCCACCACTGTTTGATTAGGCTGATAGTTCGCTACAACCTGGACCAATAGCAATGAAGTTGGGAGGAACTAATATTTTCTCTCGAACGAGGTTTGCCTCTGCCTGCACCTAATCCTATTCCGAAAAGGAAGTCGACTACCCTTACAGCAGACATTCCCTAAAAGCATAGACATTCCACCAGGCTGAGGACAAACTTACAAGTGGCCGAAAATCCCCAGGGCAGTATCAGCTAGCCCATAGAACTATCCAATCTAGGAAGTGAGAAGTATTTGCAGTTAGAAGGATGGGATGACCCTGAATCAGACCATGGGGAAGAGACAGGGAATTCTGGAGATGAGGAAAGAAATTAATCAGGACCTCCCTCAATGTCAAATACAAGCACCCTAGGAGATTTATTACAAGATATCGAATTGGCCTAGATCCTGGCCAATATGAATGATTTTATAAAGCCTGAAAGCCCACTTAATTTTAATTTGGGAGCAACCCAATCTCTAGAGAACTCTGGCCATGACAGAATTATATCAGAAAATGTAAGCTACAAAGTAGAAACAAGAGCAGAGGCCATTCAAGAAGAGGTGAACCAACCTGGTGACATGTCTCTAGGAGAACCCAGCCAGGCATGCCTGAACGTGGAGAATATAGGCCAAACAAAAGGAGTAGAAATAAACTAGGAAGATGACTACCAATATGGGGACATGGTTCTTGTAGAACAGAGGCAGGATGAGCAACCAGGTTTGTTAGGAACAGAGACTATTAACAGAATAGTTGCTCCCTCAAAAAAGTATAGAGAAAAAATTAAAAATCTTAGGAAGGAACAATAGAGGCTTCGGAAAACGGTAAAAAGGCTCAAGAGAAAGATAAAGGAATTATCAACGGGGAAGGTTCCAAACAAAACATCTGAGACAATAAACGCAACAGCTCAAACTGAATTATATGAAAGAAGAACTACAGGGACTCAAATTGAGCCCATACTCACTCAATATGTTAAGGAACAACATGCAATTCTTGCATAAATAGCTACCCAGATAGAGGCTATACCCTCTTATGACTGAGCTATTCAGACGGAGGTGGTACCCTCCTATAACATGGCTACCCAGATGGAGACTTGGACCTCCCATCATAAAGGAACACAGACAATAGGCATTCCTTCTCATAAAAGAAGTACTCAAACAACCATTCAAGCCAATGATATCATGACGAGCAATGACCCCAGTATATTGAATCTTCAAGAAGATTTAACACAGGCTCGACTTGCCATAGAATGGTTTGAACAAGAAACTGTCTCCCAACAAAAATACCAAGAATTACAGAGGCAGCTTCGGGACATGAATACATCAGAAAGCAAGACCTTCGACAAATATCAAAAAGCAGAAGAGAAAATTGAGAAAATGAAGCTCAGATTAGAGAAGGTCATGAGTCAAACAGACACTATCTGCTCATTATACACTGATGTTTTGGCATGCAGATCACCTGCCAGTAATTATGCCTTATTTTTGTTGGAACGATATTCGTTGTTAAAAATTAAAGTCGTGAGAGCTGGAAAACACATCGAATTAAAAACAATTGAGAATTTTATAATTTGTTGCAAACAGCATGGGATAAAATTTCAAAGGTTGCTTTGTGAATTTTACATACACAATTTTGTATTAGAGGAAGAGGTGGAAAATAACCCCAACCCTTTTGTGGGATATGTTCAATTCCAAGCCGTTATCTCATTTGTTGTCAATCAACTGAAGTTGTTCAAGGCTCATAATGTGTTTCAAAGACAAGAGCATGGATTGGACATTTGGGTTAGAAGTGAACCCAAGCACCCTTTACAAATGTTGGTCAATCACAACAGTCTAATGACAAGGGAAGGAGTGATCAAAATTTTGGGGCCTATTCAGAAAGAGATTGTACACAAGGGAGTAGAATACTTCCTCTCCATTCAGGAAATCTCCTTGGCTGCAGCCAAGCTCAAGTGGACAGTATCCACTAGTAATGTACATAATAGAGAGCCTTTTGATTATAAAAATTTGAAGCTAGCTGCAGATTGTTTTGTTAAATATAGAAATCTCATTTTCAGAGAAGGTCCTTATCCGATAGGATGTCCATTTTTTAGCCCTATCATTTGGTATCATGTTGAAGGTTATCGGGCTATATACGAATTGCCTGAAGGACAGACATGGCCCATCTTTGAGTTCTTGGCCAAGAACCATGGTTTTAGACCACTTTATGACATTCCTTCTCTAGCTTATTCTTTAACTTCTCTGTATACAAATTACTTACTTTTCATGAGGACATGAAACATTGTAATTAGGGTAGTATGTTGAGTCATGAAATGGGTATGTAATTACTATTAATCTCATCATTCTTTTCCTTTATTCGCATCTTTTCTATATCCTAATATGTTAATATATTAAAGAATTATGGTATGAAATGAAGGAATTATCTGCAGTTATGACTTACCTAATTATTACCCTTCTTTATGCAGGAAAATAACGGAAGGGACAAATGTTGTTCCCTAATGAAGGAAAAAATTCAACAAGCCAAGGAAGGAATGCGGCGGTTATGGTCATGGCTAAAGGTGACTCAGGAGAATCAATGCAAGAAAGGAAAGGATGTCTGAAGTTGGAAATCGGTTGCAAATCCCTCATGATCAGGAGATCCTAAGGGATCACATTTACCATTTATCTTTTACCCTTTCTAATTATAAAAGGAGATGATTGTAAAAAGAAATGGGGAACCTATGTTTTTATTGAATTTGTAATTTTAATTACATACTCTCACTGTTAAGAGAACACAGTAATATTGTAATGCTACTTATATTCAATATTTAATACATAAGTGAAGTTTCTGTTCCCTCAAGCTATATAAAGTAACTTAGCAGTGTTCACTGGTAGCTAAGGGCCCGACCTCTAGCGGATTCAACTGCTTTCTTTGTGTCATACATTTCCAATTCTCACAATTGTGATGGTTTGATAGTGTTCTTGCTTTCTCTAATTTTATATCCTTTGTTGTCTATTGTTTTCCGGTGTTGACAACATATCTTTGCTTTATATGACTTACCGTATTGTCGTTGATTCAGTTCACTTTCATTTAGGATTGAGTCACTTAGATAAATATTCCACTTGATTTAATCAACAGTAAAGAGTATAAATTATCATTGCTAGACTCTCAGATTGATATCATTGTTGTTTAGGTTATTTACTAAAGAGTGAGTTTGATTTAGATTAAATTAGTTCAGAAGAGACGAGCTATTGCTACTATACTCTTAGCTGATGCCATTGCTAGTTGAATTGCTTGAGTAAGAATTGATTATGATTTCCGTAGAAGATTGAGTCTTGAAGTTCGGTTGTTATATTCCCTTTAATGGTTGCTGTTGGAATTTATTAGATCCATCCATTTACTCTTGTATTTAAAGATCTATACAAAAATTTAGGAAACATTACTCTCTGAATTAAATAGCAGCCACATACTATGTACACTTTTGAAATAAGAGGATTTGCCCAAATTGATAATTAATGTGAGGATAATTAGGAGTTTTAAAAGGCACCTATTATCACCTAACATCTCCTAGCAATTCTACTGGAAAGTGGCTAGGGGAGTAGGCATTTTTCTTGTTTTATATGTAGGTTCTTACCTTCCATTTTTAATACCCAGTTCTCTCTCAACAGACAAGCATCAAATACCTACTTTGGCTTTCTATAGTTGTGCTAAAAAGCGGGCAGAGGAGCAAGCACTTTACTTGCTCATTACGTAGGTTTTTACCTTCCGTTTTCAATACCCAATTATTCCTCAACAACGATTATCAAATGTACATCACTCTTTATAAATGGCTACACTCTCCTCGACAAGGGCGCCAAAATATTGGGTGACAATAGGTGCCTTTTAAAACTCCTAATTATCCTCACATTAATTATCAATCTGGGCAAGTCCTCTTATTTCAATAGTGTACACAATATTTGGCTGCTATTTAATTTAGAGAGTAATGTTTCCTAAATTGCAGTAAAGATATTTAAATACAAGAGTAAACGAATGCATCTAATAAATTCCAACAGCAATCATTAAAGGGAATATAACAACTGAACTTCAAGACTCAATCTTCTACCGAAATCATAATCAATTCTTACTCAAGGAATTCAAATGGCAATGGCATCATCTGAGAGTATAGTAGCAATAGCTCATCTCTTCTGAACTGATTTAATCTAAATCAAACTCACTCTTTAGTAAATAATCTAAACATCAATGATATCAATCTAAGAGTCCAACAAAGTGTTGAAGCCCCGAAAATCGGGTCGACAACAAGGGGGATACCCACCCAGTCCGGACCTTGGTTGGCAGCTCCTTATCCGTTTGGTATAGCAGATCCGACTGGGGATAATGGGACCAGTTTCCCAATCTAAGGGGTGTGTGTGTGTGTGTAGAGTTGGATGGTGCTGATCTAGTTGTATTTTAATCTAATTTAATTCAAACTTCTAAACTAACTCTATGCTATTGTAATCTAATAAAAACAACACATCTAATCTACGCTAACCCGGGGTGTATTTCTTCTATTATGCGATCTAAAGAGATTTCGAACAATAACTGGTAATAAAAATCATTCAGCTATCATAAGAATAGAAATCAATTGAGATAAACCATTATGCATAAAAAGTTAAGGAAAACAGTTGTGAATAGCATATCGCATAATAAGTTATTCATATATTAAACACAAATAAATGACTCCACCGTACAGAAGTGCCAAATGGTAACCCACACATTCATGCATTAACATATAAACAACTGAAAACTGCATATCACTTTAAGAATATAAGCAGAAATTGGTCAAGAGATAAAAGTACCATTTATGACTGGTTCCACTCATAAGCTTCAATCAATAACGATTTATCTCTACTTGTTCTAACATCTACTAAGAGTACAAAAGTGCAACATCAGTAGCAGACATTAAAATGTAAACATCAATAAATCGTGATCCATCCATTCACCAAAAACCCCCTCCGCGGGTACAAAAGTGCATGTTCTGAGGACAAGTTTTTTGACAAATTTCCGGACCCTTCTCCAAATGCCTGAGAAGGGTTTAAATACTGCTAACTAATTAATATTAATTACATAAATTTAGGACACAGTTTCAAATGACTGCCCTTCTACTAAAGCAAATTTATTTCTAAAAATTGAATCTAATTTCTAACCGTTTCTGTATTTTCTCCTTAGTGCTGTAAGAAATGCAACATTCGCCTGGGAAGAGTTGGCTGTTTGTCTTCTCCTTTCGTTTGAGTTACGAAAATAGAAATAACAAGCGCTGGTACCGCTTTCTGACAAACTGGAAGATATTTTCCTCTGGCTTGGTGTATTCGTTGTGTGTATACTTGGTAATAACCCAAATTTCTCTCAAACAGATTGAGTTGTTGCTATTTCGGTTTCCGGCCTTGCGAATGACTGAACAAGTTAGGGACTTTGCTCTCTGAACAATTTTCTGTATTGAAAACTGCTTCTGTTCTTTGTTCCAAGCTTTTCTGGTGCGTTTTCCCTCTTTAGCATTTTTCTTTTTGCTTTACCCAGTCTAAGCTTCAGGATCTTTTGTAAACATGCTGCTTTTGTGCGCCTTTGAATCTGAGTCTTGGATAGTCTATTTCCGTCAGTATCTGTTGAGTGATACTCTGGAATCCGCGGTCCTGTTGCTTGTAGCATCCGTTTTCGAAGGCATCTCTTCTCTGTTCTCCGAGTATTGACGCTTTCCCCTTTTCCTTAGATGTTTCCTGCACATTGATTTATATTAGTTGTTGTCTTACAGTTTACGCAAAGGAAAAGAGTAATGACGAAAAGATTGACATGGAAGCTTTAAGCTCTAATGAATGCATAATCATGATACTCATAATGCACTGACTCTTCGAAAAACACAACACAATCCTTCTCGGATACTTTGGTGTACAATCATTAATTTCTTTTTAAGGCGCGCGCCCAATTTTGGTCTGCAGATAGCTTTCCTTGAATGCTGTGTCGAGGAAATTTTGCGATGAGTGATTTCTGCGACTCGCATCGCAGTGTCGAGGATTGCGTCGTTTAAGATGTGTCATCGCAGGAATTGATGATCGCATTTATCGCAGATCACAATATCGCAGATCGCACTTAATCCTCCAATCATTGTGTGCTGCTTATGCGATGTTGCGATATGCGACGTCGCATATCGGCCGTCGGTGATTCCTTAAGCTTTTTATTTAAGAGAGCTTCACAATATAAGCAATGCGATGAATCTCGCGTCGCTTCTTCGCAGCTTATTATGCGCATAGGAAAACGTCTCACTCACTTCTCGTGATGCGATATAGCTTTAGGGAGTCAAAATACAAAAATTTTGATAAAATGTATTTTTGGATTTTTTGTTAAGGGTCCCCATTTGCTTGGTGTTATTGCTAATACCAATCAAAGAGGGGGGGTTGTTGGTGACCACAACACAAAGATAGTTAATACTCTTTACGGTTGATTAAATCAAGTAGAATATTTATCTACGTGACTCAATCCGAAATGAAAGTGAAATGAATCAACGACACTACGGTAAGTCATATAAAGAAAAGATATTCTGTCAACACTGGAAAGCAATAAACAACGAAGGATATAAAATCACAGAAACCAGGAATACTATCAATCCATCACACTTGCAAGGATTGGAAATGTATGACACAAAGAAAGCAGTTGAATTCACTAGAGATCAGGCCCTTACCCGCCAACGAACACTGCTAAGTTACTTCAGATAGTTTGAGGGAACAACAACTTCACTTATGTATTAATCATCGAATATAAGTGGCATTACAATATCACTGTGTTCTCTTAAAAGTGAGAGTCTGTAATTAAAATTACAAATTCAATAACAACAGAGATCCCCCCTTTCTTTTTACAATAGTCTCCTTTTATAATCAGAAAGGGTAAAATATAAATGGTAAATGTGATCCCTCAGGATCTCCTGATCCTGAGGGATTCACAGCTGATATCCAACTTTAGACATCCTTTCCTTTCTCGCACTGATTCTCCTAATTCACCTTTAGCCTTGACTGTAGCAGCCACGTTCCTTCCTTGGCTTGTTGATTTTTGCTATTCCTTCATTAGGGAACAACATTTGTCCCTTTTGTTGTTTTCCTACTTAAAGAAGGGTAATAATTAGCTAAGTCGTAACTGCAGATAATTCCTTCATTTCTTACCATAATCCTTTAATATATTAACACATTAGGATATATAAAAGATAAGAATAAAGGAAAAGAGTGATGAGATTAATAGTAATTACATACCCATTTCATGACTCAACAACCTTTATTGCATATGTGGTTAATGAATTTGGTTATTGTTTAGACAATTATGAAAACCATAAAATAGATAGGAGTAGAGATGTGGTATTCAATGAAAGGGTCTTATACAAAGATCAATTGCAGAGAAAGAAATAGGAAAAGGAACAAAATACGGAGTGTCTGATGACATTACAGAAAAAGAAAAGTCAAAGGTGTTGGAAAGTCATAATGAATAACAACAACAATAGGAATAACAACAAAAGTTACCTAAAAATACTACAAGTGTTGTTAAAATATTTAACAAGTTATGTAGACCACCTGGACAATACTATCCCTCATTATGTTATGTAATGTTGGCTGATTATGGTGAACGAAAAGGACATGAAGAAGAAATTTAGGTAGAAACTAGGAAGAAGTGAGAGCATGCCATGAAGGAAGAGAAGGAAGAGATGGAATCCTTGGTACATAACCAGGTTTGGGACTTAGTTAGGTTTCCTGGAAGTAAAACAACATTGAAAAATAAATGGGTTTACAAGTTGAAGGAAGAAGATGGAGGGAAAAATCTATATAAGGCTAGACTTTTTGTGAAGGGGTTTGCACAAAAGAAAGGTATAGACTTTGATGAAATATTTTCTCCTGTTTCTAAAATGACTTGAATCAACACTATTTTAAGTCTAGTTGTAGTAGAGAATTTTCATCTTGACCAGTTAGATGTAAAGGTAACCTTTCTCCATGGGGATTTGGAGGAAGATATTTATATGCAGCAATCACAAGGATATGAGGTCAAAGGGATGGATAAATTAGTGTGTAAGTTGAAAAAGATCCTCCACGGATTAAATCAAGCTCCAAGGTAGTGGCATCTAAAATTTGACAGGTTAATGTCTTAATAAGGTTATACTAGATGTCATTCTGATCACTATGTTTATCTTAGGAAGAAAAATGATGTCATCTGTATTATATTTCTATTTTATTTATATGAAATATTTTTTTTAGGGTCTAACATGCAAGAAATAAATGTCATCAAAGGAAGAGATAGATTATATGTGTAAAGTTCCATATGCATCAACAATTGGAAGCTAAATGTAGGCAATGGTGTGCACAAGGCTTGATATTTCACATGCAGTGGGAGTTGTGAGAAGGTATATGAGCAATCTAGGAAAAGGTCATTGAATGACAATGAAGTGGCTTTTCATGAGGTGCCACTAATCAAGAATTATGTTTTGGAGGTTCAAAACATGTTCTACAGGGACATGGCCATTCAGATATTGCAACTGATAGAGATAACATGAGGAACACAATAGAGTATCTGTCTACTTTAGGTGGAACAATTGTCAGTTAGGTTTCTAAAATGTAAATCATTGTTGCACTGTCAACAATAGAAGAAAAGTAAGTTATTTACAAATTTGGTTACAAAGGTTTATGGATCAATTGGGTAAGGAACAGGAGATTGTCATGTTATATAGTGAAAACCAGAGTGTCATTCATATTGCAAAGAACTCAACATTTCATTCTAAGACCAAACATATACAACTTATGTACCATTTCATATGGTCAGTTTTGGAAGATGGATAGTTGAAGTTGGACAAGATACACATTAGCCAAAATCTTGCAGATATATTTACAAAGGTGGTAACCAAAGGGAAACTGAATTTCTGCTCAGTTTTAATTTGTCTTCAAGTATGATGGTAAATATGAAAAAAAACAAAGTCCAAATTGAAGCATTGTCTAGCAAGTGAAGCAGTGGTGGAGTTTCTATAATCAATCTCCAAGTGGGAAATTGTTGGGTTTGGAGCTTGATTATATTCCTAATTTAGAGATCTTTCTTAAGCCACATTTGGATCCTTGTCCCTGAGTCAGGGATGTGGGGGGTATCCCCCCGAACTATTGCTCCAAGAGAGGTCTACAGGGGATGGAAGCAATTCTTGTAGCCCCCACCCCAAAGGGTTTCGGGGGAAGTGCTCCTGATAGAAAAATTTAGAGAAAATTTTCCTTATCAAATATTGTAATTTCATAGTCAATATTGTAATTTGTTGTAGGTTGTATCCCTTCAGTTTGATGGATAATATAAAAGAAGGTCTGGTTGTTTTTTTTTGGATGTAACCCAATTGGGTGAACCATGTATATCTGTATCTCTCTTGTTTAATGATTCTTTGTGTTTCTATTTCCATAATATTTTATGTGTTCCATTTCTCTATTATTTAATTTCTAACAACAATGCAACATCTTCATCTCAAAAGTCTCTTTCTTTACTCATTATTACATGCAACCAATGGCCCACTTCCTCTTGTGTTCTTTGGTCTTCAACACAAAAATGCTTTCATCCCACCATTTTGGTGTCCTCTTCTTACATGGATTTTTCTTTAAATAGCTTGGCCCTTGTCCTGCCATCCAACTCCTATTAATGGTATAATTCAAACCCATTTAAAATGCACACCTAATGACCCCTTGGATTTCATAATAAATTAAAAGCAATCCCAAACAATTTTCCTTCCTCCACTATGGAACATGTGTCCCTTGAATCAACCCATATATCATTTTTTATCAAAAATATTTACTATTTGCAATGGCAAGGAATGACTAAGGTTATCATAATGCCTCCCCCTTGGGGGAACACCATCCTCATTGTTCTATGACCATTTACAACAAAAAAAAAACATGTTGAAACAAACATATTTACTATGGAGCTTTATATATAGAGCTATATACAATATTTACAATGTTATTTATACCACTTGATTTGGTTAGCAAGCAAAATTTTATATGATACCCATATGTGATCAAGTATTTCCCATTTGGCTTCCTCGAGCCCAACTTGTCTTCACTGAACTTTAAATTGCTCTATTACTCAATTTCGGAGTGTAATCTTCCTCGTTTCTAGGATGCATAATGGCTCTAGATAGAAATCTCCCTTCGGTTCCACCTTTAAAAAAAACTAATAAATAACATGATTAGCATCTCATACATATATTTTAAGCAAGGAAACATGGAAAACATCATGAATTTTCAATGATGGAGGTAAGTCCAATATATAGGCCGCTAGTCCTATATTTTCAAGTATTTCAAAAGGCCCACAAAACCGTGGCACCAAGTTGTCACATGACCCAATCTTAAAGGAACTCTTCTTGGGTCTAATGTGAAAATATACATATTCCCCAACTTGGAACTCTTTGTGCACTTTATGAAGTTTCACATAACTCTTTTGTCTGTCCTGCGCCACCTTGAAGTTCTTTCTCATAGTTTGTAATTCTTGTTCAATTTCCTTCAACATATCATGCCCAATAAGGACCCTATTCACGAGATCACTCCAACTGATAGGAGTGTTACAATTCCTCCCATACAACACTTTAAATGGGCTCATTTTTTAGAGATTCTTGGTACCCATTATTGTATACAAACTCTACAAGTGGAAGGTATTCTTCCCACTTCTTGGTTGGTGCATCACATACATCCTCGACATGTACTCGAGGATCTTATTTGTCCTCTTTGTTTTCCAATCTATATGTGGATGATAAGCTATATTGAAAGCCAATTTTATCCCCAATCCTGCAAATAGTTAATTCAAAAACCTTGAAGTGAACTTGGCATCCATATCTGAGATGATTTCCTTTGGAATTCCATGCAGTCTCAATGTCTCTTTGATAAATATTTGAACCACCTCACTAGATGAATTGGCAGATTTGACTACTAAGAAGTCGGCCACTTTTCCCAACTTATCAATTACCACCATGATGGAATCATGTTGTCTAGATTTTATTGGTAATCTTTTAATGAAATCCATGGAGATTACTTCCCACTTCCATTTTGGAATGGGAATATGCTGCAATAATATTTCTGGGTTTTTTCACTCGACCTTCGCTTATTGGAACTCCATGCACTTTGCAATAAAGTCATTTACCTCTCCCTCCAAACTAGGCAATAGTAAAACTTCTTGATGGGTGTGAGGGTATTTTGGTATTTAGGATGGATAGAATATGGATTGGCATGAAAATCCTTTAGTATGAGTTTCTTCAAGTCATTGTTATTTGGAACATAGGTTATGTTCTTGAATCTGATTACGCCATTTGTTGTCAGTGATATTCGTCATCATTTTCACCCATACCAACTCCCTATAACTTTTCCTTTATTTTTTGATAACTTTCATCATGTTGTCCTACATTTTTTATTCACTCTTCAAGGTCATTCCCATAAGAAATTATTATTTCTAGGTGGTTTATTTGCACTCTTCTGCTAAGTGAATCAACAACCCTACTTTACTTACCCTTGATATATTTTATTTCAAAATCAAATTCACTAATTATTTCTAACCACTTAAATTTTCTTGAATTCTATTTAGATTTATCAAACTATATTTCAACCCTCCATGATCAGTGATTAGGGTAAATATTTTTCCAAGGAGGTAGAGCATCCACATTTTCAATACATGGATAATGGTGGCTAGCTCTAGGTCAGAGGTGTCGTAATTTAGCTCAAGTTCATTCAACGTTTGTACTTGTAGCAAGCCACATGACCTTCTTCAATTAGGGTTCCACTGAGCCCCGCTTTCTAAGCATAAATAGAAACCACAAATTCCTTGTATGGGTCTGCAATCCTTAACACTGGTGTATTAGTAAGCAATTGTTTTAACTGATCAAACCCTACAACACTGTTACCTATCCACTCAAAAAAAATTCCCTTTTTCTGCAAGGTGATGATTCGATAGCTTATCCTAGAGAATTATTTTATAAACCTCCATGAAATTTCCTTCCAATCCAATAAATGATCTCACCTCTGTCACATTCTTTTATGTTGGCCACTCCCTTATGGCTTTGACCTTTTCTGGATCAACTATTATCCCTTCCTTGGAGACAATGTGTCCCAAATAATGAATATGAGATTGGAGGAAATCACGCTAAATCAGCTTTACATATAGCTTGTGCTCTCTTAGGAACCATAGCACTACATCCATATGCTCTTCATGTTCCTCCTCTGTCTTAGAATAGACCAATATGTCATCAACAAAGACAACCAAAAAATTATCCAGATTAGGGTGCAACAAATTATCGATTAAGCACATAAAAGTAGTAGAGGTGTTAGTAAGACCAAAGGGGACTACCAAAAACTCATAATTCCCATACCTCATTCATAATGCGGTTCTATGTATTTCCTCATCCTTGAGACACACTTGATGATAACCTGCCCTCAAATCAATTTTGGAGAGGATTACTTCTCCTCTCAATTTATCAAATAATTCATCGATCCATGGAAAAGGATACTTATTTTAATGGTCACCTTATTTAGTTTCCTGTAATCAATGCACAATCTAAGTGTGCCATCCTTCTTCTTCAAAATAAAACTAGTGCACCACATGGTGATACACTTGGCATTACGTAGCCCTTATCAAGCATCTCCTTGAGTTGTAGGTTCAACTCAATTAACACTAGAGTGATCATTATATATGGATCCTTTCACACTGGATTTTCTCTTGGTATTTATTCAGTGGAGAAATCCACCTCTCTATGGGGCGTAAACACAAAATTTATCTAGGAAACACATCTGAAAATTGTTTTAAAATATGATATTTTGTCAAAAAATCATTGTCATCACTCTCAATGCTGCTACAAATTTACATCAAAAATAAAAGACACACTCTTTTGTGGCCACACTTATATTTCATAGTTGTGATCATTGTCACTAAAGTTGGCTTTAATCCCCCCACAATATTCAATATTCTCCAACCTTGCCAACAACCTCTATGATCTTTTCATAGAAATCTACTTGTGTTTGATGCATATACAACCAATCCATTCCCAATAACATATAATATGCACCCAAAGGAAGAAAATTAAAATGTGTTGTTGTTGTCATGCCACTGATTTCAAATGCACATAATTTCACGCATTGATTTACCGTTCTTTTCGTCCTTGCTGCTAATTGAACCAACTAAGTTTTTGGATGCATTTCCATAAATAATTGTCATTCATCCACATGTTTGGGACTGATATAACTATAATTCGATCCTATGCCAATAAAAATAGAAACAAATTGATTACCAATCTTGCCTTCCATTTTAATTATGGAGGCATGATGATCGACTTGTCTATTTTATAACATTGTGTAGATACTGGGCATTCTTTGAGCCATGCCCCCCACTTTTTGGGCTTCCTTCACATTATATAGTCATTTCCCAACTTCTTTCTACTATGGGAAATACACCTTGTGGTGGTTTCCTTTACACGTCCAACATTTCATGGGCTCTTTAGCCTCACATCGGGTCTGCCCTTCCATAGGATTATTAATACAATTTTTATATGTTGCATTGCTCCTTTGTTGTGGTCGATTCTTACCAGTTCAGCTCATATTCTCTCATATGATGACGGTATTAATTTTCTAACTCTTCTTATGCCCCCGTTCCTTATATTCCAGGCCCCTTTTTTGCTTCCAATCTTTCTTGAATTATGGATTGTATTTTTTTTGCTCATAACAACGCTTCAGTTTCATGATTACATCTTCTAATATATTCGGCTCATCAAATTCAATACGGTGCTTGAAGTAATAGGGAATTCCACTAATATACGATTGAATTGTTTCCTTTTATTCCTTGAGGTAGGGAACATACCTCAACAACTGTAAAAATTTGGTGGTATACTCCTCGTCTGACATCAATCCTAACTTGAGCTCATAAAATTCCTTAGCCTTTCTATCAAAATATCTCTTTAATAGGTATTTATCCTTCAAATATCCTTTTAATTCACCCTAAGAAAACTCCTCTTCACTTATTCCTTTCACATTTTTGAGATATTCACACTAGATATCAACCTTTTCTTTTAGGCTGAGAGTATCTACCCTCACTTCCATGTTCTATCAGTAATCATGAATTGAAAATAACTTCTTCATTCATATTAGACAAGCTTCAACATATTCTTAAATTTCTTCATCTCACCATCAAATGTAGAAGGATTAGCCTTTTTAAAGTCATCTAGTACATATTCTCTCTCCCTCTTTTCCTCATGGTGATGACGACGATGATGATGATGTGGCATTATATGAAATTTCAAGAGTTTACAATAGGGTACCTCCTTTCATGGTGCCTTCACTTGGATATCTATGTATGTTCCTAGATCTTCTGTCATCAAATCCATTCGTCATTTCTTCTTGTTCTAAGGGACATTTCCTGTCCCTATGACTAGAACCCAACTCATTTTGCCTCTTCCTTTGCATGTGTGACAAGATTAGCAATATGACTACATTGACTTCTGCTTGTCCCTATTGTGCTTTGAAAATCCTTTTGTTTTCATCCTTGCAAATTCTTATTTATTCCGTTAAAATCCTTAAGGTATCCAATATATCAGGAGAATCTAGCCCCTCCTTGTTCAACTGATCTTTCTTCTTTCCTATGCTATGAGTGATCGTAAATACAATCTATCATTTTACTATTCATTCATTGGTCTATTGGTTCTATACTATATCACCCTTTGTTGTTCCTGTGGTATTTTAATTTCATATCTTTGGGCCTTAGTGTATTTTATGTGCTATCATAGACACACATCACTATTATATTTTAACAGAACTCAACTACGTAATAAACATTATCACCTTGGCTTGTTAGCGTAAAGCTAGCTGCAGCATTACACCTTGATTAGTACATTATTATCAATAAAATCATATACATTGTTAGTTCCATGCTTCATGCATACCAAGACACACTAAATTGTACACACAATCAATCCATAACAACAATCAGATTCCTAATGCTTATCATGATGCTTTAAGGCCTCACTGGTTCTTGAGAGGTCCAGTGTTGAACCTTCACTTAGTTACTTCTACGATATATCCTATCTAGTCCAAGTGTTGAACTTGGAAGCTCCAATACTACTTTGTAACATACACCCCACTATCCCTAACCATGAACAAGGTTAGAAGGAGGCAATTATTATGTTGACCCAATCCCCAAGGTCCAATTATGAAAATGGGCTATAAATTTTTCACTTTATTTTACCCCAGAGAAACTTAAGACAAATGATACCATCACGTTCATCTCATTGCGATGATTCTGACAATATAAATTTTACTCTGATCCAACCCCTATATCCAAGGATATGGCCATCCAAAAATTAGTCACTCAATTAGTGCCATATCACCAAGGTGCCACGCGGCACCCGTGTAGCTATTCCAACCAAACTTCTCACCGTGACATGGCAGTGTTACCATAGTTTCTAAACCATTCATATTGGTCATGTAATACCCCACTATACAATGAAATGACCCAATCCATAAGACATATGCATTATATGAAAACCATTAGGGAAGTGGGCCCCTTGAAGGCCATGTCAACTTATAATCAACCTTCACAGATATAACTCTTGCCACCCATTGTCATTTCTTCCAGGGATGACCCTTTTAAGACTACATTGAGTCTTGTGGGTCCCTTCTCCATAGTTTCCTCTCATCATTTGTTGTAGCAACACTCACTTGACCCGCTCCTGCCATGACATCCTGATCATTGAATCTAAGGATTTATTCACACATTCCCTTGCTATTTCTTGCAGGGACAAAGCATCTGACTATGTAGAACCTGCCACATATATCAATAACGTGACATATTTCATCCAACCATGCAGTTCCACTCTTTCTCACCTATACTTGTGGGATTTTCCATGCCACATCACCTAAGTCGTTATGCCCCGACAATTCCCTTCTCAACTCTCCTTGAAAACTTCCATGGAAGAGTGTCCCGAGAAATAAAATATCGCGGTAAATAACACTAACCTTTCTATCTCCCAAAACAGATTTCCCCAACGTTTTTAGAGAGTACCTCCGTTCGAATTCATCTGAGGGACGTCAGCCAAGAGTGACGTGAATTCTACATGTGGCTTGTGGGCCCGACCAAACATTCAAACGCTTGAACTTAAGGTGATTCTCATTGATGATTACACATGGGTTCTCTTCAGTGAATTATGCAGGGATTCTTCTACAGGCCCCACTACCAAGTCATACCAGGGATAAAGCCTCAGGAGTTTCTTATGGCGTCCCTTGGAAACCTCTGGGGTAAAAATCTTAGGGTCATCCAACAATAGTGCCATGGCTTATGATTAATGACTCAGATCACTTCTACCCTGAAACTCAGTCATAACACCTGGTCACAGGGTTAAGAGAGGTTAAACACTTCCTCTACGGTACTAAGGTTCCAGTCCCATCACACATGCATATAATTATGCATGGAAAATAGATAAGAAACCCCATTGAAACTTGACCATGGCCATGAATCACTATACACATATAATTATGTACATAACCCTTTGCACGCAAATGTATTAACATACTGTTATCTCTTATGAGCTTATAATTTAAGAATTAAAGCTCAATGGTCGATTTCTATCAATCATGCCATCAAATGAGTTAATAAATACTTTCTTATCCCCCCATAGTGACACAATTTTGACCTTCGTTCAGACTCAAGATGATTACAAACTCAGTCCCTTAGAAATAATTCTAGGAACCATTCAACACATTATTATTCCAGAGAACATAATCGTCATTGAGGCTATGATCCCTTCAGTTGCATGATGGCGAACATGCAATAATAGATTTCAATTGAGCATAAACAAGCATCACTATACAATTAATATTTTCAAGCTATAACACAAAGATGAAAATGTGTTGTACAACCATCAAAATCACATGGATCTCTAGTGCAAGCATTCATAATTGTAATTTACGCATTATGCCACTATTACCATTATGAAATCCATCAGAACATGAACAATCCATTTTCTCATTAAGTTACATATTATGCATTCAAAGTCATACACTTTTGTACAATAAGATAAAAACAAGAGATATATGCACATGTTAATTATGAAGACACTTCTCTTATATTATGAGCTCGGAAACTGAATAAGGGACTCCAACTCTCCACCCAATCATAGACAAGCTACAACCAAATCCTTCTTCTAGTTGCCATCACTAAGAAAAATTCCAGAGTTTAGTGAGGGTTTCTCAAGGGATAAACCGAAGCTACGAGATGAAAAACAGACTCTAGATGACCAACTACCTCCACCCTCTAACAAATCAAGAGACCAATAACTCTTCATGACGATTCTAAACCAGGGAATCTAGATATTATGAACCTCAACCCTTAATGATACCATGGAATCTAGTGACCTATTTCTCCACCTTGAATGAATCAAGGAAATCGAAATACTATTCTCTCCACCCTTAGTGTAGCAAGGGAATCCAAAGAATTTTCCTCCACTCTCAAATCAATCTAGTGAATCTAGAGGCCGAATTTCCACCCTTAGTTCAATAAAAGAGAATCCAAAGGCTTAATATCCACCCCAAATCAAGAAAGGGAATCAAGTGCCTCGACATACATCGTCTAATAAAGCAAGAGAATCCAAAGGTTGAATCTTCACCCTTAATCATATAAACACAATGGTACTACCCAGCGAAGGGAATCGAAAACTCACTACAGAATATCAAGAAATAAGCATAGTGAACCTCTAAATTCCTCTTTATAAGGAATCCAAGATAACAGGTCTCCATCCTAACTATCAAGGGAATTAAGAGAAAGACATCTCCACCCTCTTGCATAATGGGGAATCTAGAGAGCATTGTCCGTCACTTGAGAGGGAAAATTCCAATCAGCTAATGCTTCACTATAGAATTTTCCTTGTCTCTTTTCATTTAAGAAATATAGGACTTTTTTCCTACTTCCAACATTTTTCTTTGTATCTTCCTCTATATTGTTTGCATTCTTTGCTCTTCTCCATGTACTTTGCATTAATCCCTTCTTCATTTCTTTCGATGCACATTTCTACTACCTATCCAATCACCTCCCCAACATCGTGTTTTCCTCTATTTTTGGCAAAAATCATCATATCCCATGGGGTGATGCCATGTTTCCTCTCCACAATATCCTTCTTCAATGGTTGTTACATTTAACCAACAATCCACTTCCTCCAACGTTCATTTTCCTTCCAAACTCAACAACGATGTCATCCCTGCATTAATATTTGTGTCTTCTTTTTTCTTGTGTTTTTCTTCAGAGAATATGGCCTTTGTCCTATCTTCCAACTCCTCTTAATGAAAAAGTTATATCCCATTGAAAATACACACCTAAAAACCTCTTGGATGTCATAAAAAATTAAAAGCAATCCCAAGAAATTTTGCTTCATGAGATCTCGAATTTGGTTCCCTTGACTTGGCCCATATATATATATATATATATATATATATATATATATATATATATATATATATATATATATATATATATATATATATATATATATATATATATATTATATATATTTATATATATATATATATGTATATATATATTTATATATATATGTATATATATATACATATATATATACAAATATATATTTATATATATATACATATATATCTATATATATGTATATATATATATATATACATATATATACATATATGTTGAAAATATTTACAATATTTACAATGGTAAGAAAATGACCAGGGAAATCACAAATACATTTGACACAATATGTCTATTGGGAAACCCTTTTCAAAGAAAACCCAGTTGGAAGGTGAGGTTGCTCTGCTCTCTTTTGTCTGAATAGAAAATGGTTATGATTAGAAAGAAGTAAGGCACGTGGATTGTGGGATACTATAATTCAAAAATCCTCTATTTATCTTGTCCCCCTATCTGTCTCGACTACTCTACTCATCTATGGAACCCTTTTACCTCCTCATGGCCCCATTATAACACACCAAATAGCCTACTAGTGGTTATGTTTGAATCCCTCATATCATAACAAAAGTTACAATATGGAATCTTCTAGAGTCTTATTCATCATAATCATGTGACTAGCCTCTTTTTCATGAGTTATGGGGGCTAATGTGGAATCCTCTTAAACAATCGTGGTGTAAACATGAACATCAACTTATGGCTGGCATAAATTTTACATGCAAACTATTATTGAGGCAATTCTTACACATTTAGAATGGTCCTTGTATTTAAAAAATGAAAAATGTATTGCACTAAAGAAACAAATTTTTACCCCCAAAAAATGCTTCTTGATGCCTCAATTTGCTCCTGTAAGGCTTTAGGGCCTGATTTGTTAAACTTGGTCTTGCCAATAAAATGGTTTTGTGAGTTTATTCCTGCACTTATTCCACTCTGAAAGCATCAATAGGGATGACAAAATTTATAATTATCCAATCCATATCAATACCGTTAAATAATTATGATTGTTCAATGTATTTTTGTGATCAGGTCTTTGTTTGTATAATATGAAAAAAAAGGTGTTGCATTGAAGAAACAAAGTCTTACCCCCAAAAAGTGCCATTTGAGGCCTCAAAATGCTCCTAGAAATTTTCAGAGGCCAATTCGACAATGTTAGTACCATCGCTAAAAATGTTCATGTGAGATGATTTATCCATTTTTTTCACTCTGAAAGCATCGAGATGGATGTCAAACTATATAGTGATGCAATCCAAATCAATACCATTAAATCATTATGATTGTTCAATGCATATTCATTTTAATATTTTATGGCCTGTTAGTCACAAAGAATATAAAAAATAAGTAACTTGATTTGGAGGGACAATTTGAGGAACCTACACAACTTCGAAGTACAATGTACGAAATCAAATTTCCTTTTAAAATATAAAACCTTTATTTTGAAAATTTCATGTGTAGCTATGTATGTGCACTTGTGTAAATCCATGTTAACTCAAAATCTAGATCAAGACTTCAGAAGTGTAAACCTTATTTTAGAACATAAACTTTTGAGTAAAGTTTTTTATTGCTCAATAATGTTCTTCCACTTCATTATTTATATTATGTTTATGATTTTTGAACTTCCCTCCATTATCCAAATAATACCCATTGTAAACCTATCATCATTGATTACAATGCTTGACACAATAAGGACTTTACGGAAATATAATGATTAACCCCAAAACCTTTTGCATCAAGCTCAAAAAACTTAAATTCATAAGTATTAACCTCAATTTTTTTTGCATGAAGCTCAAAATACTCAACCCCTCAAATTGAATCTATAAATAATATACACATTTTAGTATTCATATATATATATATATATATATATATATATATATATATATATATATATATATATATATATCTATATTTATATATATAGATATATCTATATATATATATATATAATGAAATTAAGACATATAATTAAATTCAATATTATTGCACCATGAGGTGCTCTACATCGCAGAGGTGGTTAGTTGGCACACCAACTTCCTTGGGGCACAATGTTTGCTTACAATATCCATTTGGGGTGCATAGTACCTCATTGGAAATAACTATTCAGGGATTACAACTTTTGACCAAGTCTAGGGGATGTCGAGGATGACATGGCAAACCCAAACTAGTATTTCCAAAAAACATAATTTAGAGCCTCAAGATGACCTCAAACATTATGTAATATAATGTTATATTGATTAGGTCAAATTATTTAAAATTAAATTAAAATAATTAAAATAAAAGTAAAAATTAATACTTGATATTAATTTATTTTTGGCTCAATATGTATACATTTGATAATTACAAATCAATATTTTCAATGTTCAAAATTTTTAGTTATGCCTTGATATCTAATTTACATACTCATCATCTTACCATTCATCACTTTCATTATACTACTCAACATACTATACTTTATTTTTGTCGAAGATGTTAGGGTGGTTTGGATAAAATTGGTTTGTTCAAGTCACAAGTGCTTTTCAAGCTCCAAGTTTATGACATCCATGGTATTCATGTAGAATATGACCTATTTAAAGGCGGAAAGACTCTAGGTAAATATTTCCTTGTCACCAGTTGGATCCTAACAATATTGTGTTTAGACACCACCACTTCTCTCAATGTTTTGTGATCCTAGCAAAAAATGGGTAAATTAACAATGTCATCTCCATTGTTAAACCCCTTAAATTTTGGCGTTACCTAGAGCTCATCCAAAGGTATCTGAATAAATAGATTGATTTAATCCAGTTAAGAGGTATCATTATAGAATTCCAAGCTCTCGCGTTCAAACATATAATCACAATTCTTACAACAACAAAAAAGTTCTGCTATAACAGAAATGCATGAGATAAGGGTCCATTTTCACTAGTGACTTATGAGATATATTGTTATCCCAAATGAAGTATTGCATTATCAAAATTAACCTAAAAATAATGTTGAACTATTATTGTAGAGAAATTGATGCCGATCTAGATTGTTTATCCCATAATCTACTGTGTAGTTAATACTCTATGGGGGTGATAGTTCATTATCATTATGGATTTCTGGTAAGTTGAACATGTATACTACCTGTAATTGATGGTCAAAAAATGTGTATTCTAAGTAAGTATTAGATATGTAATGTCTTGGATTAAACCCTTGAGAATTATTTATAATTATTTGAAATATTTTATAAATGTCGTAATTTTTTTACAATTTGGTAGATAAAAGTAAGATTATTTTAATTTTAAATTTATAAAATAATACATTATTTTTAATTATCATTTACCATCATAGCTTTTGAAACTTTCAAATAATATTGCGTGGGATGCACTTTTAAGTATTCGTTTTCATTTTTAAGCGAAACGTAACCACCACATTGGAAGTTCAAAAATGGGAGGCTTGAATGGAAGCCCTAATAGATTTTTTAACTTGAAGTCGGAAAAAAAAATTGGATAGTTTATCTAAAGCTCTTTCTCAATATGCTCATTTTATTTCTTTGACAACTCCTCTCACTCGAAACAACCCCCACACTTGGAAGATGTGCAGCCACCTTATTTAATTTTTACTATAACAACATACCCCCAATCTTATATGTTCCCTTGCTTCTCCTAGAGAGAGTGAAGAGCTTACTTGAAATACATAACCGAGAAAAACCACATATTTAATTAATGTATATATGTTGAGAAAAAAAATTGAAATTAAGGAAAATTAAAATGTGAAAGAAGGCCAAATAAAAGTATATGAGTACTTACATGATGAGTGGGAAATGCGATAAGGTAAGTGATGTCTTGGAGAATCTTCCTTAGACAAGTTAATCAAAATAAAGAGCCAAAAGAATAAGAGGAGAATGGAGGAATTATCTCCTTCTTTTTATTTTCTTTTTCATCTCCCCTTAGAGATATTCCAAACATTAAGAAATGTAAATCCCCCCCAACTTGAGGGGTCACTAGATATCTTTGCTTCGCTCTTGGTCCTATTCTAAATACCTACAAAAAGAATAAGTTTCCCAAACCTTATACTCAACAATAACCTGTTAGCATTAGTACATGATCATAATCAACATAATAGAATGAAAATCAATAAGAGAATGAAATAGTGGGGACAATCATAAACGATTATATTGTATCATAATTGGTTGATACATTGTTGTACCTTCTATAGTCCCTTCATGTGGTCCTGCTCTTACCACAATTTACTATTCATATGGACAATGGTAGTGGCTTATCACAAGGAAGCTTTTTGAGTTTAATATTCAACAAAACTTTGGCATATGGTACTTTCCTCTCCTTTTTGATCTATGGAGACAATGATTTTTTAAATGTCTCTAAGGAGTGATCATATTAGATCTAGACATTTTATTGACCATGTATAGTCATTTTATCCTTGTCCACTGAGAGTGATAAACTTTGATCTTGTTTGAGTTTATCCATGCAAACTGTCCCTAGTTCTCCTTTGCAGTGCAACTAGTGTATTGTTAGCCCTCCATTTCACTTTTCCAAACTGATAAGGGCATTTCTTAGCCTAGTCATGTTGGCTTCTAGTGGAAGGGGAGCATTAAAGGAACCAAATATGTGTTTTCTAAAGCTTCCACTAACCAATTCATGCATACTGTCTTGTAAAGTCTTGTTCTCTTCTAGTAGAAATAAGGGGTTTGCTTTTTAAGCTATAATAGACTCCCCCTAATGTATGAGGCCAAAAGAGAAATTGATGTTTGAAATACATTATAACAAAAATAGTGAGCTAGGCAAAGAGAGGGAACCACATACAGATGACCTATTGAGGCTACAACAATAATAGTTAGATACATATAAAATAAATCATAGAGGAAAGCATACCCATACTTGGCACTAAGGGAATAAAGCATGGCCACCCACACAACATACTTCAGACTCATGTCATGAAAGACTAGTCATGATACAATGTAGTTCTTTGGCACAATAGATATGAATAGGGCTTGACAATGATGTAAGTGCCTACAAGGATGGCCCTTGAAGTACATAATACATTCTCCAATGCATATTGGGGTCAAGTAAATGTGAATTACTGAGGTAGTAATATCCCCCAAGGTCTCTGACTCATCCTGATGGTATGACTCTATTGCATGTAAATGAGTGAGGTAATGTTGAGCATGATGGGAGACAATTTGAATACCAAGCATTGGGGGATCCCATTAACAGATGCAAGGGTGACCACCAATGATGAAAATGGTTCCCAAGTTACCTAACACAATATATAGAGTGAAAAAGAATGAGATGATGTCCAACACTCCTAGAATCAGTCAACATGGGCCAATTGAGGTAAACCCACTATCAGCCATGAGGAAACCTACCACTAAGGACTACAAGCTCGAAGGTGCTAGACTATTTAAATGTACATCATAGATAAAGTTTTGATTTTGATGGGAAGAGTTCCTTTGATATAGGAACTTGATGCACCCCCCTTCAGTTGACATGACATTGACACTAAGAAGGGATAATTTGAGGGGCTATATTCACAAATGCGTTAATTTTCGATGCTTTCTCCAACTCAAAAATACACCAATTTCCACTTTTTTCTAAAATGATTTATCCCAATTTTATAGTATAAAAGTATTTTAACCTAAAATTCACCAAAAAATTATATAGACTAAACATAAAATCATTAGAGATATAAACATTTTTACAAAGATATCACCAAACATTTCACAATTTTCATATTAGGAACTAGAAATATTCACCAAGGCTTCTAAAATTTAAGATAAAATTTCATCATTGAAATTTTCCTTGACACCAAGATGAGGCATCTGATGATAGAAAATAAAGAAATGATGCACCATTGACATAGAGATGGTTGTCACAAAAGGTATAATGATACTTGAAGATGGTCATCTCTAGCTAGGACTTCACTTGAACATATAAAGGTAGGATACAAATGTGAACTTGAAAATGTGTATATGTGGCAAGGAGAATATCAAGAGGGGCTTTCCATCGTATCATGGTAGTAGACCTCAGATCAATAATGCATAGGAAACACATAGAGTTGGGGATGTTGGACATAACATTCCTCATATCTATGGAACATTAGGTAATAGGCAAGTGAAACACCGCACATCTATTATCGAGGTGGACAGTAAACCTTGTGATCAATTTTTCTCTATTTTGATGGACCCTGGATCTAACTATCGTTATGTTAATTCTGACCTAGTGGATAAGTGTGGTTTGGATAAAGAAGTGCATGTAGAATCTTGGTTGGGCTAGTTGGCTACATGTACAAAGAAATGAATACATTATTGGGTAAGAGCTTGTGCATTTCAGTTTAATGGTTTTCCTACAGCAGTTCATATGAATGTACTTCCATTGGGTTCATGCAGTATGCTTCTAGGTATGAATTGGTTGTAGCTTCATAGGACCAAAGTAGATTACTATGAAAATACCATTGAGTGCTTGGATGATAATGAGGAACAAATAATCTTGTAATCTAAGAAGAAGTAAACATTAATTAGAATGGTTACAACTATGCAGGTGAAGCATTGTTGCAGGAAAGGATGTGTGCTATTTGTAATGCATATTTATAGTTATAAAGGTAAGGATGTGGAAGATGTAGAAGTTTTGACGATGTACCTGATCTTGTAGGAGTTTTAGGATCTGTTTCTTGTAGAGGTTTCAGAGTTGGTTCCTCATAGGGAAGTGGACTCTTCTATTGAGTTGGTACCAGGGGTAGCACCAGTGTCAAAGGCACTCTACAAGATGAGCACTTGAGAGTTAGTGGAATTTAATTTGTAGATGAAGGAAATGCTTGACAAAGGAGGGCATCGATATTGTTTGTGAATAAGAAGGATGGTACTCTTAGACTGTTCATTGATCATAGGTAGTTGAAAAAGGTAACAATCAAGAACAAGTATTCGTTGCAGAGGATTGATGACTTGTTTGATTAGTTGAAGGGAGCATTGGTGTTCTCAAGATTGATTTGAGATCAGGATACCATAAAGTAATTATCAAATGAGAGGACATCTACAAGACAACTTTTTGGGCGAGGTATGGGCATTATGATTTGTTTGTAGTTCCATTTCGTTTGACTAATGCAGCATATAGTTTTATGTCATTGATGAATAGTGTGTTTATTTGTTATTTGGACAGGTTTGTGATAGTATTCATTGATGACATCTTGATATATTCTAAGAATGAGGAAGAGCATGAAGAACCTTTAGTCGTAGTTTTAAGATTGTTGAGAGAGCATTAGTTGTACGCAAAACTTAGAAAATGCAGTTTCTTTAAGACATAGGTACATTAATTGGGGCATGTTGTTTCCAATGAAGGAATAGTACTAGATACAAAAATGATAAGGGCTATCATGGAATGGGAAGCTCCTAGGAATGTGGATGAGTTACGGTCATTTATGGGGCTAGCAGGTTACTATAGAATGTTCATTAGAAACATCTCGTGGATTACATATCCTATCACATCATTGCATCGAAAAGGGAATAAATTTCAATGGATAGAGGAATGTGCAACAAATTTCAAGAAATTGAAATAGTTGTTGAAAAATGATCTAGTTTTAAAGATTTCAAATCCAGATTAAGAGTTCGTGGTGTGTAAAGATGCTTGTAAAAAAGGACTTGGCGAAATCTTGATGCATGATGGATAGGTAGTGGCTATGAGTAATGGAAACTCAATGAGCATGAGTAGAAATATGTTACACATGATCTTGAGTTGGTAGTGATCATACATGCTTTGAAGATATCAAGACACTATATTCTTAGATGGAGGTTCATGTTCATGAGTAATCACATTGGATTTAGATACTTATTTGGCCAACCAAATATGAATGTCAGGAAATTTGGATGGTTGGCGATGATCAGTGAGTTTCACTTCGAGATTAGGTACATCAAAGGAAAGGAAAACATGGTTACAAATACTCTAAGTAGAAGAGTGCAGATGAATTACATAAAAACTATGAGTTCATATGTGAAAGATTGATAGGATCAGATCTTACAGGCAGGATAGCAGGATGAGAGGTATAGGGAGCTTAGGCATAGGTTAGAGTAGCAGGGTACAAGTGAACAGGATGTGGACTATCATCTCATGGAAAATGGCTTGATCATATTTAGGGATAGGATCTATGTGTCGAAAAATAGTGAGCTCAAGAAGCTTATCTTGAGGTGATTTCATGTTAATCCATATTAAGGTCATCCAACATATCAGAAGACATTGATAGCAATGAATAAGTTCTATGATTAACCAAATCTGAATAACGAAGTGGCAAAGTTTGTGGCTAGATGTTTAAGCTGTCAATAGGTAAAACCATAGTATAAGCATCCAGGTGGTCTAATACAGCTAATTCTAATTACAAAGTGGAAATGGGAGGTGGTTTCCATGGATTTAATTATATATTTTCCAATGAAATTCAGACAACATGTTTTTATTGTGGTTGTGTTTGATAGGTTGAAAAATGTAGCACACTTCATTCTAGTGACTTCTACTTATTTAGATGGTGAGGTAGCATACAATTTCATCAGAGATATAGTGAGATTTCATGTTGTTATGAAGAAGATTGTATCAGATAATGATGCCAAGTTCACTCCTACGTTCTAGAAAGAGTAATTTGCATGATTGGGTATATATTTGGCCTTCAACACATCTTATCATCCGTTGATAGATGGAAAAACAGAGAGGATCAATAGGATATTGGAGAATATGTTGAGGATGTATGTGATGCATCAACAATGGAAATGGGAAGAGTATATTCCACTGCTTGAATTTTCTTACAATAATGGCTATCAGGAGACATTGAGGATGAGTTCATTTTAGGAACTCTATGGGTAGAGTTGTAATACTCCCATCAACGAGAGTGATCTAGTGAATAGGGTACTGATTGGGCTAGAAATGTTGGCAGAGATGGAACAAGAAAAATGTAGGTTAAAGAAGAATCTAAAGGTATCATAGGATATAAAAAAGAGTTATGCAGATAAACACATGGAATTTAAGGTGTTTCAGGTTGGGGAGCATGTGTACTTTCACATCATGTCCTAGAAGAGCTCCTTGAGCATTGGGTCATGTATGAAGATAGAACCTTAGTATTGTGGGAATTTTAAGATCCTTGATAGGATTGGACTAGTGGCTTACCGATTTGCACTGCCTTTGACAGTGAAATTACATAATGTTTTCCATGTGTCATTACTTAAGATGTATATTAAAGACGATGATCATGTGATTGATTCGTCTATATTGTAGGTGGATCCAAAAGGATAATTCCAGCTAGAACCTCAGTTATTTTTGTAGAGAAATATGTTCATCCTCTAGAACTGATCAATCTTGCAGGTTAATGTGTGGTTGAAGCACTTTTGTCCTGGTGAAGCTAGATGGGAGATGGATAATCAGATGCAAACTATGTATCCTTCCTTGTTTACTGATTGAGGCAAAGTTATTTTGGTGTATGTGTTAGGTCCCTATAATACTAATCTAACCATTTATTGTTATTAGTGAAACCCCTTAATTGTATTTTTGTTCCCATGTAATCCCCATATTGTTATTATTGTGCCCCACAGAAGCCCTCTATTGTTATTGTTGTGCCCTTACACTATTATTGTTTTGTCGGCTGTAATTATATTATGACCCCTTAGACTCCTATATATATAAATGAGGTCTTGTCATTTGTATCATCCAAGAATTTTTCATTTGTGTAATGTAAAGGAGGTTGCCCCATCGAACAGGTTAATTTTTAAGTCGTTGATCTACCTTTTCTATGTTTCTGTGAGATGGTTTCATAATAGTATGTATATATGTATATGGATGTAAACACCACCTCGAGTTATGTTATAAAGCTCCAATAAGAGGTATCATTGTTATGTTTTTCATGTTGTTGTTTCTTTTCAGTAGGTTATTCATTGTAAATACTGCAGCAATCTAAGTTAAAAGGATCCATGGGAAATATGTTTTGGTTTTCGGTTATTTTGTTGGTCATAGGTGTCATTGAACTCCAACGATGGTGTGCCCCTAAGTGGGATGTGTCTATAAAAACCGCAGGTTAAAAATCCATGTAATAAAGTTAGTAAAAAAAAATAAGATGAAGGTCACGGGATGCGTACCCCAAGCTGAATGTTGGGAAAAAAATCATAGCAAGTGTTCATTTGGCTTATTATGGATAGGGGAAGTTTGCAAAGGAAATGATAAAGGCTTCAGGAAGGAAAGAGGCATTAATTGGAATTTTATTTATTAAAATAATGGAAAATAGGAGAAAAGTAAGGTGAAAGGACACATGTTGCATGTGAGGAGGAAATTGAAGAAAAATAATGGAAATTAAAGAAAATAGAGACCTCATTAATAAAAAGGCTTCTTAGGTTCAGTTCACAACCTTTTGTCAGTTCATTTTTTGAGCTCTCTCTCTCATACTCTTTCACACTTAGAATATTCTTGCAGCATTCTAGCATTAGAGAAAGGAAGAGAAAGGAAGGATAAGGATGCAAAGGGAAGAATAGATATAGAAGAAAGGAGTTGGATCAAGTGGCTACAATAGGATTACATGCAGGTACCGAGTTTCCTATATGATTTTATTGAAAGTTTTGGCATGCATGGTATATGGATTTGTGTATTTGGTTCACTTGTTGTGATTGGCATGGGTTTTGCTAGGTGTGATGGTGGTTTGGGATTTGCCTTTCCATTTTTAGATAGCCATGGTGTGATGGGGTTCGTTTACTTGGTTGAGATGGATTTCGGGATGGTTTTGGAATTGAATAGGGTGCTCTCAGGAAAACTTCCAAAGGCCTAGCAATAACTTGACTGATAATGGTGGGATACACGCTAAATACTAAGGGTAGAGATGGGAAAATTCCTCATGATTTAGGTGGAGAGATCTGGAGGAATCCATGCTTATTTAGGGCCTAGTGATCCCTTGACCAATATATTGTAGGATTGTGTCAAATCTTGTAGTGTATATTTATTGTTTGGGCTTAGGAATCCCTTGAAAGATATATGGTGGGATGCACGGTAAAGCCTAGTTGTATAGATGAGGGTTTTGAGTGTAGGAATCCCTTGACTAGTAATGACGGATACATGGTAAATCCCGAGGAAGCCTTGGTTGGTTTTCTTATGAGTCCCACATTCATGCCTGGAACATGGAACATGGTTGATTGGTTAAAAGAAAGATTTGGTTTGACCCAATCTATAATCGGGTGGTACATGGAAGTCTCTGACTTCGTTGGATTTTGAAAATGTTAGCAAGAGCTATTTTCCTTTGTATTTAATGAGTAATTGTATTTATTATTATGTGGATTTGATGGTTGTTCTATAATTGTTATTATTCTGTCTATATGTTGGTTATAAGCATGGTTTTATGAAAAAATTGAGTTATGCCTCTCATCATCATTTGGTTAGTAAATGAAGTGTTAAGGAATGTATTACATAATAGATGATAATGAAACTATTATATTAGAGCATCATACCTTCTTTACGATTCTCAAATAAGTATGAGACCCTTATGTTCAGATATGTGATTATGACCTGTAGATTTCATATTCATTATGTGTTTGACAGAATGTTTGTCATGGTTAGGCCTGGTTAGGTCAAGTTATTGTATAAGTTTTGTATGTAAGGATTTTTTACTATGTAATTTATCATTTCTCAGAGTTTCGTTAAGTTCTAGGTAGTTGTCTAGAGACTATCCTTGAAAAATTGCCTCAAATATCGCGGTCACAAGCACACAACTAGGTGAAAAATACTACAGTCTCTCCCTTGTAGGCTTGTGTATACAACTATAGGGTTACAGTTGCATTCCAACGGTGTTGTTTAGGCATCTGGGAGTCCAGGACAGAAGAAAAAAAAGGTTTAACTTAGAGTCTGAGCACTTGGAAGGGTGGTTTAGCCTTGGGGTTCCTATAGCACCTTAGGGAGGTTTGTAAGGCTTTGATTTTGTCGGTTCCACTTCCATAATGTGATCTAGGAGGTTGAATCATACCATATTAACTCTTCATCACATATTTACCTCGGTGTACTACTAATCCTCGGTAAGTCTTGGAGGAGGTTCGTTACAAAGCTCTTCATCGATATTCCTTTGAAGTAGATCCTTACATTTCGATTATTTTCCTTTCTTGTGATTTTTGCGCTGTCGATCTTGCATTATTTGTTGACATTTCATCTCTTTTCAGTTTCTTTGCAGGAATTTTAATCCATTCTTTCTATTACAAGTATCATTATGTTGTCCCAGGTTGTGACTATTCACATTATGTAACTCTTCACATTCTGGTCATGATTACGATCGAGCCTTTAAGTGCTTGCATTCCTTTTTGCTTAGCATTGTTATGTTTTATCTTGATTGATGGTCTTTCATAGACGATCTTGAGCCATTTCAAACAAGATTGCAGTTATAGAAATGAAGGCCCTGTTGTCTTGGAAGGTTGTGCCCTAGAAAACCAAGTTTTCCTCTTGAGCACAATCTAGAATAGTAAGCCACCCTTACTCTCAGAAATTGCACCCTCCTTGAGAGCATGGCACATTAAGAAGAAAAACCATTGAAGATTTGCGCTTCAGACTTGCACCCTACGCCCTCCTCAATTTTCTTAAGTGCATAATGTATAAGGAAAGCTTAATCATGTCCCCTTCATGCTTCAGAATTTCACCCTACGTCCTCTTCACTCCGCTTGAATGCAAAATGCACCATGAACCAATAGTGGTTCCCATTCATGCTTCAGACTTGCGCCCTATTCCCTTTAGCTCTCTCTCCTTTTGCTTGAGTTCATAATGCACCTTGAAGCCTCATGTTCACCTTCATATACAACTATTGTTGTAATATGTGCCCTCCTTTGTCTTGATGCAATTTTCTTGCCTCAATAATGACCATGTCGTGTGTTTGATAGGATTGCACTCCTAGCCAAAGTTGATGGCTCTTTGAACATGATCTGTTGAGTTATATACTGTAATAGATAAAGGATTTCTTAAAGCTAATATTTTTAACCCTCAGTGTGCTTCCACATCCAAGTGTTCCATATACTACTGTCACTACTCTCTCAATGTAACAACTCCTCCCACATTTACCCACTTTCACCGACTTTCCCAGGGTAAACATGAGTTGAGGGTCACTATGATATGACTCAACCTCCTATGTGACCTTAAGGAAATGGAGTAAACAATTGAAGACCTTAATGACTTCCCTCAAGTTCCACAAGACCTCGATGAGTAACCTAACCCCTCTTAGTGTCCAACCCATGAGACAACACACTTTTTCCTTGACCTTGAGCCCCAATTGCTCCATTTCCAATGGTTCCATGTGACTATGGATTCCCAACCACTCCCATAGGCCTGCATCAGTGTGACTATGGCCCCTTTGTGTCAGTGCCACTATAATAAAAAAGGTCATTGGTGAGGGTCATGCTTGTGATAGACCTTTAAGGTCCGTCACCAATGTCGCATATGGTGACGGTCTTTAAAAAAGCATTATTGTAAGTGTATATAGTGATGGTTGTTTATAGTTTGTCACCAAATCCATTTTCAATGACAATTTTGGTGAGGGCCGTTAAAGGCCTGTCACTAACTCTCTCTTTGGTGACACTTTTGGTGAGGGTCGTTAAAGGCCCGTCACTAATTCTCTCTTTGGTGACACTTCTAGTGACAATCTTTTATTAAACATCACAAATGATCTTTTTGGTTACTTTTTGTGACGGTCAATAAATGTTCGTCATCATTTATCATTCCAATGAGGTTTGATGATGCTTCATGCCTCTGATAGAACTTTAAAGTCCATCACCAATGTCGCATATGGTGACGGTCTTTAAAAAATTGTTGTTGTAAGTGTATATAGTGATGGTCCTTTAAGGTTTGTCACAAAATCCATTTTCAATGACACTTTTGGTGAGGGTCGTTAAAGGCCCATCACTAATTCTCTCTTTGGTGACACTTCAAGTGACGATCTTTTATTGATCCTCACCAATGCTCTTTTTCGTTACTTTTGATGACGGTCAAAAAATGTTCGTCATCATTGATCATTCCAATGAGTTTTTTATGATGCTATTTACCTGTTACTATACTTTTTTTCAAAATATAATGATTTCAGACCATTGTTGTGGAGTCTTTTTCATTATGTGTCCAAGGTCATAGTTGTTATAATAGCAAATCAATTTGTTAAGAAGTAATTAGTGTGTATCAGTTCCCTCATGTCATAAGAATATAGTCTTCCTATGAGACAACACATGATTCATCTCTATTAGGTTTATTATCTAGCAAATTTACTTTAAATAAAGTTCCACTAGTGTGTGTAGGAACTATATTATTTAATTCATAATCAAGCTCTGTCAATTCTATTAATGAGAGATACCTAGCACTCCTCAACACTCATGGTGCACCTTAACATTATTTGGAACAATACACTAACATTACTTGGAACCTCACATGTCTTGGAACATCTTTGTACCTGGAACGTCTTTCTACCTAGAACATCTTGCCATGAGTAGGACACCAAAGCACATGTTGGCATGCCATAGCATAGAATAGCACTGCCCTATCATGTGTTGGCATTCCTTGTAGTCCCTATCATGCCTTGGAACTCCTTGGAATAATATTTCATTGACAAAAATTAGCACTTGGCACACATTGGCACTTGGCATGTATTGGAACATACTACTAGTGTGCCTAGCATGCCCCTTTTGAAAAAGATAAAGTCTTGAATTATTAACCATCTAATGTGTTCATTTCCTTTCATTTTAGCTTGGTTATTCTTTTTGTTGCCCTAAAAATCCTTGACGCATATTGGCATACTCTGGCACCCTGCACATCCTAGCATGTCTTAGCACCTGGAATGCCTTGGCACTATTTGGCACATGTTAGCACACCTCGGAATTACCTAACACACTCTAGCACTTCTTGACATTCCCTAATATTCCCTGGCATGCCTTACCTGTTCTTAGCATACCTTGTCACTCCCTCCTTGGGATGATAACTAGCACTGATTGACGCTCCCGACCAACACACCATTATATTCATTCACTTCCATGCATTTTAACCTAGTGCTCCCTTGTGTTGTCCTAGTACTCCTTAACACTCCTCAGCATGCATTGAGACTCTCTAGCAGACCTTAGCACTCATAAGTGAAGAATGAAGCTTGTAACCAATGTTACCAGACTCGAAATAGATAATAAATGGGTGAGACAAAAGAGCTAAGACTTTTAATCAGATTGGGAAAAAATGGAAAAAAAAATCGGAAAAAATCAGGAAAATATCAGTGAATTCAATAAATAAAATATACACATATATTGAATTAAAAAAAAAAACATTTTTCATTGATATCTAGTAAATCCATGTCCAAACAATTCATAATATCAATAGATGTCCAAAATATCATGAATGAATAAGAATCTCATATATGTTATGAGTCCAAACATGATCCAAAGTACTGAGTCATGACTCTTAACTAGTGACTACATAGAACTAGAAGCAATTGTATCTAAAAGTTTACAAACAACTGCATACTAATTAGAAAAAATAAGTAGCTAAGAGTCTAAGACTCTCAAGAGTGAGAACTAGAAGTGATTCCTCCCACTCGTTCGCTTGCTTGACTCTCAAAGTTCTTCAAGTCATGTAGGCTTAAAAGAGGAGCCACCTCTAATTGGACCCAATCTGTTACATTTTTAGTTTGCAAATCTATCTCTTCAAGGTCTATTGGTGAATGATCCAAACCTATCATTATCACGAGACATTGAAATGTGAATTTAAGTTTGACTTTGAACTTTAAAGTTTAAACCTTAAATTCCAAATCAGATTATGAAACCTTCAAATTCAAGCTCTCACCTAGTATTTTCTTGTTGCGAAGTTGTAGATTGTAATCGAAAAATACAAGGTCATTTAAGTGCTTTTGTGTCAATCGGTGGCGCTTCTGAGAAAGTATTTTCTCAAACATGCTCCAATTTCTCTCACAACCTAAAGCACTGCATGCTTGGTTTAAGATTCGAATGGCAAATCTCTTCAAATCTGGCATATTGCTACAAAAGTTTTCCGCCAAAGACCTAGCAAGTGGCAAGGGTTCGTGAGTAGATGTACTAAATACTAAATAGTAAAAACTTAAAAAGACAAAAAAAACTAACAAAAAATTTAACATACACAATAAAGTTTAAAGAAATTTAATGAACTGATAAAGCCTTCAAACCTCAAAGGGTACCTGGCAACACCTTAGACCATTCTCGTATAACACTAGTATAGGAAAATAATTTAGGTGGTGCTCTATAATCCTATATTTGGGAAAAGACACGAAATTGAAATTCTCGATCAGGAAAGCACCTTTCCATGCATGTCATAAGTCCTCTGTGAACCTCCCCATCCTCATTAAATTTTCTCTTATCAGAAAAATACTATGGGTTTAAGAAGTATTGTTGGCTTGTTGGGGCCTGACCCAGCTTCAGAGGTGATTTAGCCAAAGAAATCCCGGTACTACTGGCCCTTTCAGCAATACTCCACGCAGCGTAGGTTGAGGTCTCACCTGAGGTAGTATGGGTCGGTGCTAGAACTAGGTTTCCGCACACTGGAGATGTCTGACGAGTTCAAGTGGTTCACGGTTCGGCCCTGTGCGAACATCACTACGTGCACTTACCTGTACCTTGCCACCTATGATGTTGGCTTTGCATAGCCCTACTTGGGGGTCGAATGTTGTTATTACCCAAGTCCTTACTAGTAATTCACCGCTACTTGATCAAATTAGCTTATTAGCATGTGTAAAGTATACTTAGCAATATAAATCATTCATACAAGTGCGTGCAGTAAATAAACAATATATTTGCAATTGATATCAAACATGTAATAACTCAAGAATAGATACACAAAATTTTGATAAAAATTCTCTTTATTATTCTCCTCTTCGGTTACAGACACGACTCTGCCTTGCACACCCAGCTACAGGGGTCTCCGCACTCAGCTACGTACAACTATGCCTCTATGCACTTAGTTGTAGAGCCTTTTATTACTCTACGACCCAAGACACCCTTAGACACTTGCTCCGTGCTTCTACTTCTATATCTCATACTTCGTTCTCCTTTTCTCTCTTTTACACTTAGAGCCTCACTCTATTTATACAATCCCATGGTCTGTGGACCATGGGTAGGCCAACATTAGATTACAAACTAGGGCGAACAACCCTATGACTCTAATATACTTCCGCGCCCATAATTCGTGGGGCTTTACAACATCATTCAATCAAAACATGGGTTTTGATCCCCAAAACATGCCTCGGGGGGATTCCATTCCCAACAGGCCCCCAACACAAACATCGTGATTCATTCTCGAGTCACTCTATTAGCGCGGTGATGTTGGCATAGAGTTCTTCCAACAATCCTCTAACTGTGCTGATGTCGGCAATGCACTGAGTCGCTGCTTGCAGGATCTATTGCATCCTTTGTTATGAGACGTCCGTGCCTAGTTTGCTTTTTTGCATAACATGTGCATCCCCTATATGTGCCCTAGCTTTCCTTCGATGTTTGTTGTGATAGTGAAAGCCTCGTCGATCCACGGCTAGACGCACACTTTGAGAACTGCCTCCTTATGTCGCACCACATCCACCTGTTCCTTTAGTGCCTTGGCTTGCTGCATCCTTGCAAGTCACTGAGTGAGGACCATTGTCTGCGCACTTCCTGTAACACTGTGGTATTTTTGCTGTAGTTCTTGTGCCTCTATCTCCAGGCGCTGGATGTTTGGGTCCTCCTACAAAGTTGTGAGGACCTAAAGTGCTTGCTCCAACAAAGTGGTACAGTCTTGCACTGCACCTCCAATTCTTCCAATCCCGCTGCAATAGTGCTAGCGCATTGTTCATGAATCTCAGGGGGAGTGGAAGGCTACACCTTTAGTCATAGCTCAGTGATTTGAGGATTCAGCTCCACCTGAACCTTGTTCATATCTTATTTAGCCTTATGGACTCCAGCTTCCAGCATGTGAATCTGTAGCTCTACTGGTAGATCTGCTAGGATGGCCAGCTCCGAGACGCGTCAGAAAGTGTCATCTACCACTTGCACCAACTATTTGTTCTGGACACCAATTCATCACGCTCTAGACAGAGTTGTTCCATGTTGATCTTTTGTTCGCTGAGAACTTAGATCGCATGGCTCTCCCTAGCATGCAGCGCTGCCAATATCCCATCCTTTAGCAGATACAGTTTCTCTCATGGAAGGGTAGCCAAATTAACATTGAGGCCTTTGATCATGTTAACCACAAATCTATTGGTCGCATTTGCTGCTACTAGGGATCCTTCTAATAACACTATGGTGTTTTCCATTTGTGCGCGCAACATCTACTCTTCTACCGAGGATCCTGCTGCGAGGTGGGTCGAAAGGGTACCCAACTGAGGGGGTCGCACCTGTAACTCCTCTAGCTATGCCCTGAGGACCCCAAACATAGTCTGGTGCTCCTACATAAAATCCTGAAGGGCCTCATTGGTGACATCATGAACCATCTCGCCGATGTCATGGAGGTCACCTTCGGTTAAGGTGATCAGGTCAATGGCAAACTTTGAGGCCTTGACTTTCTTCTTTGGTCTTGTTCTCTCTGCCATGTGTGGGTGCTTCAGTTGTGTGGACGTGGTTCTTGGGTCCATGCTCCCTTGTGTTGTTTCTACTTCCTCTACCTCCTGCACCTGTGAGGATGTTTCTTGGTCCTCATCCACCTTCACTGTTACTTCTTCTACTACCTGTGATGTTGCTGCTTCTGCAACCTTTTTTTTCTTTGTGACTTTTTGTGTCACTTTCTACACTACCATTTCCTTAGTTGTTGTTGTTTGCTGCCTCCTTTTCTTGGCCAATTGTCTGACGTGCAACTTGGCATCATCCTTCTTCTTCTGTGCTGCCACATTCTCAAGTTCTTCTAGGTCTGGGATGTGCCATTCCAGAGGCCATGTCTCCAATATAGTGAAGGTAGCATCATCAATGGCTATAGACGGGAGCTTCGTCCACCGCTTCATTATATCCTTGCGCGCCCTGATGTATACATGATCTGAATCGGATCCATAAACAACTGTCATAGAACCGTGATTAAAAATAGGTCAAACAAATCCGTGAAGAATCCAAGACAGCAATCGAAAACACCCTGAACCAGTGGCCATGGTAGCCGGCGGGAACGACGAGGACCTCGATCAAAGAAAGCTGACCGAGGCCCATGGAGACTGCGCAGGAGGTCAAAATAGCCCCTGAGAGCCCTGGATCAAGAAAAGGAGTTGATTTTTGATGCGCGTTAGCGCTAATGCGCATCGCTGGGAAAACTGGGCTGGGATGGTAAAGCCTAAAGCACTCGGTCACATTGGAGCCAGAGGACCATGGGCAGAAAAGCGAAAAAGAACCATCGTACGAAGGTGAGATCCACAACCTGGAAACCAGCGGTTTGATCGGGGCGCCCTTGAATGGTAAGTAGTTTTGGAGAAAACAGAGTGAGCACCCTCAGCGATCGATGCATGGCAGTAGAGGAGAGAGAAAAACCGTCGCGATCGCGTGCTATCGGTTGAGCAAGTCAACCACGCTCGATGTAGGAATGATGTTGGATCTGGAGGAGCCCGAATTGGATGGCTGAGATTGCGCCTGATGGACAGAGCAGAATTGACAGGGGATTAAGCCATGATTTAGGAGGATTTGGAATCCGTTGACCGCCACGATGGAGAAAGGCAACAAATCGACGAGTGGGCTGGGACAGTTCCAATGGAGACGCGTGGCTACTTCCTGAGCGTTATGCTGACGCCGAACAGGGAATTCCAAGCACGCGGGCGACAGGCAAATCGACGTAGGAAGGATAAGAAACGAACAGGTACAGAGGTCGAATGGATAAAGCCATGAACAAAGACAGTGAATAGGAATTATTCGAACGAGGAACAAAAGAGAAAAAAGAGACAGTGAACAATGAACCCTAAGAGGAGGACTGAGCACAGAGAGCAGTAAAGCCAAGTAGAGGTGATAGAGGGCCGCACTGACAACAGGCAGCATCAAGCACCAGAGAGCTTGAGGAATCAAGCCTTCCCAGAGAGGAATCTGTCTGGATTGAGCATCACAGTTGGCTCTTTCCACTGTAGACCAAGGGTCACAGAGCTGGTAGGAAGAACAAGAGTTTTTGTAATCTGAGTGGCTTGGGGAATCCAAGAGCCACCTTGCCAAGCGAAATCTGCTTCAGGAGAACTCATATTGAGTCCGTGTATTGTAATTTTCTCTGCTAAAAGACACAATAAAACAAGGCCACCACTGAAGCTGGACCAGAGATGTAGCCCTGGAGATTAGGGTGAACTCCTTATTAAATAACTGTTTATTTCTTTATGTTGCTTACTGTATTTCTCTGCTGTCTTTCCATTTGAAATGTTTGTTTATTGGCAATCTGATTGATCCGTTGCTTAAATAACACAGAACACACACCAGCACATGAGTCTGTAATACCTGTTGTTTAATAAATCTTAACTGATGTCATTCATAGGGTGAATATCAGATCAAGTGGTATCAGAGCTCTAGGTTGTAAGGTTAGACAAGCTTGTGTTGGTTTAGCTGTGAATGCTCACTAGATCAAAGCTCAAATTAGCAGAAGGAGAGTTGGTGGAAACTAATCCTGAAATTGGGAGAGTCTATTCTCGGAAGACAATGTTAGAAGAAGGTTCTGTAGGGCCAGACTCTCAATTCTTAGAAATTTTCCTAGCTATAAAGTCTATGGTAGAGGAGATGTATAGGGACTATAAAAAGCATAAGGGTGAAGATTCATTAGGCTCTAAACAAGATAAAGAAGAAGATGAATCTCATTCCCATGACCACTCCAAAGGAATGGGGAAAGAAGAAAGCTTCCCTACACCTACTAGTAGCCCTGTGCATGATAAGAAGGCATCTTTGATTAAGTTATATGTTAAATTTGACTTGCCTATATATGATGCAGAGTTGAACGTTGAAAAGTTGGACAACTGGATAGGACAAATTGATGTGTATTTCAGAGTACAAAATATAGACTCAGACAAGAGCAAGATTCAGTTGGCAAACCTATGCCTAGGGGGCACTGCCTTGGTTTGGTGGAAAGGTAGAACCCAAGCTGATGTGAGGAAAAATGGTAAGATCATCTTTGTCTGGAGTGACTTTGTTACTACAATCAAAAGACAGTTCTATCCATTGGCCTACATGCAACAAGCCATGATGAGTTGGCAAAATCTTTGGCAGTTGAAAGGGAAAAGTCTACAAAGGTATACTCAAGAGCTCGGAAAGAGAGCATTGATGTTGGGTATTTCATTAGACTCACCAGAAACTCTTTTGAAGTACATTAGTGGTCTACACAGCTACATGAGGCATACCATCCTCATGTTTAATCTCACTAGTATAGATGAGGTTTCTATACAAGCTACTCATCTACATGCTAGAGGAAAGAATGGAAATCCAGAAGTTGGGGACGATCCCAACCCACTGTAAGCAAGAGCAAGGAGAAAAGAAAGCAGAAGTGGAAAGAAAGGAAGGCAAACACTGCACAAAAAGGCAAAGCTTCATGCACTCACTATAAAAAGGAGGGGCATGATGATGAGCATTGTTGGATTGTGCATCCAGAGCTGAGACCTAAGAAGTATGAGGGAAAGAAGAAGAAAGCTGCTGCAACTATTCAGAAAGATTTGGGGTCAGACTCGGGAGATGAAACAATCATTGTAGCCACAGGTATAAAAGGTAAGAATTCTGAAGCATCTACTAGTAATTTTTCTCAATATGTTATTGATGAAGAATATGAGAGAAAATGACGTGAGCTTTTTCATATTCGAGTTGTTTCCAAAAATCAAAAGATTGATACTTTGTTTGATAGTGGCTCACAAGTAAATTTGATTTCTGAAGCAATTGCAAAGAAATTGGGATTAACAAATATACCTCATAAGAAACCATACCCATTAGGATGGTTGAATGATAAAGCACAACTAAAGTGACTAGACAGTGCAAACTAAAGTTTTCTTTTGGGTCAACATTTGTAGATGAGGTTGAGTTAGATGTAATTCCTTTAGATATATGTGGAATTGTTTTAGGAAGTCCTTACTTGTATGATAGAAAAGCTATTTTCTATAGAGATGAGAACAAGTATCTAGTTGTTAAAGATGGAGTCGAATACTTTGTAAGAGCTCATAAGCTCAAGAATAATTATACTCTCGTAAACTCAGGACAAATGAAAAGAATGATAAATTCATGCAAACAGTTCTTACTAATGGTTGTAAAGGGAAAAAAATATGATAAAACCAATGTATTTGAGGGCTGTAAATCTGATCAGTAGGCTGATATAGAAAAGATTGTTTCAGAGTATGATGTCTTGTTTCAAGAACCTCAAGGTCTGCCACCCAAAAAGGGAATAGTATATGATATTATTTTGCAGCAATATGTTCCTTTGCCTAACATTGGGATGTACAGGTTATCTGCTTTAGAGAATGCTGAAATCAAGAAGTAGGTGCAGGAGTTGCTCAAAAAATGGTTCATCAGTCCTAGCACATCACCATGTGGGTCACCAATCATTTTGGTGAGAAAAAAAGATGGCTCATGGAGAATGTGCATTGATTACCGAGCACTAAATAAGATAACAATCAAGAATCGTTATCCCCTTCCTCACATAGATGATCTTTTAGATCAATTGAAGGAAGCTGTTTATTTCACCAAGCTGGATTTGCATAGTGGATACCATCAGGTGAGAGTTATAGAGCAAGATGCATGGAAGACTGCTTTCAAAACAAGGCAAGGATTGTATGAATGGCTGGTTATGCCTTTTGGCTTGACCAATGCCCCTGCTACTTTCATGAGATTAATGAATGATGTACTAAGACATTTTCTTGATGATTTTGTTATTGTGTATCTGGATGACATTCTAATTTTTAATAAAATGTGGGAAGAACATTTAAAGCATGTTAAGAAGACATTAGATGTTTTGAAAAGAGAAAAGCTTTCTGTTAAACTCTCCAAATGTGAATTTGGCAAAACCTCTCTAGATTATTTTGGACACATAGTAGGGGGAGGTGAATTGAAAATAGACCCCTCTAAAGTGGCAGTCATTGTAAACTGGCCTAAACCCAAATCCTCTACAGAAGTGAGAAGCTTCTTAGGAGCAACACAATATTGGAGGAAGTTCATTTCAAAATTTTCCTCAATTGCAGCTCCCTTACATGCTTTCACTGGATTGAACAAGGTGTTTCAGTGGGGAGGCAAGCAACAGAAATCCTTCGACACCTTGAAAGAAAAAATTAGTACAACACCTGTACTAGCACTGCCAAATCTACAAAGACCATTTGAGATCCAAACTGATGCCAGTGACTACGCCATGGGAACAGTGTTGACATAGCACAGTAAACCCATATGTTATCATTCTAAGACTTTTAATCCTACAGTAGTTAACTATCCTACCTATGATAAAGAATTCTATGCATTAGTCTAGAGTGTGAAAAAGTGGAAACATTACTTAATGGGAAAAGAAACAGTAATACATACTGATCATCAACCACTTCAATATCTACACACCCAAACTAAGTTGCAAAAATCAAGACACTACATATGGATGGGTTTTCTACAACAGTTTCATCTAGTCATCAGATATAAAAAGGGCATACATAACAAGGTTGCAGACATGTTATCTAGACCCATTACAAATGCATCTACCATACTTAAGCATAATTCTCTGTTGCATGAAAGCTACATAGAACAATATGCTCAGGACATGGACTTTAAAGATGTATATGCAACTTTGAGTGAAGGCAAAAGAGTAGAAGAATTGGCCTATCATGTGAAGGACCGACTCTTATATCATTGTGGGAAACTCTACATTCCCCAAACTCAGAGAGTAAAGATAATTAGGGAAGCACACACTTCTCTGATATCAGGTCACTTTGGGGTAAGTAAAATAGTTGCAAAGGTTCTGTTATTGGCCGAAAATGAATGAGACAGTTTCTAGATATGTAAAGGGGTGTGCTACACGCGCTAAAAGCAAGTCCAGTAATAGAAAACTAGGCTTATACACTCCATTACCAGTTCCTTCTCACCCTTGGGAAAGAATTTCCATGGATTTTGTTGGAGGACTGCCTAAATCTAGGAAAGGTAATGATTATCTATATGTTGTTGTGGATAGGTTCAGAAAAATGTGTATTTTGATACCCTGTAGTAAACAGATTACAGTTGAACAAACTGCAAAGTTGTTCTTTGAACATGTATGGGTTCATTTTGGATTACCCACTTCTATTGTATCTGATCGAGACACCCGATTTGTGGGGAAGTTTTGTTCAAGTCTGTGGGAACTAATGGACACCAAATTAAAGAAAAGCACAACTTTTCATCCACAGACAGATGGCCAGATAGAGGTAGTTAACAGGATAGTGATCCAGTTACTGAGAGGATATTGCAGCAAACACCCTAAGCTTTGGGATGAGCACTTGTGCTATGTGCAACATGCTTACAATAGAGCCAAACACTCTTCTACCGAGATATCTCCTTTTGAGACATGCTTTGGTTTCATACCAAGGTCTCCTTTGGATTTTGTCTTTGGTAAAGATACCATAGTTGATGGACACAGTGATGTGGACAAAGCAACTAGGTTCATTGAATAGATCCATGAGATCCACCAGGTAGTACAAGAACAGTTGGAAAAGAGCCAGGCCAAGTACAAGGCTAGGCATGATAAGCATCGGATGGAGCATAGTTTTCAAGTTGGAGACCAAGTCTGGCTATATATCAGCAAGGACAGGATGCAAGGTTAAGGTAAGAAGCTAAAACCTATCAAGTATGGACCCTTCAGAATACTTGAGAGGATTGGTGAAAATGCTTTTCGCCTTGATCTGCCAGCTTACATGAACATCTACTCAGTCGTAAATTCAGATTGTTTAAGGTTGTTTAAACCTTCAATGATTGAGGACCCTGAAGAGCAGAGTCGATTGCCTTCTGTCGATGACCTACTACCTGAATATCTTAATGAGTTGCAAGAAGATACAATGTTGGACAGGAAGGTAAGGATGATGCGCAGTGGATAGGTGGAATACCTCAGAATTGGGCTTAAAGGTACGAAGCCGAGCAGTGTGAAATGGATTGAGATTGGACAAATGAGACAACAGTTTCCTCACTTAGTCGATGCTTGAAGAAAACCAACTTTTGGTTGAACAAATACGTGAATAATCCAAGACAGCAATCGTAAACACCCTGAACCAGTGGCCATGGAAGCCAGCATGGAACGACGAGGACCTCGGTCAAAGCAAGCTGACCGAGGTCCATGGAGACTACACAGGAGGTCAAAATAGCCCTTAGGAGCCCCAGATTGGGAAAACGAGTTTATTTTTTATGCGTGTTAGCGCTTAGCGCCAACGCGCATCGCTGGGAAAACTGGGCTGAGATGGTAAAGCCTAAAGCACTCGATCATGTTGGAGCCAGAGGACCGTGGGCAGAAAAGAAAAAAAGCGACATCGTACGAAGGTGGGACACACAAATTGGAAATCGGTGGTTTGATCAGGGCACCCTTGAACGGTAAGCGGTTTTGGAGAAAACAGAGCGAGCACCCTCAATGATCGATGCGTGGCAGCGGAGGAGAGAGAAAAATCGCCGTGATCACACGCTATCGATCAAGCAAGTCAACCACGCTCGACATGCAAATGACATTGGATTAGGAGGAGCCCAGATTGGACGGATGAGATCCCACCCGATGGATAGAGCGGAATTTACAGGGGATGAAGCCGCAATTTAAGAGGATTTGGAATCCGTTGACTGCCACGATGGAGAAAGGCAATGAATCGATGAGCAGGCTGGTAGAGTTCCGATGGAGACACGTGGCTACTTCCTAAGCATTATGCTGACACCGAACAAGGAATTCCAAGCACGTGGGCGATAGGTGAATCGACGCAGGAAGGAGAGGAAATGAACAAGCATGGAGGTCGAATGGCTAAAGCCATGAACGGAGAAAATGAAAAAGCATTATTCGAATGAGGAATAGAAGAGAAAAAAACAACAGTGAACAGTGAACCCTAAGAGGAGGACTGAGCACAGAGAGCAGTAAAGACAACCAGAGGTGACTGAGGGCCGAGATAACCACAGGTAGCATCAAGCACTAGAGAGCTTGAGGAATCAAGCCTTCCCATAGAGGAATCTGTCTGGATTGAGCATCAAAGTTGGCTCTTTCCATTGTAGACCAAGGGTCACAGAGCTGGTAGGAAGAACAAGAGTCTGTGTACTGTAAGTGGCTTGGGGAATCCAAGAGCCACCCTGCCAAGCGAAATATGCTTCAGGAGAACTCATATTGAGTCCTTGTATTGTAACTTTCTCTACTGAAAGACACAATAAAAGAAGGCCACCACTGAAGCTAGACCGCAGATGTAGCCCTGAAGATTAGGGTGAACTCCTTATTAAAAAACTGTTTGTGTCTTCGTGTTGCTTACTGTATTTTTCTGTTGTCTTTCCATTTGAAATGTCTGTGTATTGGCAATCTGATCGATCCATTGATTAAATAACACAGAACACACACCAACACATGAGTCTATAATACCTGTTGTTTAATAAATCTTAACTGATGTCACTCATAGCGTGAATATCAGATCAATACATTATGCATGTCGGCTTTGAATTCTGCAAAAATCTGCAGACTGTTGTACACCGTAGGCGACAAGCATGGCATCCGATTGATCCACATCTGGATGCTCATCTCCATGAGCACCCATAATATTTTGGTGTCGTGTATCCTCTTCGCATCCTTTGTGGCCCAGAGCGAAGCGTACTTCGTGGCCTCCACTAATTCTCTGTGAATGACGGGGAATTGGTTGTCCTTTGGCAGTTTCCCTGCTACGATCATTATGGATAACAAAAACCACGGGTAGTGGAAGGAAACCCTGATCTTGGGCTTCGTAACAGTTCTTCAAAAATTCCTCATAGAAGAATTGAGACCAATTGAACTGGACCCCCTCCGCGCACTACTCGACCAGTGCGACCACCGGTGCAGGGACCTCATCGGTGCGGCACTTCCTCATAACTTTGTCGGCCAGGATTTGGGTTGCTACACGGACCCCTTTTTCCATGATGCTAGAGATGGCATAGCCCCTCTTCTTCTTCTCTAGCTTGTATTTTGTCTTCATGGCTTCTGCAAGGGTGAAGACACTACCCTTTCCTTCGGCTATGGTTTCGGGGTACTTCCTTTGTAGGGGTGCCGAGAAATGTGGTCAATTAGGTCTGTCATGATGGGGAAGGCTCCTCCAGCCAAAGATACCCATCATGCACCAGGAAGAGTAGCTTCCTGTTGACGAGAATGGTGATGGGCGTGCAGTGGAAATGTGGTACCCACAGTAACTACAGTAACCCGGCCTTTTCCACACCATGCAACCACTTCTGCAGCTCTAATGTTGTCATCGCCCCTCAGTGTTCTGCTTCATTATGTCCCCAATCTCTAGGTGGGGGAACTTATCGTGGTTAGCGAGGTGCCAATATTCAAACTTCATGGTTGGCATGCGGCCCAGGTGCGTGCCTTCAAACACTATGTCGTCTGGAACGATTGGGGTCTGGAGTGAACTCTTAGTTTCATCCAGGTCCTTCGGCACTTTGGTCTTCCCTTTCCGCGGAGGGACATATGCGGGCAGTTTTGTTGCAGAGCGTGTAGGTTGAATATCCTTGGCCATATCTTTGTCTTCTTCTGTTGTGATGATAAAGGCCTGAAAATTTTCTTCTTCTGCATCTGTGTCGACCATGACAACTTCCCTTTTTCTGCCATTGATAGCTTGTTGTGTAGTGGGTTCCACAGGGGCATGCATACAAGGGCCATTTCTTATTTATACTTCTTGGGCCTCGGCGTTCGCAGTGATTTGGGGATTTTTGCCACAATCCAGGCGCCTTCTGGAACATCATCCACTATTAGGGTCTCCGTGGCCTCGCCAGTGATTACCTCTTCGATTCCCAAACCATCCTTAGTGGTTGTCATCATATCAAGGTTGTATTCTGTCACTTGTGAACTTAGGGGCTCAATTATCGCTTGGATCTCAATGCTTAGTGCTCTGCTCAAGCGCTCAATTCTCAAATGACCAAGTGTTGTTCGCTGGCTAGCCCTTTGTGTTTTATAGCGCCTTTTGAATTCAAATTTGACTGCTCCCCACAATTTTGAGCCATTAAATCTTTCTTGGTGGAAAATTTTCCCAAATATTGCCCATAAATTGCGTCTTAAATGCCCACCACCCACTCCATTTGGCCGCAAGTTGAGCATCCCATAGTGAATAGTGACTTCAACAGTCACTTTCTGGCCAACCCGCGCGGCAAAAAAACCCTCTGTGCGTAGTTGCGGACACTATGAAGCTCTGCTTCTGCACACATCCCCAATATCACACAGCTCCTGGACATAATATTTTATAGTCTCGCACTCCCTTTCAACTCCTTAGAGTGCTAAGAATGTTCTTCCTACGGCTAGTCAGGTGGTCGCACCAACCATGTGGGGCTCCATCCCATCCTACACGATGGTTCGCAAGGAATCCACTCCTTCCATTGTCGTGGTCGGCATCATGCATTCTACCATTTGCAATGCGCTACCCTGGTCACGACATTTGGTGATATGCGGTCTAAGGCAAAGTAGCATACTAACTAGTTCACGGCAATAGTTCTCCCACTTGTCAGTATGATCATACGCACATTGCCTTACCATCCTCAGTTTTTTGACATGAAATGCTTCCTTCATTTCATATTCTAGCTTCTTGACCTCTGCATCCATCAAAGCGCTTTTCACCCTTAGTCGTACCTAGTCTTTTTCAAGTTTGCGAAGTCTAAGGTTTTACTGCCGGATTTCTTCCTCGAGTCTTATGTGTTCTGTTTCATCGCCGTCTGATTGCTTCATTCTGGGCTTCGCGAACTGTCGTATCTATGGGTGATACTATGGGTGGACTAGGCTTCGCATGCTCTATATGGATTACAGCCCCTGCTTCATACTTCAGCTTTGGAAGTGCTCACACAGTCAGAGTTTTGCACATTGTCCTATAGGAACATAGATCCGCTGGTACACGCAGGTCCCAATCAGTGTCTCTCACATGGTGAACTGTGTTCAGCACTTCACACACCTTGTGAAAGGCTTCTGCATGTATAATCTTCGACGCGCTTGGTCTTATCATACTCCGCCATTCGTGCCTTGATCCTGTTTCCTATTGTGATGATGGTGTGTGTTCATGCAGGTTGCGTACCATGCGCCTGTACCCATCTGGAGAGATGGGCACACCGGTTGTTTCGTCCAACATACCCAGCTTCCATCCTCAACTATGGCTTTCCAAATCATATAACCATCATTCTTTTGTAGTCGCGCCAGTTCCAAAAAATTCTTTGATGCATACCCCACCATATTGTGGGCGTAGCACACAATGCCCATTTCAAAGCGTCAAAACGCTGCTGTTCTGACACCTCTCTTTCAAATTTTTTCAGGAATTCATCCATCGTTGTCAACCCATCATACATAGGCAGATCCCCTACCTCTGTTGTCATGCAGCATAGTGATCTTACCATCATGTTTCAATTAAGCGTGGTTACCTCGTGTAACCGATTCAACCATTGTTATATTTCCTCCTTCGAATCTGTTGTGCGGGAGCTTTTGTGCTCCCACGAAATCCTGCCATCCGTAGTTGGATTCACCCAATCATGTTCCCAGGTGCTTATCTTGTAGATAAAGTCTAGATCATCGTCACTTTCGTCATCGTGCACTAGCTTTGTGCAGCGCGATCCTTCCGTAGGGTCTAAAGGTACCACTACACATAGTGACTTTTTCTCAAAAATCATTTTGTGCTTCTTTAGATTTATCACTCCATTCATATCAGTGGCCCAATCGATTCCCTGTAGCACGACATAGGGATTTTTGTCATCAACAATCTCTATCACTTCGAAATCTGCAAGCGTGCTTTCACCTTTGATATCTATCGTTATTCCTTGCAATCTTTCCATCGGTAGGATCTTCTACTGGTTGGTCATTCACAATTGAATAGGAGACCATTGGAATGCTGGCCTACCCATGCGCTTCCATGTCTACTTTGGTAGTACATTCGCATCCGATCCTAGATCCAAAATCACTTGATCCATTTCATATTCCTCGATTTGTGCAGTCAATCTCATCTCCCTTCCTATTCACGTTGTGTGCTTCCTGAGCTTCGAGACTACGAATCGTTCTCCTGACCCAGCGCACCTAGCGATGAGTTCCTACAGTCCCTTCACAGCCTTGTTGTCATGTAGCAGCTTCTTGCATTTCTCCAGAAAGGTAGTGAGCATTGATGGGTCCATCTCTAGTTCTAGTTTGTCTTTACTACCTGAAGTGGAGGCCTTTGTGAAGCTCTTCTTAGCTTCCATGAATGTCTCCTTTGTGTGCTCCAAATAGAACTCTGGTTCCTTTATAGGAGCCTTGTGAACCCAAGCACTTTCTTTTGGTTCCTTTCCCTTGTCATATCCTATCGTAATACTGCTTCAGAGCATGATGTTTTCATTTGGGTCCTCTTCACGAGACTTAGATCTCATCATTTGAAGATTCTGAGTCGAGGAAGCCTAGAGTGTTCCTTTATCGCACAAACTTGCTATCAGTGTTTTCATATTGGGTACAATATAAACATGATGCTCTCATCATATTTGTAAAATCGTGGGCATAATGCCTTGGCCCTCCGCAATTGTTACAAATCAGGTGTCTATGACCCCTTCCTGGTCCCATTCCACCTCGACCTCGTCCGCACCCCTGAAATCCAGTGCATGCCATCCCTGCATTTTGATCGAGGGCTCGCGTTTCGGCCTAAACTCTATAGGCAAGAGTCTAATCCATCATCAGTTCATAACTTCTACAGGTGCATTCATTATGGCCTACTGACCTGCAGAAATTACAGAACAACTGTTAGGACATCTACGTATACTTTTGTAATAGGTGAGAGTTAACGGTAGCGTTATTCCCTCCTATCTTAAAAATAGCACACCATAATGCATGCACCATGCTCGATCCTGCTTGTGCCTCTGGTCTCAATGGCATTGGCCCTCCTCTCGCTAGGTAGTTAGCAAATACTGGACAATGGTCCTTGTCATGCCCCTGGCCTTTGCATTTTATGCACCATACCTCCTCGCGTGCCTCTGGGTGAGTTGTCCTATGACCGTCTTTCAAACTTTGCATTTCTAGACACAATTTTTTCAGTTGCGCATGGACTTTTTAGTCTCTCAGGCCAGGATCTTGTATTGGGGTCTTGTGTAGTCTCATTGCAATCTCCAAAGCTTCGACCTAGGTGGATAACTTCTGCTACGACAGCGCCATCCTTAGATGCGGCGTTAGTGATGCTACAAACCATGTGCGGTGTTGTCCATCTGTCAAGGTCATGTTGGCTTCGCGAATCATCCCTTCAGTCTCTGAGCTAGCTCCCACGGGGTCTCACCTGGAAGCATAGTGATTCCTTAAACCCGATAATCGACTGTCTCTTTGATTTTTGCCTGCTAAATTTCCTGTTCAACACAACTTGGATATCTGCAATCCTCACATTTGGATGGTCATTAGAATGGGTAATTTACCATGTTAGTGCGCGATCCTGCAACACGCTAACCAGTGTTTCCTTCTTTATATTTTCATCTACGACTCGTTTTGCTTCCCATACAGCCTTTACCACAAACCAGAATTGGTCTAGATCTTTGTTCCTACCCCTTTGAACACTATCAACTTTATTGTGCTCGCCATATTGAACTATGGTGGTGGCAGAGGTGGTGTGGGTGGAGATGGCGGTGAAGATGGTGAACCTGGTGGTGGTGTAGGTGGAGGTGGTATGTGTGGAATGTTGGGTTGTGTTATATTCTTTCCACGACTAACCCACGTAGTGAACCGGGGGGTTAGAGGGGGGGCAGAGCCCCCCCTTCGTTGTGCCGATTACGCAGCGGGGGCAGCAGCCCCCCTGTTCAGGGGGTTTGAGGGGGGCGGGTAGCCCCCCTCTACGGGGTCCGGGGCAGTCCCCGAGGAAATTTTTTTTTCGACCCTATATTAGGATGGGCGAACCTACCTATGGTTTTCGGTCCATGGTATTGGATGCTTTGGCATGTATAAATATGTATTGTATCATTGAAAGGAATATAATGAAAAATCAAGCTCGTAGTCCTGGTTTTGGGATCTAGTGGGAAAATCTCTGTGTATATGTGTTTTATGTGTTATGCTCTCGGATTATTTATTTTCTATGTTTTAGAATTCGTATGAAGGTAATTACTGTACGGGGTTAAAACCTACATTTGGTATCAGAGCTGTTTTGGCTTCAAGGGGATGCCTTTATTGCAAAGGTGTTTCGCTCGGGCCTGTGGTAGACCCTGTTCAGCATGGAAAATTTTAGGGGCTAATGTTCGCCCAGTGGGCTAACTTTCCATGATTTTTCCACAAAAAAGATTCGCTAATTTCCAATTTTATAGAAAACGATTCACCCAAATTTTATAATATAAAATTATTTTACCTTAAAAATCGTCAACATTATATTGAGACTATATATAAAATCATTATAAATTTGAATAATTTTACAAATATATCAATAAATATTTTATAGTTTGCATATTAGGGATTAGTGATATTCGCCAATGTTTTTAAACTTCAAGAAAATTTTCCATCCTTAAAATTTTCCTTGCTGTTCAGTGGGAGATATACGAGATCAATTCTGGTGGTGAAAGAAGATGGTGAGTAGCAGAACGATAGAGATCCATAAGTTCAATGGTCAGAGTTTTGAGTTGTGGAAAATCAAGATGGAGGATCTATTGGTGGATAAAGATCAATGGATCGCGGTAGATCTAGGTACTAAACCAACTGGAGTGTTTGATCAAGAATGGAAGAAGTTGGATCGGAAGGCAAACATCACAAACGATTGTGTTTCTCAGATTTAGTATTGCTGAATGTATCAGGGGAAGCTACGGCGAAGGCTTTGTGGGACAAATTAGAGACTTTGTACCAATCTAAGTCTCTAGTAAATAAACTGTTCTTGCAAAAAAAGATGTATAACCTGAGGATGAAAGATGGAGACTCGGTGACAGAGCATCTGAACGCATTTAATACTGTGGTAAGTCAATTAGCGTCTGTTGATATTAAAATTTCAGATGAAGATAAGTGCATTAGTTTGTTGTGTTCTCTACCAGATTCGTGGGATAGTCTGGTTATTGCAATAGGTAGCAATGCAACTGCATTGCAGTTCGATGAAATAGTCTCATCCTTGCTGACGTAGGAGATGAGACGGAAAAATATGGAGAGCCAGAATGGTGATGCCTTGTCTTTACAAGGACGGTCCCATAATAGAAACAAAAATAAGTCATCGAGTGGGAGATCTAAATCTAGAGGGAGATCTAAATCTCCAGGAAAACCTATAAAGGTGGTGTGCTGGAAATGCAGAAAAGAAGGGCACTTCAAAAGGGACTGTAAATGTAAAGCTCCTGATAAAGGAAAGGGATCTAATGATGCTCCTTCTGCAGAGGTGAAAACCACCTCAGATGAAGGTGGGGATGTGTACTTGGCTTCTTCAAGTACACATGTAGATCATGAGGCATGGTTGACTGACTCAGGTGCATCCTTTCACTTCACTCCCCATAGAGAGTGGTCCTGCGAGTATGAGAAATATGATGGTGGTGATGTCTTCTTAGGAGATGATAGGAAGGCTAGAATCATTGGTTGCAGAAAAGTAAAGTTGAAGTTGCAAGGTGGAAGGGTTAGAACACTTCCAGGTGTTCTGCATATTCCTGCATTGGCCAGAAATATGATTTCTGTAAGCAAGTTGGATGATGCAGGTGTAAAGACAGTGTTTGAGAAGGATATCTGTAAGATGGTTCAGGGAGCACTAGTATTAATGCAGGGAGTTCAGACTGGAACTCTGTACAAGCTGCAAGGTAGCACTGTTGTTGATGGGTGCAACAGTTCTGTGGTTCCTGAAAGTGGAGCTGAAAATATAGTGGTCTCTGGAGAGAAGACCATGGTGTGGCATCAAAGGATTGGACATATTGGAGAGAAGGGCATTCAAATACTTCAAGGTGAAGGTATGGTAGAAGGTATGAGTAATAGCTCTCTGGATTTTGATTTCTGTGAAAATTGTGTATATGGGAAGCAGAATCGGGTGAGTTTTCTCTCGTGCCAAGAGGGCGAAACAGATATTAGAGCTTCTGCACAGTGATGTGCTTGGACCTATGAAGGTTCCATAACTGGGTAAGTCTAAGTACTATGTATTATTTATAGATGACTTCTCAAGGAATACACGGATATATTTCCTTAAGAAGAAATCTGAAGTCTTTGACAGGTTTAAAGAATTTAAGGCTCTGGTGGAAAATCAGACAGAGAAGAAGATAAAGGTGTTGAGGAAAGATAATGGTGGAGAGTTTTGCAGCAAGGAATTTGAAGAATGCTATAAGAAGTGTGGTATAGCATGACAAAAGACTACTCCATATACACCTCAGTAAAATGGAGTCGCAGAAACAATGAACAAGACGTTGATGGAAAGGGCAAGAAGCATGCTCAGTGGTGCCGGGTTAGGATAGGAATTCTGGGCAGAGGCGGTGGATACTACATGTTACTTTGTCAACAGGTCACCTTCATCAGCGTTGGAGGATAAGACTCCACAAGAAGTATGGACTGGTAAGAAACCCTCTCTTTCACATCTGAGGGTATTTGGATGTGATGCATATGTACATTTTCCGAAGGAGAAACGAACCAAGTTGGATAGTAAATCTAAAAAGTGCATCTTTATTGGGTATAAGGATGGTTTAAAGGGTTATAAGCTTTGGAACCCAGTCACACAGAAGGTTGTGTACAACCGAGATGTGGTGTTCAGAGAGGTAAAATATGTTATTAAAGATGAATTCCAACCAAAGGAACCTGAGAAGATAGAGTTTGAGCTAAAGGAGGAAGAATCAGACTCTACAACAGAGGAGGAATCAGAAGATGAAGAGCCACAAACTCCAGCTCTGGGAAGATCAATTCGAGAAAGAAGGCAGCGAGAAAGGTATAGTCCATCTGTTTTCTGTTCAAATTTTGCTTTGTCTGTTATTGATGATGATCCCAAAACTGTGAAGGAAGCAGTGGATTCAGAGGATGGAAAACTCTGGAAAGAGGCCATGGTTGATGAAATGGCATCTTTGCACAAAAATGAGGCTTGGGATTTGGTGGAGTTGCCGGCTGGAAGGAAACCCATTGGCATCAAATGGGTGTTCAAAAAGAAGACAAATGCAGAAGGGAAGGTGGAGAAATACAAAGCTCGGTTGGTAGCAAAAGGTTATTCGCAGGTGCCGGGAATTGATTTTGGTGATATTTTTTAACCTGTTGCCAAGGTAACTTCTAATAGGTTACTTTTATCTGTTGCTGCTGCTTTTGATTTTGAGGCAGAATAGATGGATGTGAAGACAACATTTCTTCACGGGGATTTGGAGAAGGAAATCTACATGAAGCAACCTGAAGGCTTTGCATTGAAGGGTAATAAAGAACTGGTATGCAAGTTAAAGAAGTCTCTGTATGGGTTAAAACAATCACCAAGGATGTGGTATCAGAAATTTGATACATTTATACGGGGACTTGTCTTCACCAGAAGCAAAGCAGATCAATTTGTGTATTTTAAATTAATCGGTGACCGTGTTATTTATCTGGTCTTGTATGTGGATGATATGTTGTTGGTTGGAAATGACAAAGAAATTATCCAAGATTTGAAGACCCAATTGTCCTCCAAATTCGACACGAAAGATCTTGGTGCTGCAAACTATATTTTGGGCATGGAAATTAAAAGATATCGGGCAAAGAGGAAGCTCTGGTTAAACCATAGGAAGTATGTCGAGACAATACTGCAGAGGTTTAATATGCAGGATAGTAAACTGGTGAAGGTTCCTATTCCTGTAGGTGTGAGGTTATCTGCTGAACAGTGTCCCAAGACACAAGAAGAGGAAGAGGACATGTCCTGTGTTCCATATCCGAGTGCAGTCGGTAGCCTGATGTATGCAATGGTATGTACTAGACCATACATTGCACATGCATTAGGAGTATTGAGCAGGTTTATGTCAAAACCAGGGAAGGAGCACTATACAACAGTGAAGCGGGTTTTCAGGTATTTGCGTGGCACTAGTGATTATGGATTGTGCTACCATGGAAGACCAGGATTGGACAGAGTGTTGGATATTCGTGGCTTTGTTGATGCAGAATGGGCTGGAGATCTAAATCAGAGAAGATCTACAAGTGGGTATGTGTTTAACTTATTTGGAGTGCAGTCAATTGGATGAGTAAGAAACAATCTGTAGTGGCACTATCAACTACAGAGGCAGGATACATAGCAGCTACTCATGCAAGCAAGGAAGAAGTTTGGTTGTAGAGATTTTGTGCAAGTATGGGGTTAGTACAGGGAGCTATAAGAATAGACTGTGATAGCCAAAGTGCAATTTTCTTGGCAAAGAACCCTGCTTATCATTTAAAGACAAAGCACATTGATGTTCAGTATCACTTTGTGAGGGATATGATAGAAGACAAAAAAGTGTTGCTGGTAAAGGTGGACACTTCAAAGAATATTGCAGATGCATTGACAAAATCTGTGATCTTTGAGAAGTTCTCTTGGTGTAGAGAAACAATGGGCATTTCAGGGCTGGAGAAATGACTAAGCTCTCTTGTGGTCCATTGTGGAAAGAAAACAACAAGTGGGATATTGTTGGGTTGTGTTATATTCTTTCCACGACTAACCCACGTAGTGAACCGGGGGGTTAGAGGGGGGGCTGAGCCCCCCCCCTCATTGCGCCGATTGCTCAGCGGGGCGTTCACAGGGGTGGCGGCAGCCCCCCCTGTCCGGGGAGTTTGAGGGGGGCGGGTAGGCCCCCTCTACGGGGTCCGGGGCAGCACCCTAGGAAAATTTTTTTGGACCCTATATTAGGTTGGGCGAACATACCTATGGTTTTCGGTCCATGGTTTTGGATGTGATGGTTTTCGGTCCATGGTATTGGATGCTTCGACATGTATAAATATATATTGTAACATTGAAAGGAATATAATGAAAAGTCAAGCTAGTAGTCCCGGTTTTGGGATCCAGTGGGAAAATCTCTGTGTATATGTGTTTTATGTGTTATGCTCTCATATTATTTATTTTCTATGTTTTAGAATTTGTATGCAGGTAATTACTGTATGGGGTTAAAACCTACACGGAATTTGTTGTCGTATCAGACTGATCACACTTCTTGGTGAAACTAGTGCGAGCTCTTCCTCACTTTCTCGCCGAGGAAAAATCAGGGGGCTAGTTTCTATCTCTATGCTACCCTCATTTCTATAGATCCTCCAACTTCATGTAGCCCCAAATATCAATTTATTTTCATAACCTGATTTTCGCACAGTAGCATTTTAATCCAAGTGTTCAAAGATTTAATGTACTTACCTCACGGTCCTTTAAGGAAGCGTCGTTCCACCTCATTGTAGCTGACTGACGTTTCTACCGCGAATTTGGTGATAAACCCTCCTATAATTCGATCGAGCCAATGGTCCACAGCACACACGATCTTATCTTCTGATGCTTCTAATATGCGCACCAACTCTGGAGTCCACACAATCGGTTTGTCGAGCCTACACCTTCCTTGACTATCTGCTAGCTTCAAGATCCACTCATACAACTCACAGGGAAGGATGCAAAGAAAATTTTGTGGATTTTCATATATAAGTAGCACTCTAACCACTATTCCTTCGACACTTGCGGATTCCTATCTTCCTGCACCTCAAACTTGTGAATTTTTCTATCCAACCACCCTTCAATTTCTTTCTTTGTCGGATTCCAATGACACGACATCAAACATCCCTTATGCAGATCCTGGTCTCGACAACGGAACCATTTTTTCGCTTGTTGGGTGATGAGCCAAAAATTTGGTAACATTTTTGGCTCATTTGGCTTACTTACCCTTGCTCAACCCTTCATTTTTCATCACTTATGGATCATTTTTTTAGTATATTCATGTTATTTGTACGAAGGAGGGCAGTCACTATTCCTTGGTGGCTAACACATGTTTATTTCACGTTTTTTTGACATTTAATGGAGCAAAACCACGCAGATGAGGGCTAGGAGATAGCCAACAAGGGATTTAGGTTTTGTAGGAAGGTTGTCCACAGCATTGAATGGCCTTCCTCGTGATCTCCACCCCAACTCCGAGCTCCAACCACCACCGAGCTAGAAGGCAGCCAAACGGATAGTGAGGAAACAACAGATTACTCTTAGTTTGGACAGCCACACCCCACTAATTTAGGAGGCCAGCTTGGCCCTGGTAATGTATAAATGATGAGGCTGTAGCCTTTGATGGGGACTTTTGAAACTTTGTTGTTTATTCTGGACTACGAGCTCATAGCTCTGTTTTGCTCTTTGTAAGCCATTTTTGGCATGTTATGAGACTTATGACTATTATCTTTTAATGAAAAGCAGGCAGATTTGAGTTCAGTTCTGAGTTCTTAGAGGAGCCATAGCTCTCGGGCTTGGGCCCAACCTGAGAGCAATAGGCCTCCTTTCTTTGTATTGTTACTTTTCTTTCAGCATTGTATTTCTTTCCCTTTGCATGAATGTGGAAACACAGTTTGCTGAGTTGAACTTCTTGATGTGATTCAGTAGGTTAGTTTTATGAATAAAGTTGCTTTCAGTAGTTTAGATTAGAGTAAGGAGATTAGAGTTAATTAGAGCTCCAAAAAGGGTTGACTGCACACTCACTTCCATCTCTGTTTAGAGACTGGAATTGCAGCCCGTGCCACCCACCAAAAACACTGTTTTACATGTTCATGCAAGCTTTGGTGCAATGTTCTCGGTTGTAGCAGCATCCATGCATTCAGATCTTGTGGAATGAACCTTTGTTTCAGTACCATGCAAGAGTTTCCTTACAAAATCACGTTGTTGTTCTGTAGTTTTATGGAAACAGTTAGAATAGGTTGATGAAATCTCGGTTTTGTGCAAGACACAGATGATTTGTTTCATTTACACTGTGCAATACCACTCTCTCACTCCCGTGTCCTTCTAAGCCGTGCCTAGGCCATCCACTCATCGCTCAGTTAGACCGCTTACCTCCTAAACTCTTCTATCACCCACGTGATTCTACCTTTTCGGCCTTCCATTTCCTCTAACCTCCTCTAGGCCAACCAGCTTTGCACACCCCCTCTTCATCTCATCTCTCTGTCCATAAGCCATCACAAGCTCCCCTCCTACCTCCTTGACCATCCATATAGCCTCTTCCACTCATCCATCACCCAAAAATCCTATTGCAGAACATCCTGTAGGAATTAGTGAACTTCCTGTAGAAATCCTAAACATCCTGTAGAACCCCTGCAGACTTCCTGTAGAAGCTTGTAAACGGTTGCCAAGCATCTGAACTTTATGAACTTCTCTGAAAGGATGCTAAGGATCCCTTAGACCCTCTCTGAGCCTTCCTGACCTTTTTCAAGCATTTCCCTCCTTGATCTATCCCTGCACAGTCAAGACCCAGTTAGAAGCACACACATAATAATTCCAACAACTTAAACAAAAATACCAAAAATATGCTTTCTTTAGATCAAAGTAGACTAGACACATGCATCTCACCTTCCTAGAAGTAATGGCACCTCTTTCAGTATTTTGCATTCCCACCTCTGCATCAGTAGGACTATCTGGTAGAATTAGGGTTTGCTAGGGTTTTCATTTCTTGTTGGCTTTCAGTTTCTTCCTGCAGTAGGTTAGTTCCCTTTGAGATAGCTTTCATTCATCGGTTAAAAAGATTCTTCTGAGAACTCATAGAAGTTGGCTTGAGCCCTAGCGGACTTGTGCCAGCTGACCAAGTGACAACTGCGACAAGAGTTAGTACTTGTGCATACAACACCGTCGCTTCCAAGTTTGTTACGAACTACCGGGTTGATAAAATTAGAGAAGGAAGCTCCAGGAGTTGTAGCATTATTGCTACAATACTGGAGCCCACCATCTTTTTGGCGCCGTTGCCGAGGAAGCACCAGAGTATTAGTAATTGTTTCTTTTCTTCTATTTTCCTACTCTCGCCTTCTGCCAAGTAGTTTACTTCATTTCCATTCTGCAAAAGTAGCATAGACATTTCCTGCTTTCATAGATTAACATTTCAATTCCCCAATTTCATTTTTGCAAGCATAGATTAGCATTTCAATTCTGCAAGCGTAGACTAGCCTTTCCATTCCCGCAATTTCATTTGAGCAAAGTAGATTAGTTCTTTCCTGCTTTCATTTCAATTCTACATTTTCATTTCAGCAAGATAGTTAGTTGTAGATCGATCAGTTCAGTTTTTTCAGGTACCAGAGAAAAAAAACAAAACCAATCAAAAGTCTTTCCATTTCATGCCTCGTAGGAATCGAGATAAAACAGGCAAATTCTTACCCAACACCCCCACTACATCACTGAGTCACCCTTCTCTCTTCTTCGGTGACAGTGATCCAGAAGAACCTATAGGTGAACCTCCTGAGATATACGAACATCCTATAGCAGAAGAAGAGTTAGAGACCATTCCATCTGACGCTATGGCTGACAATAGGGGAGAAGATGAGAGAATAGAAGGTGCCTTCCCCATCCGAGAGACCAATGGAGACATGAAAATGAAGAACATTAGCCCCTCCGCTTTACCTCACTTCCATGGACTGACTACTGAAGATCCTGATACCTTCCTGTTTGAGTTTGTTGTCCTTTGTCAAACCTATGACTATACTGAAGATGAACAGAAGTTGAAACTCTTCCCCTCAACCCTTAAGGATGCAGCATTACGCTGGTTCATGGGCTTACCTGGGAACAGTATCAGCACTTGGGCTCAAATGCAGCAAGCTTTCAATACCAAGTACCAGGACTACTGTAGGTCCAAGGAAACCAAGGGAGAAATCTTTAGGATGACCATGGGAAATGATGAGTCCTTAGAGGATTACGAGGAAAGGTTCCAACTTAGCTATAAACGGGCCAGGTGCACACTTGACCCTGAATCCCTCAAGTTGGTCCTGCTCCGAGGAGTCCCTGAAGACCTCTTAGATACCCTTCACATGTTAGCTGGAGGAGATATTTACCAACTGCCTTATGAGGACATAAAGACTGTGTTTAGAAACCACTCTAGGGCATCCCGGAAACGAGGTAGAGGAAACCTCCTCTCAGCTGGTATTCCTTTCTCCAAACATGAGTTTGCAAATCAATTAGAGGATCTCGAAAGTGAGGTGAGACAGACCATTGCCATGCAACTTGATACATTCAGGATCCAGTAGAATAAGGAAGAAGCTGAGAGGGCCTTGGCTATCTTCTGCCCTAGGTGTACAAGGAGACACCCTAAGAACGAATTCCCATTACATTCGGTTGAAGTATGTTTCGTTTGTGAGGAGGACCATCCCACAAACCAATGTCCAACCTTACATGGGCTTAAAGCCATGTATCAAGGGACAGAAGCCCCCACCGAACCTCTCTATTTCCTCAACCAAAGGAGGCCACAAGGACCTAGACCTTACCAGCAGGGGATGCAAGGGGCACCCCAAGCTTATTACAGCCCCAACCAATCTACTCCTATGCCTTCCTGGGGTCCCCCTGCTCATCCTTCCTGGTTTGTGCCTCCTCCATGGTCTTACCCACCTCAGTACCATATTCAACCCACTACTCATTCGTATCACTCACATGCCCAGCCACAGCCTCAGTGGAATGCACCCCAGTCGGGGTGGAGGCCTCAGTACAACACTCCTCCCGCCATTTTTCCTCCACCACGAGTTCAACCACAACCATTACCTCCTGCTCCCCCAAGGCAACCTCAAATGCCTACTCAATCGAACCCGAACCCCAATAACAGACAGGCCCAGCAGGTATATACTGGGGAAACATCATGCCCTACCTATGCTGTGGAGATCCAGGAGATCAATCTGCGATCTGGAAAGACTCTTCTGGATTGCCAACCTCCTCCCCCAGAGGACGAGGAAGACAAACAGGAAAGTGAACCAAAGGCTGTTCCACCCTTTCCTGAGAGACTAACAGCCACCACACAACCCAACCCAGAGGAGGATGAGCTTCTGGGAGAGCTCAAGCAGTTGTGTCTGAAAATACCACTTCTCCAAGCCATCAAGGATGTGCCAATATACAACAAACTCGTTAAGGAAAAGTGTTTCAGACACCCAGGCAGGCGAAAGAGGGATGCTTCAACCATCAATGTCATAGGACAACTGTCTGACCTTATGTTGGGACAAGTCATCTGCCCAAAGTACCTAGATCCTGGGAGTCCTGTAGTAGATGTCCACATCAATGGCACCATCATACCTCACACCTTGATTAATATGGGGGCTGCCATTAATGTGATGACCAGGGATACCATGCTCAAAATCAACCTTCAGGGTTCCTTGAGGAAGACCTCGACAGTCCTACAACTAGCAGATTGCTCCACCGTGACTCACGAAGGGATTGTGGGGGATGTCTTGGTCTCTATTGACTCTTGGGAATACCCTGCAGATTTCTTGGTGCTGCAACCAAAGGCAAAGCTCACTGGATATCCCCTTATTTTGGAAAGGCCTTGGTTAGCCACTGCAGATGCTTACATAAGATGCCATGCAATGACCATCAAAAATGGCCCTATGTCCAAGCAGCTAGTCCTATACCCTCCTGCCCAACCCTCATTAGAGCATGACTTACCACTTTGGTTGGAGGAAGGAGAAGAGGATGAGGTGTACTCAGCACCTTTGTGCACCCTAGACACCACTAGGGGAGACCCCCCAACCGAGGATGATTTGATTGAGACCTTGATCCAGAATCCACCTCCCAGTGCACTAACCTTAGAGGAATTGGTGGAGGATGCCCAAGCCAGCACCTTAGTGGACCTTTGTGCGACCAACCCTGTCACTCCCAGAGTCAAGAATGTGGAGTTCGGCCTTGAGAGGACGTTAAAGATCAGCTCCTCCCTATCTCCTTCTCAGGAAAAGGAGCTGTGTAGTTTGTTGGCCAGTCATCTAGATGCTTTTGCTTGGAGCTATAAGGAGATGAAAGGAGTCCATCCTTCAGTCTGTACCCATCACATCTACATCAAAGAGGATTGTAAACCGGTTAGGCAACCCCAGAGGAGGATGAATCTAGCCCTTAAGGACATTGTCAAGGAAGAATTGCAAAAACTGTTGGATGCCGGATTCATTTACCCCATCTCAGATAGCGAATGGGTGTCCCCTCTAGTGTTGGTTCCCAAGAAAGATGGGAAGTGGAGAATCTGTGTGGACTACCGAGAACTGAACAAAGCTACCAAGAAAGACCATTTCCCTCTACCTTTCATAGATCAAGTGTTGGATGGATTGGCAGGAAAGAAGTTTTTCTCTTTCCTAGATGGGTTTAGCGGGTACAACCAAATCCAAATCAGCCCGGAAGACCAAGATAAGACCACCTTCACTTGTCCTTGGGGTACCTTTGCCTACTGAGTTCTTCCCTTTGGGCTATGCAATGCTCCTGCTACCTTCCAGAGAGCCATCTTGAGCATCTTTTCTGAGCTGGTCCATGATGCGGTGGAAATCTATATGGATGACTTCACTCCTTATGGGTCCAACTTCCAGGAAGCATTGTCCAATTTGGGAAAAGTCCTAACCAAATGCATTGAGATGAACCTGTCCCTTAGTCCTGAAAAATGTGAATTCTTGATGACTGAAGGGACCGTACTAGGCCATACCATTTCTTGCCAGGGGTTACAGGTGGATCCTAACAAAATTGCTCTCATCAAGAAGGTTCCACCTCCCCAAAAGGTAAGGGATGTTTGGAGTTTCTTAGGATTAGCAGGGTATTACAGGAGATTCATTAAAGACTTCAGCAAGCTAGCCTCACCATTGTTTGGCCTGTTGGCAAAAGATGTGGAGTTTAATTGGACTGACGATTGTCAGAGGGATTTGAATGAATTAAAGGACAAGTTGGTGTCTGCCCCAATCTTGAGAGGTCCAAACTGGGCCCTACCTTTCCACATCCACACTGATGCCTCGAACAAAGCCATAGGGGCAGCCTTAGGACAAGTTGAACAAAAACTTCCGTATTCCATTTACTTTGTTAGCAAAAACTTATCCAAAGCAGAACTGAATTACACTGTAACCGAGAAAGAATTCTTGGCTGTGGTCCATGCACTGAACAAGTTCCGACATTATATCACGGGCTATCAAACATTTGTACATACTGATCATGCTGCAATTAGATATTTAATGAATAAACCAGATGTGAATGCTCGTATTATTAGATGGTTACTTTTGTTGCAGCAGTTTGATTTGACTATCGTTAACAAACCAGGTAAAGAAAATGTTGTTTCTGACTTTTTATCTAGATTGGATCTATCTGCAGATGAGGATGGAACAGTGGATGACCAGATGCCCAATGAACATCTGCTTGCTATCTCATTACTCTCTCCATGGTTTGCTGATATAGCAAACTACCTTGTTTCAGCACAGTTCCCTCCGCACCTATCCTCAAGAGAGAAGAGCATAATCATCAGAAAAAGTGCCTCATTCACTTGGATCGGGGGCAACCTGTTCAAGCTTGGCCCTGATCAGATCTTAAGGCGTTGTGTAAGGGAGGAGGAAGTCTTTGATATCCTCCTCACCTGTCATGATGGGCCTTGTGGAGGACATTTTGCAGCAAAGAGGACTGCCTTCAAAATCCTGCAGGCAGACTACTATTGGTCCACACTTCATCAAGATGTCAGAAGGTATATCAGCCAATGTGACCGATGCCAAAGAATGGGGAAACCGACTCAAAGGGATGAGATGCCTCTCCAACCTCAAGTGACACTTGAGCCATTTGAGAAGTGGGGTATGGACTTTGTGGGTCCAATCAACCCTCCTTCGAGGCAAAGGTCTTACATCATTGTGTGCACTGACTACCTGACAAAGTGGGCAGAAACTAAGGCAATCAAAGCAGCAACAGAAGAAAAGGTGGCTGAGTTCTTAAGAGAAAACATCTTCTACAAATTTGGCTACCCAAGAGAGCTGGTCACTGATCAAGGAAGCCAGTTCACATCCAACTTAATTGAAGACCTACTAGCTCATCACAAAATCAAGCATAGGACTTCGACCCCCTATCATCCTCAGGCAAATGGGCAAGTGGAAGTCACCAACAGAGCATTGGAAGGGATTTTGACTAAGGTGGTGAGCAGCAGTAGGAAAGATTGGGCAGATGCCTAGTTGAGGCCACATGGGCTTACAACACCACTTGGAAGACCACAACCGGCTTCACACCTTATGAGCTGGTCTATGGGAAGAAAGCTTTGCTGTCAATTGAATTTGAATACAACACTTTGAGGATGGTAGCTCAACTGGACCTAGATCTCAGCCATGCCCAACAAGAAAGGTTATTGCAACTGAATGGACTGGACGAGCACCGAATGCAGGCCCTCCTTCACTCAGAAGTGGTTCAACTTCAGAGAAAAGTGTGGCATGACCAACACCTAAATGAAAAGCAATTCCATCCAAGAGATTGGGTGCTGTTGTATGATTCCAGGCATAAAGATTTCAAGGGGAAGCTGAGAACCAGATGGTTGGGACCATATGCAGTGGAAAAATGTCATGACAATGGATCTATCTTATTTGGACCATTGATGAGGAGGCCATCCCCATGCTTGTCAATGGGCATCGACTGAAGATCTACAGGAAACCTCTCTCAAGACAAGAGTTCATCAAAACTGTGGAAAAATCAGTGTTGGTCATAGAGAAGGGTTCTGCCTCTATTTTCGGCATACCCTGAAAGTTCAAAAAAAAAAAAAAAAAAGGAATAAAAAGAAGAAAAAATAAAGATCCTTGGGTGAAAACCTTTCTGAGGCTCCCAAGGCAGGTGGTAGGGGTGAAAACCTCATTGAGGCGCCCCTATTGTCTTTCAAAAAAAAAAAAAAAGGATTTGAAAAAGATCCTTGAGTGAAAACCTCTCTGAGGCACTTAAGGCAGATGGCAAGGGTGAAAACCTCATTGAGGCGCCCCTGCTATCTTTCAAAAAAAAAAGAAAAGAAGAAAAAAAGAAAAAAAAACAATAAGCAAAATGACAGGGACAACAAGTTTATAATGTGGCAATGCATGCAGGTTGCAGGTATCCTATGAAGGAGATGAGGTCTCTCAACTCAAAGTCAAGGATCCTTATCATGCTGCCAGGAGACCTCGCTAGCACCTCCTCCAAAAACACTCATCTTCTCCAAGGTATGGGCACGACTTCATCACAGCCTAGTCTTCTACAGGAAGCTGCAGACTTTCTACAGGAAGTTCTGTATTTCTACAGGAAACTTCCTATAGAAGTTCGGGACGGCCCAGAATTCATTGTGTGGGGAGATCTAACGACCAAGGTTCGACATGGAGGCATGCAAGCTACTATTTCCTCCATCACGCACTGCTGTCACCTCCTGCTGCCACCCTAGTTGACATGCAATAAAAGTACCTGCACAATCAAAACAAATCATTGAGTTATCAAGAGGAAGTGATTTTTAAATGAAAAAGATGCTGAGATGCCATGCAATACACATCACAGCTATCCAAGGGCCCTATGAGCGTGATCGTGATGCCACTGTCTTCATCGTTCAGCATGCACCTGAGGAGGAAAAACTGCTACAGGACATCCTGTAGGAGTCCCGTAGCAGTTAAGCCAACTAGAGTGTACACCATTCAATCGCCTGCAACATGCAATGATAACGCGGGCACATGCAGCCGAATCATAAGCTTCATCGTCAGCAGCCTGTGAAGAGGAACCTCCGGGCCTGTGCAATTAAGCAGCAGCAAGCAAATCTAGTCATCGTCGTCCAAGAGCCTGAAAAATCATGTCGCGGCCGCATAGGTAAGTGCCTCGCCCTTTCTTTCGTCGAATTACATGAATATTACTTTGAAATATTTGCAAGTGTGAAGTGAATGGGTTGAGCGGCCGTATGGCCATTCGACTGGCCATGTCGACCAGTCAGATGGTCTAGTCGGATGTGTAAAAGGTGGTCGTGGCAAAAGGAACAGGTAGTGGACATGTGAGAGCCATCCAGTCAAGGAGAAGCGCGTTTTAAGAGAAATGACGGCGACAGATCTGCGGGGAATGATGCGGCAGTTAGGGAACTTGCAGTAGAATGATTAAGTGACGTCGCCCAACGGTCCGGCAAGGACAGCTCACCCCCGCGCCACGGATTCCGCCAGATTCAAATCTATCGGCTAGATTTCCACCCCACGCATTTATCATCAGCCGTTTGAAAGTCGAGTGAGCATCCGGATTCCTCTGAAGCTCGACACTCCAATTCTTCGGCCGTTCGAACATCTGTTAAGCAGCACAGAGAGCGCAGAACCACTACAGTGTTCTCCAGAACCCGTGCGCTGTTTCTACAGAAAAGTTGCTTCTACAGGAAGCTCACTGCCACGGGAAAATTGAGCTCTTCACATCAAAAGTGGCAAATTAAAAAGGTAAGCCTGAAACTTGCCTCCCATGCAATTGGTTTCGAGGGTGGCGGAGTCGACGTTCTACAATCTGCTCATAAAGGAATGCAAGTATTGTCTCCGTTTGCATGAATTGTCGTCGGGGTGTATGTAAAGTCTCCTACAGGATATAATTTGTAATTAAGCTCTGTTAAAACTCATCTAGAGATAGTCTTCATGAATTGTATGCGTGGCAGAGGGGTAATTCTACGCTCTGTCCCAAAAGGCTAGTCTTTTTTCATCCGCCACCTCCAGCCAACGTAGCAATTTTTCACCATGCCAGGTGGGTTCATCAGAAAGGAACCAACCGACTCCAAGAAACTAAGAGAGAACCCTGAGGTGGTAGAGTTGTTCACTCGCGCGCAATGGATGTCATTCTGCGACAAATTTTAGGGGTATGATGATGAGGTGGCAGAGGAGTTCTTGCGGGCTCTGAAGTCGAAATCAAGGCATTATCCACCGTCAATTTCAGGGGTTTGAGTCTCAGACTCACCCCACAGTTCATCAGCCGAGTTACCGAGCTCCCAATGGGGGTGCCATGGGACAAAGAATAGAGGAAATTAGGCCAACAGGCTAAGAAGGAATTCTTTCCACCAAAGGAGCAGTTCTCAGAAGATAAGAACGGGGTTCGCAGGACTAGCTTACTGCCACTTTGGAGCGAAGTCAGCCTCCAAATTATGAAATACATCACCTGCGAAGGTCGGTTTAGCATTGTGTATGGGTACCATTTTCGGCTACTCACAGAATTAAGGCATCAGATGGACCTACCTGTAGAAAACAAATTAAGCATTCCCTACTTTCTACTGCAGTCTATGACTGAATGTGCCACCAAGTTGAGGGAAGGCACACCAGACCAGGTAGCTCATCACGGGCTGATTAAGCTCCTCGTGGAGGATGCACTCCACACATACAAAGTCCCTCTCTCATGGGAAGCCTTCCGAAATCTGACCAAGGATGGCAATATAAAAATCTTGACTGAAGAGCTTGGTTCCTCCAGCAGCGAGGAGAAGGAGTTAGCACCCGCAGGGAAGAAAGAAAAAGGCTAGAGACCCACAGCCAAAACACCGAAGACAGAGCAAAAGGAGAAACAAGAGAAAAAGGGTGCCAAAGAGAAAGAGGACACACCCATATTGACACCCCGAGAGAAGAGATTACAAAGCAGGGTGGACAAGACTGAGCAGGTCCACATCAACAAAGGCACCTCGACAGCAGCCTCGACCAAGTCAAAAAGTAAAACACCCTCAGCAAAGCAAACTAAAGTGGTGCCACCTGTTCCTACAGGAAAACCGAAACTGGCTTCTACAGGAAGCCCGAAATCAGCTGAAAAAGGGCCTTCTACAGGAAGCCCTGAGAAAAGAAAACGAAAGGAAAAGAAAGCCGACGTTCTTGCAAGGGAGGTAGCAACTGTGCTGGCCGCCCTCAGTACACCTCCTAAGCCGAAGGAAAAGAGAAAGAGGGAGGCCCCTCTATATTTTAAAGCTAGGAGAAGTGTGAGAATGAAGACGGGCAAGCCACAGCCTCCATCCAGCAGCCCAATCACTATAGAGGATGCCCCTACTTCGCCCAAGGAGAGGTCCCCCTCAAAGATATTGGTCACCTATGAGAGGGGGAGCCCGAAAACAACTACTTGGAAAGAAAGGTTAGACCAATTGGCTTCAAAAGCCCGGCTACAGGATGCTGAAGCTCCTCTATAGGAAACCTTAGCCCGGCTTAAGGAAACAGAGAGAATGGAAGGAGAAGCACCCTCATCACCACCGAGGGAGGGCGAAGTAGAGCCACCAAGAGAAGAAGAAAAAGAGCATATTCCGAAGCCTAGCCCTCAGCCAAGTCTGAGCTCATACTATAACTTCTTGGAAGCTGGCAAAATTATACCACAAAAATTCACTGTGCCACTGTTCTTTGCATTGGAGGAAGAGAGAGTACGTACACACACGTGGATGAAAATAGCCAAATCAAAAGGTGTGGCAGACATAGGCCCCTTGGAGGAGTAACTCAAGGAGGCCATAAGGGAATTATCTATGGCTAAACACGTGGCAAATTTCCAACGGGTGTTCCTACAGGAAGAAAACGAAAAACTTAAGCTGCAGCTACAGGAGCTGAGGAGAGGAACAGGCACATCCTCCGGGGACATCACAGCAGAACAGAAAGGCAAAAAGGAACTGCACATCGGTCTTGGGGAGCCAACCACGCATCTACAGGAAGCAGAGCTGCAAGCACAAATTGAGGTGCAAGCTCTCAAACAACAGCTGCAGCAGAAAGAGGCACAATTGGCCTGCATGGCCAGTTGGGCCATGGATGCTATACAATGCAGACAGCCGGCCAAATCCTATGGCCTGTACCTGAGAGACCAATGGCTGCAATTTCAAATCAACACCTTGGTACAAAGGGGTATCTCTCAGCTCCAAGACCCGCAACAGTTCACTGAATTATGCAATACCAGTTCATTTGAGGATAAGGCCAAACTATCGGAGTTCTACCTCCATAATTTGGCCCTTCCTAATGTGGTTTCATGGGATCCCAACACGGTCTTAGGGGATATGCAGTTAATGGCACTTGCCTCATGGTTGAACCATGAAGACAAAAGAGCAGCAGAAGCCAAAGCGGTCATGAACCAAGAGCTGAATGAGCCATTACTAATTAGAGTAGAACCAGGGCATCCAACTGCATTAATATCATCACACCAACACTTATCCACTGACCCTCAAGCTTCATTGAAATATATGGATCAGCAAGCCCAGGCCATAGCGCATTTTGAGGATATGGAGAGACTGCTAGGGGACAACTGTGTTCACTCTTGCACCCGCCGATGGAATACATTGGCCCACAGTCTAAAAATCAGAGAATATCATACTCCAACTCGAATGAGGGAAGCTCTATTACGGGTGCCCCTCTATAAGAAATCTATGCAGAACCTCCAGGCCAGCTGGACTGGCCTCAAGCTAAGCCCACCTCTGCTGTTAGGATTGATGGAAGGCAGCACAGAGACAGATGAGCAGGAACAGTGGGAAGAGGTGGAGAGAAAGGCTGGTTTCCATGTGAGTAAGGAGGACACTACTGCAGAGGCTTGGGATGTGAGGGTGGCAGTAAAGGAAATGAAGGATGAGGAGGTGGATTAGTTGTTCAAGGATGAGCAATCACTTTAGCTGGGGGGTGATGATGAGCCCCAAATTTGGTAACATTTTGGGCTCATTTGGCCTACTTACCCTTGCTCAACCCTTCATTTTTCATCACTTATGCATCATTTTTTTAGTATATTCATGTTATTTGTACGAAGGAGGGCAGTCACTATTCCTCGGTGGCTAACACATGTTTATTTCAGGTTTTTTGACATTTAATGGAGCAAAACCACGCAGATGAGGGCTAGGAGACAGCCAAGAGGGGATTGAGGTTTTGTAGGAAGGTTGTCCACAACATTGAATGGCCTTCCTCGTGATCTCCACCCCAACTCCGAGCTCCAACCACCATCGAGCTAGAAGGCAGCCAAACGGATTGTGAGGAAACAACAGATTAATCTTAGTTTGGACAGCCACACCCCACTAATTTAGGAGGCCAGTTTGGCCCTTGTAATGTATAAATGATGAGGTTGTAGCCTTCGATGGGGACTTTTGAAACTTTTTTGTTTATTCTGGACTACGAGCTGATAACTCTGTTTTGCTCTTTGTAAGCCATTTTTGGCATGTTATGAGACTTATGACTATTATCTTTTAATGAAAAGCAGGCAGATTTGAGTTCAGTTCTAAGTTCTTAGAGGAGCCATAGCTCTCGGGGTTGGGCCCAACCTGAGAGAAATAGGCCTCCTTTCTTTGTATTGTTACTTTTCTTTCAGCATTGTATTTCTTTCCCTTTGCATGCATGTGGAAACACAGTTTGCTGAGTTGAATTTCTTGATGTGATTAAGTAGGTTAGTTTTATGAATAAAGTTGCTTTCAGTAGTTTAGATTAGAGTAAGGAGATTAGAGTTAATCAGAGCTCCAAAAAGGGTTGACTGCACACTCACTTCCACCTCTGTTTAGAGACTGGAATTGCAGCCCGTGAAACCCACCAAAAACACTGTTTTACATGTTCATGCAAGCTTTGATGCAATGTTCTCAGTTGTAGCAGCATCCATGCATTCAGATCTTGTGGAATGAACCTTTGTTTCAATACCATGCAAGAGTTTCCTTACAAAATCACGTTGCTACTCTGTAGTTTTATGAAAACAGTTAGAATAGGTTGATGAAATCTCGGTTTTGTGCAAGACACGGATGATTTGTTTCATTTACACTGTGCAGTACCACTCTGTCACTCTCGTATCCTTCTAAGTCGTGCCTAGGCCATCCACTCATCCCTCAGTTAGACCGCTTACCTCCTAAACTCTTCTATCACCCACGTGATTCTACCTTTTCAGCCTTCCATTTCCTCTAACCTCCTCTAGGCCAACCAGCTTTGCACACCCCTTCTTCATCTCATCTCTCTGTCCATAAGCCATCACAAGCTCCCCTCCTACCTCCTTGACCATCCATATATCCTCTTCCACTCATCCATCACCCAAAAATCCTATTGCAGAACATCCTGTAGGAATTAGTGAACTTCCTGTAGAAATCCTGAACATCCTGTAGAACCCCTGCAGACTTCCTGTAGAAGCTTGTAAACATAGTTGCCAAGCATCTGAACTTTATGAACTTCTCTGAAAGGATGGTAGGGATCCCTTAGACCCTCTCTGAGCCTTCCTGACCTTTTTCAAGCATTTCCCTCCTTGATCTATCCCTGCACAGTCAAGACACAGTTAGAAGCACACACATAATAATTCCAACAACTTGAACAAAAATACCAAAAATATGCTTTCTTTAGATCAAAGTAGACTAGACACATGCATCTCACCTTCCTAGAAGTAATGGCACCTCTTTCAGTATTTTGCATTCCCACCTCTGCATCAGTAGGACTAGCTGGTAGAATTAGGGTTTGCTAGAGTTTTCATTTCTTGTTGGCTTTCAGTTTCTTCCTGCAGTAGGTTAGTTCCCTTTGAGATATCTTTCATTCATCGGTTAAAAAGCTTCTTCTGAGAACTCATAGAAGTTGGCTTGAGCCCTAGCGGACTTGTGCCAGCTGACCAAGTGACAGCTACGACAAGAGCTAGTACTTGTGCATACAGCACCGTCGCTTCCAAGTTTGTTACGAACTACCGGGTTGATAAAATTAGAGAAGGAAGCTCCAGGAGTTGTAGCATTATTGCTACAATACTGGAGCCCACCATTGGGGCATGACCCATGTTCAGAGGTGATTTAGCGAAACAGATCCTGGTACTACTGGCCCTTTCGGCAACAGTCTGTGGAGCGGAGGCTGAGGTCTCACCCGAAGTAGTATGGGAGGGTGTTAGAACAAGGTTTCCACACCGTGGAGATGTTCGATGAGTTCAAGTGGTTCGCGGTTCAGTCCTGCGTGCACGTCCATTTGTGCACTTATCCGTATCTCTCTACTGTGATGCTGCCTTTGCGGAGCCCTACCCGGGGGCCAAACAATGTTATTACCCAAGTCCTTACTAGTATTCCACCGTTAGTTGATTAACTTAGATTATTTGCATGTGTAAAGTATACTTAGCAATATAAATCATTCATACAAGTGCGCGGAGTAAATAAACAGTATATTTGCAATTGATATCAAACATGTAATAACTCAAGAACAGATACACAGTATTTGGATAAAACTTCTCTTTATTATTCTCTTCTTTGGTTAGAGACTCGACTTCGCCTTGTGCACTCAGCTGGAGGGGTCCACGCGCTCAACTGCAGACAACAAGGCCTCTACACACTCAGCTTCAGAGCCTTTTCCTACTCTACGACCCAAGACACCCTTAGACACTTTCTTCGTGCTTCTACTTCTCTATCTCATACTTCGTTCTCTTTTTCTCTCTTTTAGACTTAGAGCCTCACTCTATTTATACAATCCCATGGCCCGCAGTCCATGGGTAGGCCGACATTACATTACAAACTAGGGCGGACAACCCTATAACTATAACATAGTTTTGCGCCCGTAATTCGCAAGGCTTTACAACATCATTTGGTCAAAACATGGGCTTTGAGCCCCAAAACATGCCTCGGGGGGCTTCCACGCCCAACAAGTACCTAGCATCATGTAAGGGGAAATGCAATTTCTTATCCCAATGTGCATCATTAATGTCCCAAAGAGGCATATACTTTTCCTCCTCATCCCTATATCTTCTTTTGATGGCCTCTTTTGTGAGATCCATCACCTCATAAATGTAACCCATAGCAGGTTTGTCACCATCAACCATCCTGAAAGTTAAAGCTTTCAAATTTAAGTTAATATGAAACATTGAAAATGAAAAGAAGCTTAAAATGAAATTTAAAACATGTAAAAGTTAAAATACTTGAAGTACCTGAGAACTCTAACAAGGGACTCCATCACAACAATAATATCTTCAGCATCTTTCCAAAAACCATCATTAAACACAAGTGCAAAAAATTCAATGCCTTCAAGAGTCTTGGAATGTTTAGATGCCATCCACTCAGGTCCCAAGGACATCCTCTTTAGATTTATCTTTTACTCAACCACAAATTGCAAATATATGAAATTTGTTGCAAATCTAGTCACTGCATGTCAAACAGTTTCTTTACCTTCAGTGTATTTTCTCATGGTGTTTAGGAAAATAATGTGGTTATATAGGTATTTGGTTATGGATTTTTCCTTCTCCAAAACCTCATGTATCCAATGAAGCTTACCAATGTCCTCAAGCATTAAATCTATACAATGGGCAACACAATAGGTCCCAAAAATAGTGAGGTGCCTAATCTTAAAAAATATACCAGTAGCCATATAATTAGCTGGATTGTCGGTGACAATTTGTAAAACATGTTCTTCTCTCTCTTCTTGAACATCTTCCTCCATCATTTCACAAATAAGTTGTGGAGTTTTAACCTTGTTTGAGACATCCACTAATTTGAGAAACATTGTACCTACTGGACAAGATACAAGGAGATTTATTAAAGTTATGTTCCTTTGATGTGTCCATCCATCACTCATGATCGTGCACCCTATTTCTACCCATGATGAAGAAACTTAGATAGCACAATAATGGCATATTCAACACTTTATAATAGCAAATTTGTCCTAATTCTCTCTAATTAAGGAGCTTTGAACCCTGGACCTGCAACAACAACTACATCAATCATAGCTTGCCAATAAGGACTTATGGCACAGTGGAAAGGTATGTCAAAATAGTACCAAAAGTTAGCAATGGCCTTCCTTGACTGACTATGGATATTTTTTTTCCAACCAGAGGTATCCAAGTAGGTTGGGAACCAGGTTTTGTGTGGGGAGAAAAAAAGGTGTTTATGTTTCCACCTCCGATGTTGAATGTAGGAGGATTCATTTGGCCTTGAGTTTGACTTGGACTTGGAGGCATGTGTGGGAAACTTGGGAACTGCATTGAGGATTCAATAGAGGGAGATGACAATGGGGTAGTGGAAGAAAAAATTTCAACTCCAGGAGTTCCTATTTCTTTTTTTTTTCTTTTCTTTCTTTGCATTATGCTGACTCAACATATCAATGGCCAAGGTTGCTTGGTGTTTGACATTTTCGTCAATGTTTTTGTAGAGATGGATATCATGGCCAAGTATTTGTGCAAGGTGGTACTTGAATCTATAAATTCCTCCACTTCATTTTGCTTTGCAAAATTTACAAAGGAGCTTACGGTCTCCAAGAATCTTGTCACAATAAGCCCAAGCAAAGTCCTTCTCCCTCGACATTGTTGTTGTTTTGGGCTTGTGTTTAAATTGTGGCTTCTGTTTAGATTTTGAGTTGTGCTTTCTATTTAATTTGGCTCCTGTAAAATACAATAAAAAATTAAAATTAAAAATTCCATATATAACTTTTCAAAAAATAGGGTTGGTTTTAAAGGATATGAAGTTTTGTTAAGGATTAAAGAGGAGTCTATCTAGTAACACAAGCACATTTCAACCTAATATATCGTTATGACCTTGAAACACAATTAGGTATATATGAGGAAATGCTACCTAAAGGAAATATTATCAAAATATATTGCATTGCAATAATTAACTTGCAAGTTCACTTAGCATAAGACAACTGAACCAATACATCAATAACAGGTTCTAGAAGAACAAAAATACCCAAAGTTGTGAATGCATGGTTAAAGCCTTTGAAGTTGGCAACACATCGACCAAGGAAGGAATGCTTGATGACTTGGTCGATGGTTGGTATGAAACCATTTCTTAGTGCATTTTTAAAATCTATTGAAGCCACATTTATAGGGTTGAAAAGTCATTACGCCAAACATTCAATTATTGAACAGTGAAACTTGAAACTTGCCATTGAAAACGACATTCAAACTTCAATATAGTAATATACCTATTATTTAATCCAAGTGCTAATGTACCTTGATCGTTGAATATTGAAGCAGTTAAGCCTAAAGGTAACACACGCTGAAAGTTACGCGCGACTTCTCGAGGGTCGATATGGAGTATGGATAGAGCACACATTGGCGACTGCTCGATATGGAGTCTGGACTTAGGCTCACCTTGGCGGTTCCCCAATATTGAGTCTAGACTATGTAGTAGTGAGTAGTGATTGATTAATGAAGGTCTCGATGTATGATTTTTGGGCCCGAGAAATGAGAAATTTTTTTTGGAATGGCTGGCGTTTAGTTTTTAGCAACGCAGCATACATAAACATGAAAAACTCATGCTGGTCGAGTCAAGGCTGAAAATCGAATAAATTGGAATCAATCGCAAGAATCTACCTTAATCGGCAAGTCTCAAGTCAAACTTGCATTGACCATGTGTTATAGACATTTTTGTGCCTTACAGCATTGAGCATGAAATGTCCATAATCTAAGGGATCCAAAGTCCCTAAACATGTTGTTCCTACCCCTAGAGGAACAAGGCTAACAAACCACAACAATTCACAGAAGTTCTCCACCAGAAACTGCTCAAAAACAAGTCAATTCAGGATCATTTCAGTGGCTACACTAGCTGTTTGCGCTGAATGTCAAAGCCAACACTGGCTACCTGCGTTGAATGTCAAAGGGAACACTGGCTACCTGCGCTGAACGAGAGTGGACATGTGGCAAGTTCATTTCTCAAGGTGTCAAAACCCAGGAAGCTTCCAAAATGACACTTGCCTCAGGGAATTCGATTGGGAATGAGTAAGAGGTTCCAAATCTCCAAGTGGAAGCAAGAACCTCCAAGTGGAATCAAGAACTGACAGAGGGAGAGGACACTAGTCAGATCTCAAGCTGACTCATCCTCTCTCCAAACATCTATATATGGATCTCTCCTCCATGAGATCTAGAGGCTAGAATTTTGTTATTGCAAAGAATTGCTGTTGGTTTGAGATTGGAATCATTGGGTGCTTAATGCTTTGAAGGGGGTGAAGATAGGAATTCCATTTGCTGGGAAGGAGACGCTGGATTGGAACCCTCTGGGTTGTATCTCTTCCTGAACCTTGTTATTCATCAATAAAGCTATCTTGGTTTCTCCTATATGTTGTTGTATTCTTGATGTATGATTGCATTAGTATGTTTAGTTTATTTCTAATCCTGAACTAGTTATGAATATGAATCCATGTCTTGTGTAGTGTTCTCTTCTTGTGATCTTGCAGAAACCTCTTGAAGCTGGGCGAGTGAGAAGGCAAGTAGCTGGGAACTCTCCAAGAGAATGGAAACTGGATCGAGGGACAAACGGAAGACACTGGTTAGTCCATCCATCTCTCTTCATTCTTAATTCATAAAGGAAGAAATGCTAGAATAGCTGTCTCTGTTTGTTGCTAAGGCACTGTCACACCTTAGGTGGATAGGATCGTCCTGCATAGGCATTTTTCCCCACAACAAATTGGTGACTCCGCTGGGGATATTTGTTTAGTCATTTTATTTGTGTTTCTATCATTGTTTGTTTCATAGGCTCGACAGCAACAATCGAACTTCATCTTCTATTCACAGATGCAAAATAGACAGTTGCTGCTTTGATCCAATCACTGGACTTGTCTATGATCTGAACAATGGACTCACAAATGATTTGATGATCCTTTGTGATAGATCTTAGTACCCCCTCAAAGCATCCCTTTGATTACACCTTGCTTGTTGCCTTTATTTGTACAAAAAGACTGAGTGTTTTTATGTCTTTTTGCGTCATTTACAGTTTTCCTTTGCATGAGTAAAATAGTCATCCTGTAGCCCTTCATTCAGATCTGTTGATTGTGATCTTAGAAGAGAGTTCATTGGCTGTTTTCAGTTGATTATACATTTACTTTTGCTTATTGGTTTGAGTTTGTCTCTTTTAAGAGTCAAAACAAGTATTCGTTTCGAAAATCGTTAAGTGTTGTAATCTCTTCTACCCTCTCTGATTTCGAAAAAGTAAACTTGTTTGTATTTGTCATTTAAAAGCAAATTCAAAGTTGTACAAAAAGCTTTCTTGGTAGGCATCAATACTAAGAAAGCGGAAAACAAACACCTGCATTGTGCATTTGCATCTTGATAGTTTGCATGTCTGATTTAGGAAAAGTGCATTAGAGTGTGCTGATTGCTCTTTGAGAAAAGATGGTGTCTTTCTTTTCCCTTAGTAGCTAGGATTTTCAAAGTTGAAAAGATATAAAGCTTGCTTATCATCTTTAGACTGTATTTAGGAATTGTATCGTACATCTAGTGGTGAACCTTGAAAGGAAAACTTCTAAAAAGACCAACCTAAAATAAATTGAATGAACTTAACAACGCTTTGCAACATAACGCACAACATAGAGGTCTAGGCTAGAGACGTGTTTCGGCGTCGTAAAGCCTGGTGACTGTCGATCTCGTGGATGGTGGGTGATTCCTCCTGAGGGACGATAGCGCCAGTATGGATTGTGCTCCCACGTACCGTCGCGTATATATTGGGAGACCCCTATAGGCATAAAACCTTTATCCTTAGGAAGCCATGTCGGCCGCCCTACTGATCGCAATGCACTGAACACAGCATTCAGGAAGATCGACCGCCCGTACCCTAAAAATTATTCTGCGGTTTTGCGAAAAGTTTGGCACAACCTCTGCCTAGAACTCCAGAGCAGTTCCTTTTGGCCTTTTTCAGACTCTATAACGGAAAAATTCCATCCGAGCATTTGTCACTTCCGGTTCGTTAAAACATCGAAGGAGACTAGAGTCATTTTTAGCTTTTTCTCGACTCTTTAAAACTGAAAAAGCAAGTTGTGTCTAAAGCATCGTTAAAATTTATTTTAAATGGAACAATCACCCCTATTCCTGCGTTGATCTTTAGGTTGAAAAAATGGAGCACACCAACCAAGGAATTCCCCTTGGTGGAAATCCTAGTCCCTTCTCCTCTTGGGGAGATGTTGGTGCGCCTCATATAGCCACATTGTCACTTCCAGGACTGACAATTGGCCTGCCAGTCTGGCTCTTTTCAACCAATGTCGTTCAGAACACCACCATTCCTGAACAGTCGAGTCAACAGTTAGACCATACCAGAGTTTCCAACCAGCCTTCTACCTCATCTAACTCTTCCTCTCCTCCTTCCTCTTCGCTTGACGAAACTGGTAAAACAAAAAACTAAGTTCCTAAGGAGAAGAAGGAAAAGAAGAAGAAAGAGAAGAAGAAGAAGGAGCCAAAAGCGACTGGGGGCAAACAAGTGTCGTCTGACAAAAATCCACACACAGCACTGACCAGGCCTAAATCGCCATGTGTCATATGCAAGGGAGACCACTTCCACAGAGATTGTCCCTGCATCCCTCGGATACTAAGGGACTGGTCTCCCCGTTTGCACAATTCGGTAGCATTGACCTCTGATAGCCATGTTGACAGTTCACCGTCGACTAGTGAAAGTGAAGTCCCAGGACAGAGAGGGAAAGCTAGATTTCCCTGCAAACTGTGTGAAGGTGACCATGCCATCCACCGTTGTCCCTTCTTAGACGAGGCTAAAAGAGTTTTGGAAGATCGCCCAGTTTTACCAGTGCAACTTCCTCCTAGATATCAAAAACTCCTGCCAAGTCCTTCACTAGTTGAGAACCCGGCTGGCCCGCCCAGGTGGTCAACCGAAGCACCTATCATTGAAGATGAACCGTCTGGATCCATGCCTGACGAAAGTCAAAAGGTTGGGGCGGCAGTTGACCCGGTTTTGCCTTCAGAGGCTCTATCTTCGAATGATACCATCACAGAGGAGAATAAAGACGACACCGTCCAAATTCTCTTCATCAACACAGACTCCGACGAACAAGGGGCCAATTTGCCCATTCCTTTATCGTAGGAAGGAACTTCGTCAGAGTCATACCCGGCCGTCTATTCGGTCCCACCACTGAGCAACCTAGTTGTCTCGTTCGACTGGAACCAACTAGGCAGACCCAGTTGCCAGCAAGCATACCATTCAGAATTATCATTCAAATATATAGAATGGTAATGGTTGGCACTATCATTGATGAGGGGGAATCTGTGAGTATCCTTTCCTCTATTCATTGGAAAGCGCTTGGTTCGCCAGCGATTTTGCCTGAAATGAGAAATCTATCAGGCTTTGATAAAGGAACCAATCGACCTTTAGGGATCCTCCCCAATGTGCCCATAACATTGAAAGGGAAGACCGTTCAATTGAACGTGATGGTCGTTCAAGGACCCTTGGATTGTAACCTACTCCTTGGACGAGACTATATATATTGCATGGGGGCCCTCGTCTCCTCATTCTTTAGAGTAATGTGTTTTCCGCACGAAGGAAGAGTGGTCAAGCTCGTGGACCAACTTTCATTTCCCGGATCACGCATCGCAAATAGTCATATACCATCCCTAAATGGTCTATTCACGCAAGAAGTGTCTCAACCCATGGTCCGTCCTCCTGATGAGCGCGAGTAATCCGGGAGGATATGACTGGAACCCAGGGGGCATGCGTCCTGGTCTACTTCGGCAGGGAAACTTTGGGTATAGAGTAGGTTTCCGCGGGAGAATATGACTAGTCTGTACCCCGTCCGTCTAGGAAGAGGGGTTATTCTAGAATAAGATTCATTTGTCAAAGTTATGTGAGTTGGCGGGCTACGTCACTCACCTTTGTCTATTTCGGTAGACATTGCCGAGGAAGTGTTTTGTTTGAAAGATTAACGAGACAATCTTTGGGTAACCTGAAAGAGGTAGGCCTCTCTCGGTGAAACGAATGCTTTGACAGAAATGAAGTAGAGGTAACCTTGAAATCGTACTTTATGCCTGGGGGCATGCAAACCTTTTGGAGTGCAAGAAAGGGGCGGCTATTTATTTTTTAAATTTTTAGGTCCTCCCTTTAAACCTGTAGGTCTAACCCTTTAAACTCGTAGGATTAGTCATTTCCGAACTTGCATAACGAAAGGATCCGGGGCAAAGCTTTGTGAGATGAAGCTCCATAAAAAATAGAATCTCAATGAGACACTCTTATCATATGACTGGGTTAATCGAGCAGTTTTAGCACACAGTTCATGCTCGTTAAAAAATAAACGCAAGATTCAAGCAGTTTTAGCACACAGTTCATGCTCATTAAAAAATAAACGCAAGATCCGAGCAGTTTTAACGCGGACTTCATGCTCGTTAAAAAATAAACATAAGCAATGAGCAAGTGTTTCCGCCAACATTTAAGCTCATTTTAAAATAAAAAATGAACCACTACCCGGTAAATAACTGCTGTGAATGTAATATTATCAGCCATTAAAGCCTTGGTCGTGTTTGCACCGTCACCTCCACTATTCATTTGGCCGATCGTTCACCTCCATATGATTGTTTACCCATTTTGAGGAATAGCTGCAAAGAGTGATTTCACCTAGCCATCCTTGTGACACTGCCGTGATTGGAAAATTCCAACCTATACCTGGAATTAGCTGCTAACCCTGTTTATCACTCGTTCCTCAAAAGACGAGTCTTCTTTAAGCTCTTTTCAACTGACTCGTAAAATATGAAAAGATTGCCGAGTCCTTGGCCTTCCAGCTTGTTAAAGGGACAGGAAGAGCTATCCCTCCTCTAGATTTTAATCTTTTTGGACCTGAGGGATTATTGCACAAAACGATCGAGCGCTTGTTTTATTCGGCTCGTTAAAACTATCGAAAACTCATCCCTTCTGTATTGTTTTATACTTTTTCGGACTTAAGGGATTAGATGACGAAAAAGGACTTTTGGAGTTAACTTTATGTACCTTTTTAGACTCTCTAGAAATGAAAAGGACCGAGTTATCCTTGTCGTTAGAATCGTTAAAATCATTAAATAGCGACAAAATTGTCTTTAGACGAGAACGAGTTTCACTATCGCTAGGCTCGTTAAAACATAGCGATGGGCTTGCCCGAAGGGCAGGTTATAGAACAAGCATATGTTATCCTCCTCAAGCTTGACAAAAATAAAGAGGTACTGGTCAACAATGACTGGGGAAAAATTGGGAGAAACTCAAGAAAACTTTGATGGTAGCAAGTCGCTCTTGAACATGACACTTTTCCTCCGTACCACAATCGGGTTGGGTTGTTTCATTCACCGGTCACATCCATGGTCTCGCCATACCATCCATATTTGGGGTAATGCTACGATCCATCGCATCAGTGTCGCCACATGTTCAAGAGAAGTCGTTCAGAAAAGTCAACCGTGTCCCATCCACTGCCATACATTATCCTTCATCCTTTCATGACTGCCACCCTGAATCATATGTCACAGATCGTTTTCACCTCCATTAAAATCATTAGCTCCGTTCTGTGTCACTGATGTGGGATTCATTAAGGCCCTCCTTTGACGGATCGCTTCTTGTCGACATCAGCTCATTATCCAAGAAGTTGATCTAGGAACAACCCCTTCAGTACTTTGAAGCTTGCATGCCTCAATGGCAAGTTTCTCACTTCCAGCGACAGGTATACATCAATGACCTTCGACCGAAAGATTTTGAGTGGTGTTCGACACCAAGTCCTTTATTCACACCACATGAATTTTACTGAAGTACCTTGAGGGTCATTATCATTATCGGTGATTCCTCTCGTGCTTGTTAATGGTTTACATCATTGACCGGTAATCAAGCGATGTCTTTCCATGTTCGACTTCAGAACATTTCTCACATGGATCGACTTGTACTTAGAGTGAAGATCGAACGAGTTTGAAGACCCCGGATCTAGTTTCTTCCATCTGGGCTGCGATATATATTCAGGAAAGATAAAGACATTGACATGTACATCATTGCAGCAGATAATCATCCTACTCAAAGGATGATAATTTCATCAAAATTATCAGTCTACCACCAGACGATTGTCTGTTCTATGTACAGAAAAATAAATTTATAAAGCTGACCATGGGAATGCCCGCCTCAGCCAGATCATGAAAGCAGTATGAAAAATAATGTATTGTACTGTATCTTATTACAGGTCTCCTCCCAGCATTGGATGAACTTCGGATCCCCCTGATAAAGCATTTCACCCGATAAACGGCCTCATACTTTAGGGGGCAACTGTTATAGACATTTTTGTGCCTTACATCATTGAGCATGAAATGTCCATAATATAAGGGATCCAAAGTCCCTAAACATGTTGTTCCTACCCCTAGAGGAACAAGGCTAACAAACCACAGCAATTCACAGAAGTTCTCCACCAGAAACTGCTCAAAAACAAGTCAATTCAGGATCATTTCAGTGGCTACACTAGCTGTTTGCGCTGAATGTCAAAGCCAACACTGGCTACCTGCGTTGAATGTCAAAGGGAACACTGGCTACCTGCGCTGAACGAGAGTGGACATGTGGCAAGTTCATTTCTCAAGGTGTCAAAACCCAGGAAGCTTCCAAAATGACACTTGCCTCAGGGAATTCGACTGGTGATGAGTAAGAGGTTCCAAATCTCCAAGTGGAAGCAAGAACCTCCAAGTGGAATCAAGAACTGACAGAGGGAGAGGACACTAGTCAGATCTCAAGCTGACTCATCGTCTCTCCAAACATCTATATATGGATCTCTCCTCCATGAGATCTAGAGGCTGGAATTTTGTTATTGCAAAGAATTGTTGTTGGTTTGAGATTGGAATCATTGGGTGCTTAATGCTTTGAAGGGGGTGAAGATAGGAATTCCATTTGCTGGGAAGGAGACGCTGGATTGGAACCCTCTGGGTTGTATCTCTTCCTGAACCTTGTTATTCATCAATAAAGCTATCTTGGTTTCTCCTATATACTGATGTATTCTTGATGTATGATTGCATTAGTATGTTTAGTTTATTTCTAATCCTGAACTAGTTATGAATATGAATCCATGTCTTGTGTAGTGTTCTCTTCTTGTGATCTTGCAGAAACCTCTTGAAGCTGGGCGAGTGAGAAGGCAAGTAGCTGGGAACTCTCCAAGAGAATGGAAACTGGATCGAGGGACAAACGGAAGACACCGGTTAGTCTATCCATCTCTCTTCATTCTTAATTCATAAAGGAAGAAATGCTAGAATAGCTGTCTCTGTTTGTTGCTAAGGCACTGTCACACCTTAGGTGGATAGGATCGTCCTGCATAGGCATTTTTCCCCACAACACCATGAGTTAAACTTGGTCAACATTATTTAGACTCACAAATATTTAGATCGGATCATTTAGAGAGCGAGCAGATTCCAACTTGTGATTAATCGCGATTGATCGACGAGTCGTGTTTCACCGCCTGTAACTGAAATCTGAATTGAAAATAGGAGATCTTACAATTGAAACTAATTGTGAATTTTCTAAACTGAAATTGGCCCATCAGCATCATTTCTATTTGCAGCTGGGCACATCAATGGATGAGATTCATTTTAAATTAGGTTCATGGAGAAAATATTTTGTGGAAGACGTTTCTTTCATGTCGAGGAAGACATAGTAATATTTTTTATTAAATTTGAATAAAAATAGTATCTACTCTATATCTCCCATATCTCATTATTTTTATCTCCTATACCTCATACAGAAAGTGGGGTAATAGTATACATGTAGTATCAAGCTCCACTCCTTTTAATCCAAAGTTCTACATGCAAACCTTTGTTTCATTTGCGCTGCAAAGCCTTCGTTGTAGAGTGTGGAGTTAACACCTACCTCTGCATGACAAAAGCTACACATACCTTTTGACTTGGTTTGTTCACCATTTGTCAATTCTTTGTTTGGAGTTTGGGACAACAAGCTCCACATGCTTTTTTCAATACCTCTATGTGAGTGTAACTTTGCACATTTTCTTTGCTTCAACCAATATCAAAAGAATTTGTGAGCTTCTTTCAAGGCATGAATACATGCTTCAATCATGGAAATTAACAAAGTTTCTAAATCAAAAAATAACGATAGAGTTATCCTTTTCAATTTCAAATATGTTAGGATTCTATTAAGACTTTTTAAGATACAATTATTAACTGGCCCTCTACTTTTCCCTTTTCCTTAATATAAATTGCATCTCTTATTACATTTCTAATCAAGATATTTACATCAGGTATTGGATGAAAGGGCCAAGGACTTTTCATAAATGGTTCCTTGTCCAGTAGAAGAATAAATGGTCAACATGTCAGCTTGGCTCCAATTTCTTGGGAATTAATAATTGTTTTGAAAAATGACTACTCTTGTTTGAATCTAGGACTATGTTTAAGCTTTGAAAATGGATTTTCCTCCAAATTTATCTTGGAAAGGTCCTTATTAAAGGCTTCTCTATATCTCCTCCACTAGAATGAATGGCTTGTATGTTGAAAATTATAGCAGAGCTCCCTTATGAAAACCCTGATCATCCCATTGTCACCAAGAGCTCCTCCTTTTCCCAAAATTGGACCCAAAACAACATTGAGTACTTAATTATGATTCAACCTGAGAAATTTTGATTGAAACTGCAACTCAAGAGCTATTAAATTTAAAGTGCGCTAATATGATTCGTCATTCTTTCATAGAATAAGTATATTGTTTTTGAATATGTCATTTGTGCTTGTAGTATGTGGTACTGACGTTGTTTCACTTGAAAGGGTTTTTATTCTTGGACTATGACAATGCTAGTAAAATTTAGGCCTTTTGCAGTATTTTGAGCCCATGATCATTTTTGCAAGATGAATGTCCTATGTGGAAAGAAATAATAATTTAGTTATTACCTCCTAAACTGAAGCATTATTTCTTTTATTAGGTGCCATGTAACATCCTCTACAAATTCAGGATGAATGGGACGTAATATCCTATCCATCCCTGTAGACTATAGTCCTCCATAAAGCGGGGAAACCACCAAAATACCCATTGTTGGCAATTTTTGGGGAAACTGGGCTTAAAAAACCCAAATTTGGGGTTTGGAGTAAGGTTTACTCAATCACTTAAGAATATGAAACCCCTCTGCAAAATCTATAAATAAAGAAGGATTGAATTCATGTTGGATCACCAAGTGTGTATTAACTCATTTCTTCTTGATCATTAGGTATTATAGTTTTTTACCCCTTTTATCTCTTGTCAATTTTGGTGGAGAAATATTCCACCCTTGTTGAGATTCCCTTATTATCTCGCTATTTGAGCACAAGGGTCTCTGGCTGGTCAGCGAATTCTGTTGGATATTGGTCTCTTGTCTTTTTCTGGGCACAAGATTTTTGTTAAAGGTGAATGAATTTGTATGATCGTCTATGATATCTCATTTTTGTTTGGAATACACCTCTCTTGAAGGAAGCAACAAAGTTTCCGAGTCCTTAATATCTTGTTCTAGGAAAAGCACTTACCTTAGGCAGTGGATTCGTTTCTGGCACCTGGAGTAGCGAAACTCTTAACTTTATTTATTTTTCGCATGCACAGTTAAAAGGAGCACTTCCCTAGTTATTAATTCTTAGCCTTAACTAAGGAAGCATGTTTGCATATCTCATATCATATTCACTAGCAACAAACTTTAATTGTCTTACTATCCATGCAAGGAAGGTGCATTAGGATTAGGAGTTAAGAAAGTTGATACATTGTTGTACATGTTTCCAGATTCATTGTACCTTCTAGACTAAAGGAAAAGTGAATAATAGTGTTTGAAATTTATAGTTATTTGTTGTTTCAAAGAGTAATAAATAGTGATGTGATTTGAGTTTCAATCTGTGTACTTGCTGTTAATTTCTTTAGTGGCATGTGCTTCCCTGTCTAGAACAAAGGGTTTTTCTGCAGTATCTAGCCTCCAAAGCTTCTTCAATGCAAACTAAATATCAAATCATGCCCTCGTACTCCAAATCATCTAAGGCATCACCCTAGAGAAGTTCCAAAGTAGACCAATGAGCTTTGACAGGCCAAATCTAACCCCATGTCACTATACAAATGTTGACATCACTGCTACAAAAATTATTCTGAAGTGTTGCATCCTACACCAATTCCTAAGATGGATGGCCAAAGGGGTTCTAAAATAAGGCTCAACCTTCATCAACACATTTAAGACTTTTCAAAGGGATCAGTCCCTTTAAGCCATACCAATTTTTACACTTTCACAATTTGGTCATGTTCCTATCAATTTATATTTTGTACTGAAAAGTCAGTCCTATTTTACATGTTTATTAAATTTAGGAACAATTATAGGTAAGCTCTAGCAAAATGTCAACAAATTTGTGGGTTAGGTTGGAATTTCTCCAAATACTACCACACATGTATATATAATAACATATTTTCCATTTTAGATCTTGATTGGTTGAACAAAAAGGTTTGCTGCCTATGTAATTTTGTCCCATACCTCCACATCAACACTCATAGATAACAATATTCTTAATTCTTCATCTGTGTGCATAGTAAGGTCCCTTTTGGTTTCTATTTTTGATGGAGAAACCTTTGACAATACACCTTTTACCACAAAGATGTTGTTGTTGGATAGAAATCTCCAGAGGAGTCTTACACCAGACATATAAATGGCTATTGTATATCATAATAATAAGCATTAACATATGAATATTTGTAGACCCTAAACTATGTGGATTCAATCCATTACCTTTTCTTTCATGGCAAATTTTGTTCTACATAGTAGAAATGTTCTGACACTTGAGTGTGTTCGCATAAAAAATTCTAAGGCCAAACCTAGATTCTCACATGTCATGGAAATTCAACATATGCTTTGTTCACCTAAGAACTGCTTGTAACTCATCTTAGGGTACTCATGTACAATCTCACTCATCCCACTTAAGAAGTTACCAAGACAAGGCTCATCACATCTAACCTTGGTCTAAAACAATTAAGCAACACAATTTACATCTTGACTTGCCATAGCACCTAACATGTCTTAGAATGCCTTGGCACTATGTGGCATGCATTAACATCCCCTACATTCCTTGGCATGCTTTGACACTCCCTAGCACACCATGGCACTTCCCGACATGCCTTGGTAGTTTACCATACCTTGGAATTTCCCAGCATATAACCTTGTCACTCCCTCCTTAACACATCTAGAACTCATTGAAACTCCCTCTCACACACTCTCATTCATTAATTTCCATGCATTTTGAACTACTAATTGCTTATGTTTCCTTGAAACTCCATAACACTCCCTAGCTCACCCTAGCACCTGACACATCTTGGCCTACAGCCTTAACACTGTAGCATTCCTTGGCACTACATAGTATACCTTCTCACTCTCTCCTTATCACACCTAGACATTGCTGACACTCTTGGTCAAAAACTATTATTCATTCATTTCCATTCATTTTTAGCTAGTTCTCCCTTGTGTTTCCCTAGCAACATTTATCACTCCTTGACACGTGTTGTTACACCCTAGCACCTATGATATCTTGGCATGTTGCCCTAACTTCTAGCATGCCTTAACACTGCCTAGCTTACCTTGTCAATTTGTCCTTAGCACACCTAGAAATCACTGAAACTTATAATCACAAACTATTATATGTTCATTTTCATTCATTTTGACATAGTTCTCCCTTGTGTTTCCTTGGCACTCCCAGCTAACACTTTGTTACACTCGTTGGCACATCTTGGCCGTATGTCGCCCTAGAACTCTAGAATTCCTTAACATTGCAAAGCATGCCTTGTAACTCCTCGTTAACACAATTGGAACTCAATAACACTCCATGCGACACACACTTATTCCTTCATTTCCATGCATTATGACCTAGTGCTCCCTTGTGCTTCCCTAACACTCTCTAACACTCCTTGGCACGCATTGGCACACCATGGCTCTTGTCACATCTTAGTAGGATTTCCTAGCACTCTATCGTCTATTGCCACTGCCTAACATACGTTGTCACTCCCTCCTTAACACACCTATAACTTGTTAACACTCCATATCACACACGCACATTCATTCATTTACATGTAATTGAAATGAGTCCTCCCTTGTGTTTCCTTGGCAATCCCTGGCATGTGTTGGCGCCACATCCTAGAACCTAACACACATTGGGATGCCTTAGCACTTGGCATGTCTTGACATGCCTAACATTCCTTGGAGCTTTATAACGCGTTACCACATCTTGAAATTCCTTGCACACCTTGGCACTCCCTAGTTTTCATGCCCTCATAGATAACCTTACTTTTTTTGTGACTTGGGAACCCAACCAAGTCATTGAAAAAATAGTGTTGTGACTAGACCAAAGTTTCCCTTTGTTTCAAACTTCTTTTTCCAACCTCTTATCAAAATCATAGGCTTTCCTCCTACAAGTCATAATATGAAATTCTCCTAACACACTTCGTCCATGGGACACCTAGAATTCACTGACACTCCCTGGTATAATCTGTTATTCATTCATTTCTATTCACTTTGACCTAGTTCTCCCTTATGATTCCCTCATGCTCCCAAATACTCTTTGACATGAATTGACACTATCTGGCATATGTCAGCACACCTTTTCATTCCTTTGGATGCCATGGCACTCCTTAATTATCATTCCCTCATAACTACCCTTATTTTCTTTTAGAGTTAGGAACCCAACCAAGTCCTGCCTCTACTACAACAACTTTACCACGTTACACTTACTACAACTAGACTATGCCTTGTTCCCCTAATGGACTATAAATCATCTTAGACTTCTCATGTCCAATACTAACTCATCCCACTTAGCAAGTTACCAATTCAAGGCTCACATCCAACAGTGCCCATAAAACAACAAAGCAACATAGTTTACATCTTCACATGCCATAACATTTGTCACGTATAACAATCCATTGGAACTACATGGCACACATTATCATCCCCTGAATTCCTTGGCATGATTTTCCACTCCCTAATAGACCCTACCACTCCCTCACATGCCCTGACATTCTAGCAGGCCTTGACACTGCCTATCATATACCCTTGTCACTACCTCCTTAACACGATTGGAAGTTGTTAGAACTCCCTAACACACACTCTTATCTATTCATTTCCATGAAATTTGAACTAGTTCTCCCTTGTGTTCTCATGGCACTCCCTGACACACATTGGCACACCCTAGGACTTCGCACATATTGGTATGTCGCCCTGGCACTATAGCATTCCTTGGAACTACTTATCATACCTTGTCACTCCCTCCTTAGCACACCTAGAATTCGCTAACAATCCCTATCACGCACTCTTATTCATTCATTTCCATGCATTTGAAATTAGTGCTCCCTTGTTCTCCCCTGACACTCCATAACTCACCCTGGCATGCATTGGCACACCTTAGCACCTAGCACATCTTGTCATGTTTCCCTGGCCTCTAGAATTCCTTAGCACTACCTAGCATACCTTGTCACTCCATCCTTAGCACACCCTGAAATCGCTGACACTTCCTGTCACAAACTCTTAGTGGTTCATTTGCATGCATTATTTTCACCTAGTGCTCCCTTGTGTTTCCCTAACACTTCCTAACACTTACTAGCACTATTTGGCACACATTGGCACCTAGCACATATTGGCTGCATGTCGCTCTGGCATGCTAGAATGACTTAGTGTTGCTTAGCATACAATGTCACTCCCATCTTACCACACCTGGAACTCATTGACACTCCATATCACACACTCTTATTCATTCATTTCCATGCATTTTGACCTAGTTCTCCCTTATGTTTTCCTAGCACTGACTAGCACTGACCAGACATTGGCACACCTAACTGCAATGATTTTCACTAACATTCAATCCAAAAACCCTTCCAGAGTCTAGCTAGTTACTTGTTCTTCACTAATATATTAGGGTTAATTTTATTGTATAGTGTTCAGTGTGAAAATATTACTAGGTGTTTTTATCGCATAGAGTAATTATGATCTTCCCCATGTGCACAAGGATAACTGAGAAGTGTTTCCTATAATCATGCAAGTGGAACTTCAACATGTACATCAGGGTAACCACAAAATATTTATCATATTTACACAATGCAAGGTGATAGGAAAATACTTACATTATTTACGTGAATGTACTAAGATCATGACCATTAGCATCATATCTACATATTTACCACAAGACGAGTGTCATTACAACCCCTTAAAAATAGCCATAAGGCCTTCCTCTTTTGCAGCTCCTTGACCACAAGGGTTTAATTGAAAAACACATAGTTCCTTTAAAGATTTGTAGATTGAGGCAGCCACTTCAGGGCCTCGAACTTAAAGATAATCAAATATTTGCAATTTGTTGCAATAATAAGTCCATTATGCACACTCATCATCTTAGAGTTGGGTAGAGAGGGAGAATACTTGATTGATGCCAACCTTGTAAATGAAAAACTTTTCCTACTCATTGGTTGGATACTCCACTATTTGACACCACTAACACACACCAAATGTCCAAGATACCCATAATATGTGCCCTACACCCAAGGGCTTAGACTACACCTCCATAAAATGTACGTTCAACTTTAGATGTCCCAAAACAGTGATATCATAACCCTAGCCTATTTGTTAGATTTTTGTAACTTTCTCATTAACTAACATTTTTTTTTAACTATTTAATCCACTTATCATATACTCTCTCTTATTTGCACACACCTAATATACAAGAACACTTATGTTTTTAATACAACCATGTTATGAGGGCATGTTTCTTTCTTACACTTAAATGTTTTCAATACAACCAAGATAAGGGCACATGTTTCCTTTTTAAATTCCAAAAGTATAACATGTCTATCTCTATAAACTAACAACAAAATCATTGCATAAAAAAGGTAAGCTTAAAATTAAATTGAAATTAGATTATTATTATTATGATAAATACACCAAATATGGAAAAATTGTTTTCAAACACAACCATAAAAGAAAGTGTTATTTTATCAAATACAACTACAAACTTATTAAGCCAGCCTAGATCCATCTTAACCCGGATATATGAAGTGCCGAGAGGGATCCAATCTCTCGATGTGCAAACCTCTTTTTTGGTGCTTGGTAGATCCAGGTTAAGATGGATCTAGGCTAGCTATATAATACTATATAATATCTATGTGTCTCTTTCTTATTACCTCTCTCTATCTCACCCCTCAAACATACACACTCTCTCTCCATATCTATCTATCTCTTCCTCCCTCTTCCTTTCCACTTCTCTCTCTTCCCTCTATCTCTCCTCTCTCCATCGCTCCCTTATCAATCCCTCTCTCTCTACCTTTCTCCCTCTATGTCTTTATTCTTCCTTCCCTCTCTCTCCCCCTCTAACTTCATCTCTCTCTCCTCTCTCTTAGTCCTCTCTCTCCCTTTCTCTCTCATATCCTTTTGTCCCCCCCCCCCCATCACTCGCTCTCTCTCTCCCCACTCCATCTTTGTCCCTCCCTCTCTCTCTCTTTCCCTTCTCTCCCTATCTTTATCCCCATCTATTCTCTCTCTCCCCTCCTCTCTTCTCTCCCTCTCTCTCTATCCGTCTATCCCTTGTCACTCCCTCTCTCTCTCCACCTCTATCTCCCTATTCCTTAGTTCATTCCTCCCTCTGTCTCCCCCTCCAACTCCATATCTCTCTCTCCCCTCTCTCTCTTCCTACGTCCTTCTCCCTATCTCCCCCCATCACTCTTTCACTCTCTCTTTCTCTCTCTCTCTCTCTCTCTCTCTCTCTCTCTCTCTCTCTCTCTCTCTCTCTCCACCCTCCATCTTTGTCACTATCTCCATCCCCCTCTCTTCCCTTCACTTTGCTTGCTATCATCACTTGGATCCTTAGTTAAGATAGATCTATGTTGGTTCTTACTAATATTTGTATAACATAAATTTCACATCTTTAAATACAAAGGTATTCTCATTTTTAATTTTATTAAAACCTTAATTTAATTTATATGGGAATAATTTTAGTAGTTGTGAGGACAGAGGGTTTATATATCTCAAAACTAATTACAACCCTTTTCCTATTTGCTTCAAATAAAAAATGTTATAAAATTAAATTAAATTAAAATATTTTTATTATGAAATAAGTTATGGTTTTTGGGCATATGGTATTGATAAGTCATTATATTAGCCCATGGTATTGTAACAAAGCTTATTCACAAGTGCATAATATCAATGACAAAGTGGGGGTGAATATCCATGACTAAGAATCCTTTCATATTCTTATACAATATTTTGATTTTGAAATAAGTTATGATTTTTGGGCATGTGATATTGATAAGCCATAGTATTGGCTCATGGTATTGTAACAAAGTCTATTTCCAAGTTAATAATACCCATGGTAAAGTGAGAATGAATATCCATGGTTAAGAATGTTTTCATATTGTCATAAAATATTTTGATTGTGAAATAAGTTATGTTTTTAGAGCATGTGGTATTGATAAGCCATAGTATTGGCCCATGGTATTATAACAAAACCATTTTTTTACAAGTTAATAATATCCACTGTAAAGTGGGGGGTGAATATCGATGGTTAATAATCTTGTCATATTGTTATAAAATATTTTGGTTGTGAAATAATTTATGGTTTTTGGGCTTGAGGTATTGATAAGCCATGGTATTGGCTCATGGTATTGTAACAAAACCTATTCACAAGTTAATAACAAAATCAAAATATAACAAATTGAATTTTAATATTTTTATTACTAATTGAGCCAACATTTAAATTTTTGAACTCATCCCCATACTTTTGACTTTTATTATTATTATTACAATTATTCTTTAACTAAGCCCATATTTACAATTGTTTACATACTTACATTACACCTACACATCTACTCTATACTCTATAAATATTGTATTTATTTTTTTTAGGGAAGGAAAGTTTAACATTTTTGAAAAAATTCAGCCTTAATTTTGATGTAACAAAGCCATCCTAATTGCAATCTTCATTTACTTCTTAAAACAAGTAGTATATTTTCACTTTTCATAGGGCAGAGGGAAAACTAGTAGATATTTTCACTTTTCACGGGGCAGGAGGGAAAAGAGAGTTTTGAATTGAATTTTCACTTTTCATAAGGAAAAAGGAGGGAAAACTAGTAGCATATTTTCACTTTTCGAGTTGTGAATTAAATTTTAACTTTTCATAAGGTGGAGGGAGGGAAAACTAGTAGCATATTTTTACTTTTCACAGGGCGCGAGGGAAAACGAGTTTGAAGAGAGTTGTGAATTAAGGTTTTACTAGTAACAGATTGATATCGAACCCCACCATTAGATCTTCAATCCATTAATGGCACCCAGGTATGTTTCATTTCTAACCTCACTGCATTTAGACCCAACTTTTAGTCTTCTTCCACACATGGAGGAGTACACACACCTCAGATATTTGGTTCAAAATTCATTTTCATTTTCATCCTTGCTTTTAAGTTTAGGAGTAGCATATTTTCACTTTTCACAGGGTGGGAGGGAAAATGAGATTGAAGAGAGTTGTGAATTAAGGTTTTACTTAGTAGACTAATATCAAACCCCACCATTGGATCTTCAATCCATTAATGGTGCCAACGTATGTTTCATTTTCTAACCTTGCTGCATTTCCACCCCACTTTTAGTCTTCTTCCACATAAGGAGGACTGGTTCAAAATTCACTACTTTTTTCATCCTTTCCTTTAAGTTTAAGAGTAGCATATTTTCAATTTTCACAAGGTGGGATGGAAAACGAGATTGAAGAGTGTTGTGAATTAAGGTTTTACCAGTAGCAGACTGATATGGAACCCCACCATTAGATCTTCAATCCATTAATGGCACCCAGGTATATTTCATTTCTAACCTCGCTACATTTCCGCCCCACTTTTAGTCTTCTTCCACACAGGGAGGAGTACACACACCTCAGATCCCCCACAATTGGATCTTCAATCCATTAATGTGACCCAAGTATGTTTCATTTCTAACCTTGCTGCATTTACACCCCAGTTTTAGTCTTCTTCCACACATGGAGGAGTATGGAACCCCACCATTAGATCTTCAATCGATTAATGGCACCCAAGTATATTTCATTTCTAACCTCGCTACATTTCCACCCCACTTTTAGTCTTCTTCCACACAGGGAGGAGTACACACACCTCAGATCCCCCACAATTGGATCTTCAATCCATTAATGTCACCCAAGTATGTTTTATTTCTAACCTCGCTGCATTTACACCCCACTTTTAGTCTTCTTCCACACATGGAGGAGTACACACACCTCAGATCTGTCATTCAAAATTCACTATTTTTTTCATCCTTGCTTTTAAGTTTAGGAGTAGCATATTTTCACTTTTCACAGGGTGGGAGGGAAAACGAGATTGAGGAGAGTTGTGGGGGAGTCTCTAGTTCAAAATTCCTTATTTTTTTTCATCCTTTCTTTTAAGTTTACGAGTAGCATAATTTCACTTTTCATAGGGCAGGAGGGAAAACAAGATTGAAGAGAGTTGTGAGTTAACGTTTTACCTCTTCAATCCATTAATGGTGCATATGTATGTTTCATTTCTAATCTCGATGCATTTCCACCACATTTTTAGTCTTCTTCCACACAAGGAGGACTCGTTCAAAATTCACTATTTTTTTCATCCTTTCTTCTAAGTTTAAGAGTAGAATATTTTCACTTCTCACTGGGTGGGAGGGAAAACAAGGGAACATAGGTAAAATAATATGTATTTTTCCTTCTTTTATGGTTTGTATCTATAGAGTTGATTTTACTGGGTGTACATTGTATGCATCTAAAATTTCTCTTTAGGAAATCCTATTTTTTTTCTTTCCAAGAAAAACTCTCTGGGGAATCCCAATGGATGTTTCCCCACATTCATGGATGGCACCCCTGGTAAACACATTGGCATTGACTAGTGTATCTCACCCAAGGGATTTCAAATAGGGCACCTACCAACACATAACTAGCCAAATACCCAGTAACATTAATGACATTCGGTTGGGCTAACCCCTTGGGATCAATAAATCATAATCAACTACACTAGTTTCCATATTAACATATTAATCCTATTTAACATTTTGTTAGAGTAACCATAACAATCCAAGCTTGTCCCTATTTTTATTTTGGTTTTTTAATTCCTTCTTTGGACTGGTGACAACATTATATGACTATATAGATGTTTATTTTTGTTAGAGTATATGTTGAAAAGTAGATTCTCTCTTACATTCTACCTTGTCTGTTATGTATTGATGGAGTTCAGTTTCATTAGTTGTGACCAAAGAACTGTGTGAGGCATGTATACAATGAATCTTGTATCACTGCTTATAAAATGAACATTGTCCTTAAAAAATCAAAGTAGATCCTTAATGCTACATGTTTGTATCTTAGGGAACTTCCAATCGTAATAAATGAGGTGAAATTTAAGTGTTTCCATAATCCAAATATTCGGTTTTGTGAATTCACTCATATATGGTCCTAGAAAAGTAAAGTGAAAAATTTAATTATTTCCAAATTTTAAGTTCTGTGAATTCACTCATATTTGGTGCTGGAATCTTTTGAGAAAACATGAAGAATTTCTTTTAGTTGCATTCAAATTTTCCAAAAATAATACTAAATTTCTCTTTGAAATTTCTTTGGGATTGAAAAGTTTGTAAATATTTTTAGCGAAGCAACCCAAAAAACTTTTTCCAGATTAGAGTTTTATAACACTAGGTACTAAAACAATATTTTGTTTTCTGCTGCAAATGTCTCATAAATTATTCCCAGAAACTCATCATAAAATTAGGTAGATGTGTTGGACGGACTAAATAGTTTTTAATGAATAATCACTTAACATAAATGATATATTAGGTTGCATCAATATATAACTTAGAAGCATGAAATGAAGAAGAAATCTCAATGAAATTGACTTATTCTTAATTGAGCTGAATGAGGCCGGGAATAACTTTGACTAGAGGGTGTTGAAAATGGCATAATTTTGTTATGGTTGGATAGATTGAGAACTAAAAATCAACAGTTTTCTTGCTTGCATAACTTGGGAAGATTTTTGTATCTCAAGTCTCAACCTTATTGAATAATATGATTCATGCCTTGCAATGTTGAGATGTGTTGTGATATCACTTGCTAGTAACCTAAACATTTTGGATGAAAATTTAGTTGTGCATTTCACTTGCAAAAGATATAAGTGAAAGTATAGATTAATTGTACCTTGTGTATAATTTCCTTGAAATTATACTACTGCTTGAATGAATAAATCTGAAACTAATTGTTGCATGAAGACAAAAAATATCTCTACCAATTTTAGTGGAATAGAACATAAATAAAACACAATCACACTATAGCAAAAAAAAATAAAAAAACTAGGGAACCCAACTGGGAAAACCCTTTGCTAGCTGTAGATATTTAAAATACTATCCATATTAGACTTTGAGACACCTTCTTCAACATCAGGTTCATCGATGATTATTGCTTTCCATATTCATTTTCATAAGCATTAGGGTTTTTATCCATCAAATCAGAGTTGCTATAAAGCATCTCTTTGATTTCAGAAAGCAGATCAAGATGAAATTCATCCAAGAATCCCCTAGAAGGCTCATCAGTAGCAACAAGAAAGGTCTTTTTTAATTTTATTTCATCACATGCATCCATCATAATCACTAATTTGTTTTCATTTCTCTTAGAGTCATTTTCAATTTTATATGCAAAAGGTAATTTAGTATGATATAATCCTTAGCTAACCAACCTCAGACATATTGTTGGTTAATGTATGTTGTTTTAAGTTTATTGAGTTTGAGTTTTATCATGAAACTACTAGAAGCGTACTAGAATGGGTGAGTTGATTATCTTAATAACAATGTTATGGTTTGATCAAGTCCTTGAATGGAACTTATAGTTGATCGTCAAAATTTCACATTCCTTTCATTTTTTTATCTTCACATATAACAAATATCTTTATGTTATATCCTCTAGCTAGATATATACGGTAACTGCCACTCAGAAGTTGGATGCCATCATTTTGGCGCTTGAGCTTACTCAACTTACCTTTGTTTGAGTTGAAAATGTCATTAGATCTCACCATATCGTTTATTGAAGAGCATGAATCCAATTTACCTTTATTTCAGTTAAAAATGTAATTAGATCTTGCTATATCATCTTTTGTAGAGATGAATTCAATTTCTCATAGACCATTTGCTTGAGGTATAGCAAAGCTACTTTACTTCATTAAACTTACTTTTCATATTCTATTTGCTGATTCTGATTCTGTAGGCCACATCTGCATTGAAAAAGGGGCATATTGAATTAAGTGTGGAAGGAGAGGGAAGCTTCAGTTATGTCCTTTCAAACTTTCTAAGGTATGTAATAGAATTTAAAAAAATTCTCCATAGAATGTTGTGCTTTAACTTTTTCTTTTGATAATGGATTATTTATGTGATCTCCCCTCTCTTACACACAACCAGTCCAGACATACATTGTTTTTTGGATATGTGGACAATGGACAGATTTACGCTAACCATTTATCTATAAATTTACACTGTAGAAGATCAAGCATTTATAGTTGAATATTTCCCTGCCACTAAATTAGAGTTGAAGAGTCGGACTCCTATTTTTCAGTGATATACCTCACTTTTAAATTAATTTATTTCTCACTCTGTATAGACCTTCCATGGGAGGGCAAAGAGTGATAACTAGCATTGCTTAATCTTTTTGCAGACCAAGTAAAGATTCCAAATGTGTACAAATTAGTGGCTCCTTGGAGAATCCCAAGAGTGGCACTATTGTAGCAACAAGAAATTCATTTATTTTGAGTTCTTTATTAGTGCATTGATAATATATTGTTTATTCCATACAATACATCAACAGTGTATGATGAAATTACAATTAAGCCTGTCATAATATTTTGACTTACCCTCTTTTAGAGGGAAACTAGAGTGTGTGTCAAGCTTGCACGTCACAATTTTATCATGCAAAGTTTACCTGGGACAAGTTTTGTGGATCTAAGAAGTAAGATACCTATTGGAATTCAAGAGGCAACAATACTACAAAGTGGGAAAGAGGCTTCATAGTTAACCTAGATTTCACATTATGGGTGGAGTCAATTTGTTGGCAAAAATGTTGGATACCCCAACTTCCTTTTTATGACTGAGTGGAAGATTGAATCCTTCCACATATTCCTCGCTCAATTGTCATTGAGTGATGGGTTTTCTCAGAAGTGTTGCACACCTATAAACTTTACTAGAGTTGTTCTTGAGTATTCAGAGGTGGTTAGTTTTTCAAAGCACACACATACAAGAAGAGGAGAAATAATATGCTCGGCTAATTTGAAGTTATCTACCTGTTAATAGGGTGTTCCCATTCATAAACCTGACGAGTCACTCTACTTATTTCTAGTGAAGAACTTTCATACTTGCCATGAATCGTGAGACAATTCCAACCCCATAACTATAAATTTCTTATTTAAATCTATACCCAATAGATTAGAATTTGCACAAGGAGAACTCCATTCTTGTTTTGAAAGAACTTGCAATCATATTGTACCATGATATTTAATATTTTTTATATTTATTCGCATCCTTGGTCCGTGACATAAAGATGCAACAGGCTACCTTGCATTTTTTGTACTAACACTCCTAAAAATAATAAAGTATGCCAAAATATATCATTTCAAATGATCTATGTAGCTCACGTTTTGGTTTTTCAATTATCAAAGTTGTTACCTATATTGATGAGAACTTCTACAACTGATACCACAATGAGAATATATGTTATAGTTTTATCCATGCTTCTCTGAAGGTGTTTCTCCTTCATTAGAGAAGCAATACACTGTAGTTTCCATTTAGGGGAGAAGTGTACCTAGTAGCAACCTTGGCCTGTGTGCAGATGGGCTGAATGCACATTAGACACTATCTATTGTTTTGAAGGTGTTTCTCCTTCAACAATACTTCATCTTAGTAGATACTTTCGGTCTGCACCTTTAGTAGATGCATGCAGCCTTGGGATACATGTTGTAGATTATAGTATTCCTATGAGGTTATACATGTTGTTAGATTATAGCATCGATTTTAGGCATACTTAGTATGCTTTTATAGTTTGACTTAGATGCTCACTTTTCTTAATTTAGCTGTTCTTCTTAGTTTTTTTTTATGCATAGATTTGTCTTTAAGAAAAGTGCATAGTAGAGAAGGGTTCTATATTTTGAGTAGGGGATACACTTCTAGGTAGGAGGTACTCTATTCTAGGAAGCTTTTTCCATGCAGGTTAGGTGTTTATCCGAGAATCCCAAGAGGTGCTACTGTAGCAATAAGAAATTTGTTTCTTTTGAGTTCTTCGTTAATGAATTGATAGCATATTGTTTATTCTATGCAATACCTCAATATTGTATATAGCCATATTTGGTATGCTTTTACAATTTGACTTACATGCTCACTTTTCTTAATTTAGGTGTTTTTCTTAGTTTTGTTTTATGCACAGATTTATCTTTAAGAAAAGTGAACAATAGAGAAGGGTTCTATATTGGATTAGGGGACACACTTCTAGGTATGAGGTACTCTATTCTAGGAAGCTTTTTCCATGCATGTTAGGTGCTTTATCTGAGAATCCCAAGAGGCGCTATTGTAGCAATAATAAATTCGCTTATTTTGAGTTCTTCATTAGTGCATTGATATTATATTGTTTATTCCATGCAATACCTCAATATTGTATGATCAAATTACAGTTAAGATTGTCATAATATTTTGACTTACCCTCTTTTCGAGGGAAACTAGAGTGTGTGTCAAGCTTTCACATCATAATTGTATGATGCATAGTCTACCTGGCACGAGTTTTGTGGATCTAAGCAGCCAGATACTGTTGGAATTCAAGAGGGAACAATAATACAAAGTGGGAAAGAGGTTTCGCAGTTAACCTGTGTTTCACATTATGGTTGGAGTCAGTTTGTTGGCAAGATGTTGGATACCCCAAATTCCTTTTTATGACTGAGTGCATTGAATCGTTTGACATATTCCTCGCTTAATTGTCGTTAAGCGATGGGTTTTCTCAGAAGTGCTTCACATCTATAAACTCTACTAGATTTGTTATTGAGTCTTTGGATGTGGTTATCATTTCAAAGCACACATGTATCAGAAGACGAGAAATAATGTGCCCGACTAATTTCAAGTTATCTTCTTGCAAATAGGGTGTTCCCTTCCATAAACCTGACGACTTGCTCTACTTCTTTCTAGTGATCAAATTTGGTACTTTTCATGAATTGTGAGACAATTTCAACCACATAACTATTAGTTTCTTATTTAAATTTATAGCCACTAGATTAGAAGCCGCACAAGGAGAATTTCATTCCTCTTTCAAAATAATGTACAATCAACTTATACAATGCTATTTAATGTTTTATGTATTTCTTCGCATCCTTGGCCTATGACATAAAGACGCAACAATTTACCTTGCATTTTCTATACTAATGCTCCTAAACAATAATAAAGTATGCCCAAATCTGTCATTTCAAATTATCTATGCATCTCAGCTTTTGGTTTTTAAATTATCAAAGTTTTTACCTATATTGATGAGATCATCTACAACTGAGGCCACAATGACAATATCTGTTAGAGTTTTATCTGTGTTGCACTAAAGGTGTTTTTCCTTCAGTAGCACTACAATACATTGTAGTTTCCATTCAACAAAGAAGTGTACCTAGTAGCAACCTTGGTATGTGCGCAAATGGATTGAATTCACAATAAACTTTATCTATCATTTTGAAGGTGTTTCTCCTTCAATAGTACTTCATCTCATCAGATCCTTTCAATCTACACCTTCAAAAAACACATACAGCCTTAGGGTACATGCTATAGATTCCAGTTTTGTTTTGAGGGTATAGCAATGATGAAAGAATTGCATTGATTTTAGGCATCTTATTATTGTTGTATGAAAGCATGCCTGTCTAGTGTTTCACAAACTTATATAGAGCCATATTTGTTATACTTTTATAGTTTGACTTAGATGCTCACTTTTCTTAATTTAGGTGTTTTTATTAGTACTATTTTATGCACAAATTTATCTTTAAGAAAAGTGCACAGTAGAGAAGAGTTCTATATTTTGAGTAGGGGACACTCTTCTAGGTAGGAGGTACTCTATTCTAGGGAGCTTTTTTCATGCATTTTAGGTGCTTTATCCTGGACAAAGTTCCAAGTCCTTGCCTCCTTGACAAAGTCCCTGCCGGACAAGACACTAACGGATAGAGTTCCAAGTCCCTAAATTTTCCAAAAACACACCTGACCCTTGCTACGTAACCTAAAATCCTTTACATTCCAGTCATCTCTTGGCTGTGATTTCATAGAGAGCCCTCTCTGGTTTGGTAGGGCTAGCTACCAAACTAAAAGCTTGGTTTGTGGTTACCTCTGTCGATCTCTTCATCAGCCTGGGACATTATGGAGGATAACAGAGGGCATGAAAACTACGGAGTGCCAAGGTGTTCTAGTGAATTTAAGGCTCCCAAGTCATGGAAAAATGCAATGCTAGTTGTGAGGTCATGACTACCAAGGTGTGTTGGGGAATTCTAGGGCATGCTAAGATGTGCCAGATAGTATGAAGACATGTCAAACAAGCTAATATTTGCCAATTGCTAAGGCATGCCAAGACGTACAAGGGTTCTAAGTCCCTGCCTCCTTTTCTTCCATTCGATATCCACTTTTGACATTTCCTTTGCAATATTTGGTGCGTTTGATAGTTATAGGCCATTTATAGGTTATAAATGTCTTCGAATTTTCACTTCTAATTGAGTATTCAACTGAACACATTGATTCTCTTATAAATAGCTATTTTTCCCTCCGCCCAATTTTCATAACTTCAATAACCATTAGCTTGGGACTTACATCTTTGATGTTGCTTTGCTTATTTAGTAAAATATTGCCGAGATTTTAATTTATTGAAAGTTGTAGAATTTACAATTTATGAAGTTTCAAGGTCTAATTTTAAAAAATATAATTCTTTAAAGGGTGCTAGCTCAATGGAAGAGCACCTGCTTTACAAGAAGAAGGTTGGTGGTTTGATTCCATCATGCCCTGACATCCATATGGAATGGCGATGATCAATTTTTGGTTACGGAGGCTCTTTTGACCATCACCAATGAGCTTTGGTGACATTTTTCGACCCTCACAAAAAATATGAAATGGTGAAGGTTAATGAATGCCACCATATATATGCATCAATAGTGACAACCCTCAAAAGTTTGTCACCATAAATTGTTGTTGTTGATACGAAATGGTAACGGTCGTTGTCCATCATTATAGTCATTACTCGTGATGGACATTGAATGTCACCACAACACCTATACTTCTAGCAATGTGGCTTTTGGTGACAGTCAATGAACATCACCATATATATGCACCAATAGTGACAACCATTAAATATCCATCACAATAAATCATTATCGTTCATATGAAATGGTGACAGTCACTATCCATCATTATAATCAATATTCGTGATGGACCTTGAATGTCAACATAACACCTATACTTTTGGCGACACCACCTTTGGTGACATTCAGTTTTTGGTGACCAAGGCTATGGTCTGTCACCATTGCTCATATGCAATGGTGACAATCACTATCCTTCATCAGAAATCATTATTGGTGATGATATTTGAATGTCACTACAACACCTATACTTTTGGCGACGCCACCTTTGGTGACGTTCAATTTTTGGTGACGGAGGCTATGGTCCATCACGATTGCTCATATGAAATGGTGATGGTCGTTATCCATCAGTATAAATCATTATTGGTGACGAAATTTGTATGTCACTACAACACCTATACTTTTGGCGATGCCACCTTTGGTAACGCTCAGTTTTTTGTGACGAATGCTCTTTTGACTGACACCAACGAGCTTAAGGTGACATTTTTCACCCCTCACCAATGTCCCTTTTTCTTGTAGTGCCATGGTAACGACTATGGAAACTAAGGCTACTTTATAGGGCTGGGGCTAAGCATCTACCTAGAAATCAATGAAACTTCAAGAACTCAAAAAATACATGATGCAAATTCTTACAAACCAAAACTGGAACTATCCGCAACTAGGACTGACATTTTGTTAAACACTTGGTAGATATGCAACCTACAGGTCATGAATGGAGGTCTGAATAGAAGGGACTAAAAAATTAATTGAGGTTTAACAACAAAGGCCTCTACTTTCTCATATTAGTTGCCATATCATGCATTAGATCTTGAATTCATTGTTTATTTGGTTACAAGTAAAAACATGAATAGTGCCATGACCAGGAACTACCATATAACCATGCTTATAACCAACATACAATTGGATAAATAACCATAAGATAACAACCATTAAATCCACATAATATCCAACACATTTCCTTACCAAAAACAAGATAACTTACCTTTTATTAAACATAGCAAATTAGCAACTGGGTTCGGGACATCCAAATTCCATTCGACCATATATTGGTTGAACCATATCTTTCTTTCATCCAATCACCCTCGTGCCATATTCCAAGCATGAATATGGGATCTCAGGGGAAAAACCAATCCAAATGAAACCAAGGGAATCCAGAGGTGAAACCACCTCCATCCTCTCCATATTGTGATCACACCTAAGCTAGTGTTGAGATCAAAACACCGAACCAAGCTTGGATGCCTCATAATTTTTTCACCATCCTTCAAGAATTTTCTTGTCTCCACCCTCAGGATTTACTATGTATCCCACCATTACCGATCAAGGGATTCCTATGCCTTTGGGGATTTTCTTGAGACCACCTCCCCCCATATTCCAAAACCATCCACCAATCCAGAGCTGAAACCGAGAACAATCCCATCACACCATGGCTATCCAAAAATGGAAATTCTAGGCTAAAATCCACTATCAATCTTGACAAAAATCCATGCCAATGACAACAAAAGAACCATATACTGACATGCACATACCATGCCTGTCAAAACCATCTAGGAAATCATCGATGCAATCTATTACCTACAAGTATTTCCACTGAAGCTACTTGATTCTTGCCTTCCTTTGCTTTGCTTTCCTTTCCTTGATTGTCTACTTTCTTTCTCCTCTTAGTTCTCTTCTCCTCTCTAAAGCTAATTCAAAAACTGAACTGACAAAAAGCATAAACTAACAAAAAACTACTAATTGGTCCTCAAAAGCCTTTTTACTAATGATTCCTCTATTTTCTTCAGTTTCCCATTATTTTCCTTCATTTTCCTCCTCACATGAAACTTGTGACCTTTCACGTTCATTTTCTACTAATTCCCATTATTTTCATAAATAAAATGTCAATTAATGTCATTTTGCCTTTCCAAAGCCTTATCCATTTCCTTTACCAATTTCCCTTAGCCATTAAACACAACAATTGATGCCCACTATGATATTTTCCCTAACATTCAGCTTCGAATAAGTGTCCCTTTCCCGTGGTCTTATTTTACGTTTGTTAACTTTTATTACATGAAATTTTAACCCAGGGTTGTTACAAACCCCTCGCCCTTAGGGGAACACTCTCCTTGGTGTTAAACCACACCTAGACCCAAAAAAAAACGCTGAAAAGAAAAAACATACTGCCTCTAGAGCTTTATAGCCTAGCCCATTACTATATTTACAATAACATCCTGCTCCATAGAAATACCATCACAACAACATGAAAATATAAAAACCTTATCTCTTATTGGAGCTCTATAGCTTAGCTCATTGTGTTATTTACAATATAAACCATACATAAATATATGCAAATATCAAGGCTCATTTCCCCTCACTGAAAAAAAATGAAGGATACATAGCCTGCATTTGATCAAGCATCTCCCACGTAGATTTACCGGGCCCATACTACTTCCACTGCATTTTAACATGCACGAGTGCTCTGTTCCAGAGCACGGGATGGTTTCTCTGCAATATGCATTGGATTTTTGGCTTGAATTCTCCTTCTTTCTCCACCTACAATACACACCAATCAATAACATGATCAACATCCTTTACATATCTGTTAAGAAATGAAACATGAAAAATATCACAGACTTTCATTGTCAGAGGCAATGCAAGTCTGTAGGCCACTATTTCAATCCTCTCAAGGATACCAAAAGGATTGCAATGCCATGGTACAAACTTGGTACATGATCCAATCCTCAAGGAGCTCTTCGTGGGCTTGATGTATATATAAACATGCTCCCCAACCTAAAACTTCTTAAATTCCTTGTCTTAGTCTACATAACGTTTATGCCTTTCATGTGCTACTCTTATATTCCTATTTGTAACCTTCATTTCTTGTTCCATGCCTCCAACATGTGTGGTTCAATAAGTACCTTATTCACTTGATCACTCCAACTAATGGAGTGTTACAACTCTTCCCATACAATTCCTCAAATGGACTCACCCTTAATGACTCCTGATAAACATTTTTGTATGAAAACTCAACCAATGGAAGGAACTTCTCCCATCTCCTCTGTTGTTGCATGACATACATCCTCAACATATCCTCCAGTATCTTGTTGACACTCTCAAGTTTTCAATCTATCTATGGATGATAAGTTGTGTTGAAGGAAAATCCATCCCTAATCTTGCAAAGAGATCCTTCCAAAACGTGGGAGTGAACTTGGCATCCTTTTCTGGCACAAGCTTATTCATAACACCATGTAATCTCACAATCTCCCTGATGAAGACTTGTGCTACATCACTAACTGAATAAGTGGTCTTCACTAGAATGAAGTCAGCTACTTGGCTCAGCCTTTCTACCACAACCATGATAGAATCATGTTACCTCGATGTCCTTAGATGATCCATGGAAATGACCTCCTATTTCCACTCTAGAGTCAAAATAGGTTGAAGCAATTCACCTAGATGCTTACACACTGCTTTGACCTACTAACAGTCCAAACATCTCATTACAAACTCTGCCACTTCCTTTTTTAAATTCAAACAATAGTAAAACTTCTTAACTTTTCTTAACATATTCTAATATTCTGAGGGACGTGAATATGGTTTTACATTAAACTCCCTCAAGATAAGATACTTGAGATCACTATCATTTGACACACAGATCCTCTCCCTAAATATCACCAAGCCATTTGTTGTAAGATGAAAATCCACATCTAGATCACCTATACCATATTGTAACATGTGCATAAGCTCCCCATAACTATCATCCTACTATCCTGCCTCTAAGATCTAATCTTGTGAATCTATCCCATGTAAGTTGATAGCTGCAACATGGTTCAACTGCACTTTCCTACTAAGAGCATCTGCAACCTTGTTCTCCTTTCCCTTAATGTACTTAATCTCAAAGTCAAACTCATTGAGAGTAGCAAACCATCTGTCTTTCTTGGTGTTCAAATTCAGTTGGTCAAACAAATATACCAACCCACTGTGATCTCTCACCAACACAAACCTCATGCCAAGAAGATAATGTATCCACATCTTCAGGGAATGAAAAATAGCTACCAACTCAAGATCATGAGTCACATAGTTCTGCTCGAGCTCATTCAGTTTCCTGGACTCATAGCATATCACTTTTCCCCCCTACATGATGACTCCCCCAAGTCCTCTATTGCAATAATTTGTACACACTACAAACTCTTTGCCTGGATATACAAACTTTGACACTTGATCATTTTTCAACAACTGCTTCAATTGCTCAAAACTACGCACACACTCCTCTGTCCATCCAAACTTCTTACCTTTCCTCTGCAATGATGTAATACGATATGCAATGCATGAGAAGTCCTTGATTAACCTCTTGTAGTGACCTGCAAAGCCCATGAATGATCTGACTTCCTCCGCATTTCTAGGAGCTACCCACTCCATGATAGATTTTATCTTTTCTGAATCTACAACTATGCCATTGTTGGAAAGGACATCTCCCAAGTAGTGTATTTATGTCTGAAAGAAACTACACTTGATAAGCTTAGCATATGACTGATGCTCTCTTAGAAATCTCAACACTTTTGCTAAATACTCACCATGTTCTTCCTCATTATTAGAATATATTAATATATCATCAATGAATATGATAACAAAATTTTCTAGATAAGGAAATAACATAGTATTCATCAAACACATAAAGGTAGCTAGAGCATTAATCAAACCGAATGGAACTATAATAAATTCATAACGCCCATACCTGGTCCTGAAGGAAGTCTTGTAGATGTTCTCTTATTTGATGTGTACCAGATGATATCCTAAAGGCAGATCAATCTTTCTAGAAAACTGTTGCTCCCTTCAACTGATCAATGAACTTGTCAATCCTTGGCAATGGATACCTATTCTTGATCATCACCTTGTTCAATTGCTTGTAATCAATGCAAAATCTAAGAGTACCATAATTCTTCTTCACGAACAATATTGATTCACCCCAAGGCGATACACTTGGCCTAATGTATCCTTTATCAAGCATTTTCTTTAGCTGCAACTTTGACTCTATCAATTCTTGAGTGCTCATCCTATCAGGTGTCTTTGATGCTGGTGTTACTCCTGGTAGCAACTCAATAGAAAATTCTACTTCCCTGTGTGGAGGCAACTCTGCAATCTCTACTGGAAACACATCCTAAAACTACTACAATAGATGCTACCTCTTAAATATTTTTGCATCCTCAAAATCCATACCCTTTTCATTGGAAATATGAACTACAAACATTACACACCCTTTCGTAAAATTGCGCTTAGCCTGCATAGTTGTGACCATCCTCATTGATGTAGGATTCTTCTCCCCTGCAAGATTATCTTCTCTCCATTATCATATAGGAACTCAATAGCCTTGGCATAGCAATCTACCTTAGTCCTATGGAACTATAACCAATCCATACCCAAAATCATACTATATGATCCTAGTGGTAGTACATTGAAATGTGTTGTTTTAGGCATACCATTCAAATCAAATGCACAAGCTCTTTCCCGATGATAAACTCTCTTCTTCATACTTATATCCAATTGCACCAACCAAGAATTTGTATGCACTTCTCTTCTGAAGCCACACTTATCCACCAGGTCAAGCTTAACATAACTATGGTTCGATCCATGATCAATCAGAATAGAAATAAATTAATCACAAAACTTACATTCCATCTTAATGATAGATGCCTGGTGATCCGTCTACCTATTATCCACTGCCGCATAAATCCGAGGAATGTTATGACCAGTATCCTCAACTGTCTATGCCTCCTGAGCACTATAGATCTGAGGGCTACCTCCCTAGTACAATGGATAATCCTTCTTGCGATTATCTTTGCCACATATCCAACACTCCAACAATGCTCTATTATCACCTCTAGTCTGCTACTTTCTAGGTTGCAACACATGTACCTTCTCAACTGCACTAAACTTCTTGTAAGGAGAAACATTTTCTTTCTCACTTTCATCTTAAGGTATTCCGCGCTTCGGTGGCCATTTTCCTTTGAATTTCTCATTTCCTTTCAAGTCACGTTTGCGCTCAACTTTTCACTTTGACTACTCATAACAATGCTTCAATTTACGGATGGCTTACTCTAACGATATAGGCTCATAAAACTCAATATTTTCTCTATATGTTGTTTGAAATCCACTGATGGATCTCTAAATCTTAGCCTTCTCCTTCTTCAGATATGTCACATACCTCAACAACACCAAGAATTTGCTAGTGTACTCATCATCTGTCACATACCCATCTGTATCTCATAAAGCTCCTCAGCTCTATCGTCATAGTACCTCTTTGATAAGTACTTCTTCTTGAATAGTTTATCAAACTCATCCCAGGTCAAGTCATCTTCTTGAATATCTTTGACATTCTTCACATCATTCTGCTAGATATTTTCCTTCCCTTTCAGACTGAATGTGGCTATCTTGGCTTTCATGTTCTCTAAGTAGTTATGCAATCTAGAGAACTTCTTCATTCCAAGGAACAATGCCTCTAGATATTCTAGATTTTTCATCTCTCTGTCAAATGTAGGAGGCTTCACCTTCTTGAACTCCTCAGGAAAATACTCTGTCCTGCTGTAAAGATGATGATGGTGATGAATGTAATGATGTCTCCTAGATGAGGAACTAGAATGATGCCCATATATTACAGTCCTCTTGTCAGGTGTACCTAGTGATCCACCACCTCTAACTGTTTCCCCTCTATCCAATATGTATCCACACTGAGATCTGCTACCATAGGCTCCAATAGTTTTCTCTTCCTACTCTTGACTTATCCTCATCCATCCATGTCTTTGTAACTCTTACAAGCTTTGAAGGATATTTTCATTAACATCTACCTACTTCTCTTGAGCCATTGCAAATATTTCCTGAGCCTCAACCAACCTCTCATATTTTGCTTTGCAACTTATGATCTTTGCCCTCAAGCTCCTCAATGTATCTGCTATACTAGGAGAATAGTCTCCTCCTTTCTTGCCAACTGATCTGTATGCAGAGTCACGGGAACTATAGTCTACCATTTTTCTTTTCATCTTGAATTATTTTCCTCCTACAAGGATGCCATGTCAGATAAACCAATTACATACCAAAATCAAATCCATACCTGAGTGATCTTTAGCGGAGGTTGTATCTCATTTGCAATATCAATCCATATTAGAATGTACATGTATAATCATAAGCATATCCATGTAATAACATAACATTACAACAACATTATGAATGATCATAACAACTATATACCCTCATCCCATTCATGACAACCATAACCTTGACAACATCGAACTTATCTAGAAAGAGGAAAACCATGCTCCTATACCACCATCTGGTATCATATATGACCTAAAGAGAGCGCAATCTGCTCTGATGCCACCCTGTAGCCTCCTTCTCCCACATTTACCCACTTTCACCAGCATGCTAGGGGTAAACATGAGTTGAGGGTAACTATGATATGACTCAACCTCCTATGTAACCTTAAGGATATGGAGTCAACAACTGATTACTTTACAGACTTCCCTTAGCTGCCACAGGACCACCAGGAGTAATCCAACACCTGATACAACCCACGTTTTTCCTGAACTTGAGCCCCAATCGCTCACTTTCTAGCTTCTCCATGTGAATTTGGGTTCCCAATAACTTCGATAGACCTACATCAGTGTGATTATGGTCTTTTTGTGCCAGAGTTGTGCCAGCAGGTGTGGAAATTCGGGTTACTTTCCAGGGTTGGGGCTAAGCCTCTGCTGAAATATATATCAAACATCCAGAACTCATAAAATAATTTGAATGTATGATTTGAATACCCTGAAGGTGAATTATGATTAAAGGTAAGAGATAGACTACCTAGAGTTTGCAGTTAGGCAATTTCAGAGGTATAACACCAAGGAGGTATGCAAGCAACATTGTGACAGGATTAGGTATGCTTGTGGATATGTGTTGATGACTACTATAGAATATGAAAAGGTGAAAAAATAGTACAATGCAGTAAGGAAGGCTCACCTAGGAGATAAGTTAGGCACATCTATAGTTCTGAAAATTCCCAATGTACAGATGTCATAGGAACGACACGAAACAACTGCACAATCTAGCATAACAACTCCTAGGCAAAAGATAAATCATAATCAAACAATAGAGAGTAGCATAAAATGGAAGTTTGATTCTATAATAAAACGTGCTTTTGAAGCTGAATAGGAGAAGAAACATCAAGAGGAAGAGGGGAAGAAGAAGCAGGATGAATTACTTAGAAAGAAGAAAGAAGGAGAAGAAGATGGAAGGAGAATAAAATAAGAACAACAAAGGAAATCACAAGAGGAGGAAACAACACTGAGGCTAAAAGAATAATAAATGACTAAGGAAATAGAAGTAGAATTGGACGAAGATGATGCCATCAAGCCTATGGATGATGAACTAGGTTCTCTAGTAGAACCTCCTCTTACTAGTGGCCATCTCCCATTTGATGAGATGAGAATCAAACCTCCACCAGAAGACAAGGTTATGTACGTATGTAATATTACATTTTATCAGCTAAAGAAAAGGATCATGCAAGAAAGACGAATACTATTCCTGAAGGATCTTCAAAATCCAGTCTCTATATCCACGAAGAAGGTGATACCTGCAAACATTATGAAGACTCCCTAGGAAATTATGGTAGCTAACATTTATTTTGCCAAAACAACACAAAATAACTCAGAGTACCTTTTGAATTAGAATGCACGGCTTATGAAGGAATTGGTTGCAGTAAAGCAACAAGTGGAGGATCTCACTACAGAAAATCAATGATTATCTTCCAACAATCTCAACATAGCAGAATGGAAATCATATATATAGGTAGAATTGAGGCTAATGGAGGAAATAATGGCATAATATTATTACTAAATGATACTTCTACATGAGGTAGTGTCACCCCTAGTTAATATACAAAAAAAAGCACAAGAATTCTTGAAGCCACTAAAGGTGGAAAACAGAGCTATTGATCAAATACAGGAATGGGCTACCAAATATCTGTAACTTCCACAACAGTTGGTCAGAAAGGACAGGGTTGTTCCTGAAGTGGACAAAGTATGGTTGAGACTCCATAGTCACCTAACACTATAGCTTCTTATAGTCAACTACAAAATGGGTTTGAGTACCTAACATATAAAAACAAGATGCCTTCAGTGGGATCACTTGGAGAGACAAGAGGCAGGGATATCATATTACGAGAAGTGAAGTAGTACATTGAGAAAATCAAACAAGGATCATAATAGGAAGGCTTGGAGATTACTAAGAACATTATTCTACAATATGTGATTGCAGCAACTAAACTCACATGAAACTATCATAGTTGTGGAATAATGTACAATCTAGCTCAAAATCTATATTGATAGAAGCATTGGAGGTAAATATGTGGTTTGCAATAGATTTGTTAGTGAAAATCGAAGTCATTGCTACATAATTTAGGGCATGGCATTCATACATCACCAATGAGCTCCATGAATAAGAACTGACTTATATATTTCAAAGAATCTTTGTCCTATTAGAAGTTTTGTCTTATATAACCATTGTTCTATATTTATTTTGTCTTTTCTAATATGTTTATTGTAATGGACTCCAACAGACACATGTCGAGTGTGAAATGACACATGTGGAATATAAAAGATCACATGTAGAATGTGAAAGTTTGAATGGAAGCCTATAGGTCATAAAAGTTGAAAAGTCATTAGCAAACTCAAAAGTAATTGTCATTTGTTATAAATAGCTACTCATAACTCAAGTAAAGGGCTTCGATGATTAGATTTTTTCCTTGGCTTCTCTTGTATTACATAGAAGTAAAATTGTGCTTTGGAGAAACAAGTTGTGGCTTCATGTTCCACTACTGGATCTACTATTTCATATATGTATCATTGTACATGGAACCTTTCATTAATAATCAAAAGCTCCTTGATACAACACTTATTCTTGCATATATCATGAATATAGTAAGACTATTCTTGATATGTTTGCGTTATATGTTGGCGTAATAAACACTAATATTAATGTACTATTTCATTCATTATATATGGATATTGTTGAATGAGTGTTTCTATTATTTTATAATTTTTGTTTATCTTGTCAACTAATTTGTGCGTTAATTAGCATGTCTTTCCATTTCGGTCGCAGGTCTCTCTTAGGATAGTATTATTACTTCCCTAATGATAATCTTGTCTCTCTTTACAACCATGGAGGTTTATTGTGTATTATATATTTGGTGTCACACAAAGCTTATGTAATTCCTTCCCCAAAGAGTTATTATCATCTCTTGTGTAGGTGTTGTAACCAAGGCACACCTCTAAACCATTCGCTGTGGTGGCCAGACCCTATAACTGGATGTGAATCCTAAAGAAAATCATGTGAGGTCTAGTTGGGACCCTATATTGAGGATATCCCCTATGTGTTGGAGGAATCTAGTGTCATTAGCATATCAATAAGAGTTATGTCAATTAGTTCAGGAATCATAGTTATAGCTAGAAGATAGTGTACTCAGAAAATTATGTTGCAAAAATCCTTAACCCTAGAAAATATCTTTATGATCAACACCGTTAAAATGACCCTTTCCATCTCTTATTAATAGTACATGACTATTACTAATCAGTTCCTTGCCTCTTATTATTTTCTTATCCTTATACAAGTTTTTTATGTATACATATATATCTATATATTTATCTAGTTATTATAATGGGATCCTATAATGTGTCAAGTGCTCCATTCACATGGTATGGATACATAATTTCCACCCAAAAAATATTAAATACATCAATACAAAAATCAACCTCTTCTTTTGCAATCCAAAACCATGATTAGAAGCTTTATTCAAGGAATATTAGTCTCGTTCTATGAAGCAGGACACATCACAGCCCATCTCCTCATTCCCGTATAAGTATTCCTAGCCTAGATTTTTAGTAAATTCTATTGGAGATAACTATGAAACCCCCAACAATCATGAACTCCACATATATTTAATTTTTTTCTTGTTTCATTTTTTCAGAAAAAAGTGTTATAATATTTTTCTTTCCAAATGATGATTATAAATATTTTAATGGATATTTATCAGAACTAAACTACTTAAATATATTAAATGTCTACGAGTGTGGTATATAATATTAAAAAATTTAATTCTGCCAACATTCACTTCTATATTCAATGTGATTCTCAATACTTTTCTTATTTAGGGAACATTGAAATTACTTGTATTTATCGCTAAAATATTGGATTTCTTTGAACACGGCTTTGTACTAGTCAATAAAATTGATTCTTGATTTTTTTTCTTACTAGATATTAAATACTTCAAAGCTTATGTAAACTTTGATTTGCGTTTGGCTTGAAAATAGATAGAGAAGTGAGTTTTGCTTCAATAAAAACTCAATGGATCAGGGGAAATGAAATTTTAAATATGCATGTGGTAAGAGTTGTTAGACTCTCTCATAAAACAATAATAAATCCAAAAATAAATTAATTAATTAAATATTCCAAGTTAGGAATTTGTGCCTAACTCTTGGGTTGTTCCTCTAAGATAGGAATTAGTTTAGGTAACTCCTATATTGGTGTGTCTGGTGAGAAATTATCTCAACCAAAGGAGAAATTATCTCAACCAAAGGTGTCTAAGATAGCACGCACTATCTTGAGAACACTATCTCTCATCTATTTATTTGTAACACTATATTCAATTTTGCAATCTATGAATGTGTAATGAGAGAGAAGCAGGAGGCTTCAGCCTTTTTCCGCCAATATTGTGTCTCTACTTTTTATATGGATTTTTCTGTAATTTGTGTGAGTTAATCTCATTTTCATTATGTGGTATAAGAGCAAGGTTAGCTGGTTTGTTGTGAGAGGCGTGTGTTGTGAGCCATAGCTCCATTTGAGACGACGACCTAAGGAGGAGGTCCGCACTGTGCCACCGTGGATTTATTGAGCGCTTTGCTGGAAAAGAAGCATGGTTGTGGCGATCCGCCCCTCAGATTTGCATCAGTTGGAACAATCTTGGTCCGACCTGCCGGATGTCGAAAGAGCTACAGGTGAAGTTGTCTGCCGCCGAGATTCGGTGTCTGAGAGGTGAAAGCACTCCCCTCCTCCAACGAAGAGCGCAGCGGTGATATCGTATCATCGGTGGTGGTTCCATACTTCACGCCAACGAAATCAATAGGGGGGATCCGATCCATGGTCAATGGTTTTCCGATTCGTGGTTATGCTAAACAGTGGGTTGCGCTCAGCCATGATTTTCCAAGCTTAATTGTGAGTCGAAGAGCCGAAGTGCAGGCTTGAATTTCTTGCAAGAAGGAAGCATTTCTAACAGAATCTGGTGGAAGCCACAACAAGTTCAAAACTTTGTAAGAAAAAATCCCAAAAAATATTCTCTTGCCTCTCATATTTATTTTCGAGTTGCATTCACAGTGTGTCCGTTGTAATTCTGTGTAAAACGAGTTATGAAAGCACAACCAGATTATCAAATCTCATGGATAAGTGCGAACACGATTTTGTTTTGCCTTAAAATTTGATGTCAGAAAAGTTCATCCTAGGAGAACTTGTTCCTTGATTCTTGTGTTCAATGTGATTACATTTTGGTTATTGCCATTTGACTGAATTGTTAAGTCATGAGCACTATATTTTTGTCTCAAGTGGAAGCTAACTGAGAAGTTGTGAGCCTGTTGTCTAAATTACTGCTGCGTGAAGGAGGAAAGTCGTGATTTGTGCAGCGTAAGGTGATGTAGTGCTGAATGAACTGTTGAGAGAATGCCTGGAACCGATGTTGAAGACTATAACATTGTTCAAATTATAAATTTAATAGTGTGAAGAGGTTGTTGCTCAAACTGTTGGAAACGTTTCCCTATTGGGAGTTCCTCTTCTTCACAACCTAGGCAATTGAAAGTGCGAATTATTTCTTCTTATGGTCTCTTATCTCATAATTTTTGAATGCTTTCTTGATCTTGTGATGACATTTCTAGTTAGAGTGAGAGCGTGCCCAAAAAGAATGGATCAGCATTGTGCAACACCTAGAGAACATGTCTGTGTTATATGCTGAAACATTATAGGAATCACTTGTATGGAGAAATTGATGTCGTGTGTCTATATGCTACTAAACGAACTGGGGACAATTAATAACGAGCTGTACAACTGTTGGTGGGGCCACAAAGTCCGTGAAGTGGCAGTTTCCTATGTGCGAGCAACACATTTTGTTACTGCCATACTGCAGCGAGAACAACATCCAACAAAATCAAATTTAGCACATACAAAAATATATAAGAGCATGGCATGTTTTAATACTTTGAAGTGATAAAGTTTTTTTTTTGAAGTAAGAAGTGATTTTGTATTTGGAGTGATAAGGGAAAGTTGTTATAATTCAAAGTATTGTTTTACTTTGAGAGGGATCGTGTCACTATCCATCCAGATTTTGAAGGCGAGTTGTTTCAAAGGGTTGTCAGCTTGGCATTATCATTGCTTCAGATGTACTCAGTGATTAATAAAGATATCATTTTTTAGTGTTGATGTGTCCTAGATCCACCCGAAATTGAATAAGGGGATCTAAGGTACACTGTGTGTGTTTGATGGCGCATGTGTTTTATGGCTTCATGTTTTTGCTTGCTGATTTGTGTCTAGTTTTGACACATAAATGATCGCATTTACCACACACATAAAGTTCAATGCAAGCAAGCACAACACTTGTAACAGAATAGCGTCAAGGAAGGACAATTGAACTCAACACTTGCATCTGTGCAAATACAATTCATAATCATATATTGTCAACATCAGCATTCTACATCAACAAGCAAATTCACTTAATCAAGTTAAAGCATTTCAAAGCAAAAGTCTACATCGACATTCTTGCAAACAAATTTAAGAACTTGTAAATCAAATTCCAATCACATTGAATTGTAAAGGGTGCATTCTCGGTTGAAACCGACACCCAAGTCTTGAATTGAGTCATTGTAGTGAATCATTGAAATCATTGTAAGCTTTTTTGGGTGCATTTTCGACAGTGTTCGATACCCTTCCTTTAAAGCACAATCAAGTGAGTCCATGAGTTTTAACTCCTTGAAACAACCATCACAGCAACCAAAACAAGTTCAACTCTAACACCAATGAAGCAAGTTGAGTTCGTCATCAAGCGAGCGTGAATTCCAGAAAGTTCTAGCAAGTGTTCTCAGCAAGTACAATAAGCAACAAATCAAGCGAGCGTGCCATTCAAGTTCCATAGCAAGCGAGCCTGTCATTCAAGTAACAAAATCATGTGAAACAGTTCAAAGCACGACATCTACGACAAGAGAGCCTGAGTTCAAGTGAGCAAGTTTAGATGGCACAACATATTCAGTTGTTAAACATTCTTCACAGTTTGATCATCTCCAGTGATGAAGACATGGTGCACGTCAGCAAAGAAACTGTTGCTGATATTTCACGGCATCTACAACAAACGCATGAAACCATTGAGTTTCTTCAACTTGAGTCCCAACTTCAAAGTAATGAATTACAAGAAAAGAGTGATACTTTCAAGTCTTTGAACCATCCAGATGATAAGTCATTCATCCCAACAACTTCAAGTGTTGAAGTTGTTCATGATCAAATTCAAATTTTTTCCAAACCCATCATCAAGCCCTGGGAAGAAATTCAAAATAACAAGAATAGATGTGGCTTAGGATATATCACTGATGACACCAACTTACATATCCCAGATTATTCCAAGCCAATTAAGTTTGTGAGTGCAGGATTTCTTGAACAACTCACCTCAGTAGGTTCTAAGAAAATTGCAGACAACCAGAATTGCACGCAACCTGAGCTTAATGACCAACCGAAATGTTCTCATTGTCAAAGAACCGGTCATATGGAAGATCAGTGTTTTGATCTCCATCCGTGTTGCCATTGTGGCAAGCACAATCATTCCTCAGAAAAATGTCGCAACCAACAAAAATCAGGTAGATTGAAGATACATTATGAATGGATCGATCCTTGGGAATGGTCATCCACAGTCAAACGGTTATCTCAGTTCTACAACCGACTACAATCATACATAGTGCAGCTAGCAGTGAACAGATGATGGTACTCTCATGCCATTGAATGAGGGAGTACAAGAGTGAAACTCTCCTACACGAGAAGGGGGGGATTTCAAATATATTTTGGAGAAGATTATCTCTCCTTTCAGCTGACAAAGGGGGGAAAATGTCAATGAAATTGACACGTGGTTGTCAGACTGAAAGTCTCGACAACATCAGCGAAGTAGCCAGTGGGCATCTTCATCAGCAGCCAGTGGGCATCTTCATCAGCCAGTGGGCATCAGCAAATTCGCCAGTGGGCGATCGACAACGAAAATAACAATGAGCAGCTTTCATCATAGCAAAAGCAACATTGAGTTGTTTTTCGACATCTTCAGCCAGTGGGCAATCATCATCAAATTGTGTCAGTGGACACCGGATGCTGTTTTTCAAGCAAAGGACAGTTGGATCCTTTTGCGGCTTGGCACATGATGGAGTTGTCAAGCGTCCTTCAGAGATGAATCAAGCATGCATCTGATTCATGTTCTCTTCAGATTTGAGTTTTTTCCAGCATCCAGTTTTGGCGGCTTTTTTAGGCAATGTTTTTTGAGGATCAACATGAGAACTTGGAAGATGGTTCTCGTTCTTATTTTTGGATTTATCATTGAGGGGGGGAATGTTAGACTCTCTCATAAAACAATAATAAATCCACAAATAAATTAATTAATTACATATTCCAAGTTAGGAATTTGTGCCTAACTCTTGGGTTGTTCCTCTAAGATAGGAGTTAGTTTAGGTAACTCCTATATTGGTGTGTCTGGTGAGAAATTATCTCAACCAAAGGAGAAATTATCTCAACCAAAGGTGTCTAAGATAGCACGCACTATCTTGAGAACACTATCTCTCATCTATTTATTTGTAACACTATATTCAATTTTGCAATGTATGAATGTGTAATGTGAGAGAAGCAGGAGGCTTCACCCTTTTTCCGCCAATATTGTGTCTCTACTTTTTATATGGATTTTTCTGTAATTTGTGTGAGTTAATCTCATTTTCATTAAGAGTTATGTGAATATGCATGCCAATACAAAAATTGTTTGGATTTCCATTTTTCATGTTCCACCCATATCAAGGATATAGATAAAAATAATCTATAAATTTCGAGATGGAAAAATAGAAAAAACTAATCATCATATTGGGATTTACTGAACCATTTTAAAATATGATTTAGGAAGATACTCGTGGCCACCCACCTGTTCCACTCTCTCAATCGTTCTCTATGTTGTTGATAATTTATCTATTACTTTTGGGTCCCAAACTCTCAGGGCTATTTGTATGCCCTAAATGATGTGTCTTGGAAATTTATGGGCTAGGCGTTTGTATGGCATTCCTAGAACTAGTCAAAAGATGCATTCCTCATACAATTGTTCCCAATGAGTTAAAAAAAAATGTACAAAAAAGTTGCACCCTATGAATTTTATGTACTAACTAATCACCCCAAGGCTCACAAACCTTTTAGCATTTAGTCTTATAGGGTCAGATTTTTAGACCTACAAGATTCCTTATTTATTTTGAAATTCCATTCTCTCATCATATTTTATATCTTTTTCGAATGTCCGTAGCCACCATCTCTCTCTATTTAGAGATAGATACCACCATTCTAGCCATTTTTGTTCTACAATATTTGTTATTTCATTTATTGGTGGAAGTTTAGGCTTCACCATCTTGTTTTAATCTATGCTATATTTCTCTACAGATCTTCCATTTATTTTCCTACTCTTCATTTTATTCCTTGGACAACTCAAGTCCATGGTATCAGATCACTCTACTCCTTGTTGTTCCTCGATGCATGTCCCCGACGAGGTTAAGGTATACAGAGTTGGGTCTCATTCTACTTCACATGGGAGTGATTACTCTTGCAAACCCAAGTGGTCTCCCATGGTGGGAGAAAAGAAAGATGAAAGAGCAAGAGATCTTATCAGTTTTTTACTCGAGAAATAAATCATGTGATAAAGAAATTAGATGATGGAAAACTTTTCCCAAATCCTTTGAAAACTACCAACAACAACGAAGGCACCTTAAAAGAGCAATAATTTTAGAGTTGAAACTCATTTCCAAGTATAATATAATTCTATCTGCCCTTATTTGAAGGCATAATAGATGCATATGCTTGTATAAATGGTTAAAATATTAGATGGATATTACTCTATCCAATTTTTTTCCAACAATGACAATACTATATTCCTGCTAATGAAAGTCATTCCCCATGTAAAATATTGGTGGAAAGGTTATTGGGAGAAACACAATGAAGATTATTTTATAATTTTCAATGAAAAACCAACATGCCTCCCTTTTGTTGATGTCTTTATGGAGTAATTCCACCTTGAAGGGAACTAGGATGACAAGTACATGAGATGGAAAAATTTGTGATAGGAAAGAAACTAGAAGGTGCTAGAGTACACCAACAATTTCCATACCATGCATTCAAATATGGTTAGAAGAGATTGTAAGTAGCACCTATTGTTTAAGTATCATATTGGCATACATAGGTATATTTTAACATAAATGGATTTCCTGAACTTCTCTCCACCATGATACACTTATCGATATGATGTCAAAATTGAGTAGACATTAAAGTAGATGAATATGTGGGAGTTTGAGTCTACAAATACATCACAACAAAAACCTAGAAGAGGTTGTCCTAAATAAAAAAAAAATAACAAGGCAAAGAGATCCAACCAAGGACAACCAACCTAACTTGAGGAAAAGAAGGGTAATAGGATTTCAAAAAAGGACATTGGAAAGTGGTGTGAGTTCCAAAAATTCCCTTGGAACAAAATTGACGAATGTTGCACAAAACAATCATTATTGAAAGAGCTTGAGGAAAAGTAAATAGAATCTTTATATAATTCTTATTTAGAATAGGATATTAAGGTAAAACATATCATCAATGAAAAAATTAGTGCTATCATCGTGATGACAAAGATTGAACCAAAAATCTTGATGAACTTGAAGAGGAGGAGCATCTCTTCCATTCATAGATGAGGGTGAAGGGAACCCCACCCATTTCACTGTTGACAATGATAAGCACAAGAGCATGGTATCATTCAAGGTCATTGGGATATTGGAGCTTTTTAAAATTCCAAAAACCCCAACCATAAAACATTAGGTAGCTGAGCCATCAATGAGACATCCATATTACCCATGAGTGCCACCTATCATATGGCATCAAGCCCTTCTAAGATGAGAAAAATTTTGTTGTTCCCCACTTGAATTTTTTTGTGTTATTTTAGGAAAAACTTATACGTGGAAAACCTTATTCGTGCTATTTATGAGTCTCAACATCATAGTTTAATTATTACTCTCAAAGGTCCATTGTGTAGGATACTAGAGATAGTCCAAACTATTACAACTTTTTTAATGTTACGAAAATAGTTCCTAAAGGTAATATATCATACTAAAAAAAAAACATTTTCATGGTTTGGTCATAAGGTGAAGAAAATGTCATTACAACCTCTACATGAGTTATATCAACATAATCGAATAAAGTGGAAAATATTCTATAGATATATAGAGATATATTTGTTATTCTTGTACAAGTTCCACTACACTACCAAGCGAAACACTCAATTGAATTGTGACCTCATGTTCCTTTACCTCAAGGCCCAATATATATGTTCTCTCTGTTAGAGAACGAGGAGATCAAACATCATATTCATGATCTCATAAAAAATGGCCACCTTCGACTAAGATTCTCACCATGTGGGAGTCCAATTGTATTGGTGAAAAAGAAGGATGGAACATGGAGACTCTGTATTAATTATATAGCCCTGAAAAAATCACTATTAAGAAAATATAAATGATCCCCAGGAATGACAATATTCTTTACCAAATTTAGGGTGTCAAGCTCTTTAGTAATATTAATCTAAATCCATCCTACCACCAATTTACAACTAAACTAACTAATGTATCGAAGACAAATTTGAAATTTGAAGAATTCCTTTTTGAGTGGTTGGTCATGCCCTTTGGCTTGACTGATGTTTCAACAACGTCCATGAGGCTGAAAAATGACATCCCACATTCATTCATAAACTCTTTTTGGTTGTATATTTGGATGACATCATCATATTTAGTATAACTTGGGAGAAACATTTATAGAAAATTGAGAAGGTCATGAGCACCCTACAAGAACACAAGTTTTATGCTAATCTAGAGAAATTCTCATTTGGCATGCAAATAGTTTCGTACTTGGGATACATTGTGGATGAACATGTGGCGCATATGGAGCCATCCAATATCCAAGTCATTTAAGATTTTCCATCCCAAATGAATCTAACATATCTCCATAGCTTCTTCTATTCGAGTATCTTTTTTGGGTTATCTTATATCACTTAGCCCTCAATTCAAGAGACTAATTATGGAGCAAAGAAAAGTTTTCTTGGTCTGATTCACTGCATAAAGAATTTGAGGATTTGAAACACTACCTTTACTCTTACACCAATAAACACCCTTATTGACCGGAAACATCCATTTGAGATGGTGATAGATGCCTTTGACTATACTATCGTTGTAGTCCTTGATCGACAAGGACATCTAGTTCTATATCATAGTGAAACAATATTTGATATCATCTAAAGATACCCTACCTATGACAAGGAGATGTGCTCCATCATCTAGAGATACTAAAAATGGGAGAATTATATTCTAGGGAAGGAGATGATCATCCACATTGATCACAAGCCTATGCAATTTATTAAAACACAAGGAAAGTTCAAAAATTATCTCTATAAAAGAATGGTCCACATACCTACAACAATTCCATTTGAACATCAAATACAAGAAGTGTAGTACCAATTGTGCATGGGGTGTTCATTGGGATAGAAATACCATACCACACGATTTCATATTGGGGGATATATATTGAGTAAAATATGACATAATATATTGAGCATATAATAGGGGGTAAAGGGTTTTTTATATTGCTAGATAAAAAAAATGGAGCTCAAATTTAATGAAAAAATAGATACCTATAATATCTACTGGAAGTAGGGTTTTCTTAAATTGGGAGGTGTATTGGGTTCATATTGGTAGGTGGTTAAATAATGTGATTTTTAGAGGTATTTTCCAATATGTAGTCAAATTAAGGGTATTTCTTAGTATGCCACAAATTCACATGATATGTCAAAGGTTCATTGATTGAAGCCCCCATGTAATTGTGTCATAGATTTCCTTAGTCAACCTCCATTTATGAAGCTAACCATAGTTCTTAGCCCTTGTTGGCATGAGAATTTGGGTGGCAACAATTATACAATAGTAACTATAAGTTCACTTTCACATACGAAATGTTGATCATAGATAAAAAAAGTTCCAAACTTCGTGCTCCATAATCCACTCTTCTGCTACCCGCGCTACAATTTTGTTGCATCAAATGAGCATGCCAAGATGATATAGGAGGAAAATTGTAGCTAGGTGGTAGCACACTTTGGTGTGAAGAAGATAGTGGCAATACTTTAGAAGTATTTCTATTCACCAATGCTTCAACATAATGTCTAGTGATATATAAAATCATGCATTGCTTGTTCCATTAATAAACTGAGCATCAAGAAGTAGCGGTTATATACTCATTTACCTAGCCAAATAACCCTTAGGTGTTAAGCCTCCATGTATTACATGTCATATTTTATGTACAGAAATCATGGTAGTGATTGTGTGTTTGTGTTTGTCAACTAGTTCTCTAAGATGGTCATTTGTGGTGCCTTGCAAGAAGACTATCACAACCAAAGGCACTACTAAACTCTTATTTGATTTTTTTGGTTTCATTTTGGGTCACCTCAAAAAATTATTTTAGAGAGTCATAGTAGGTTCCTCGACACTTTTAGGTCCATCCTATTGTCTCTCATGGATATCAAGTTGACCAAATCAACTACCTTTCATTGCCAATAATATGGACAAACAGAAGTGGTCAATATGATGATTATGCATATCTTGCACATTTACAACTCCAAGAATGCATGTCATGTGATGAATCTTTCTATGTGTTCAACATAGTTATAACAAATCCCTCCACAAATTTGTTTGTAATAATCATTTTCAAGTGTACTTGGGGTTCCAACCATTTGCACCAATTGATGTAGTTATGCCCATTGCATCTTCACTAACAAATTACTCCGATGATCAATTTCAGTACGTTATGGTAGCAATTGTTTTTTGAAAAAATCCAACACCTCCAATTACAGGTACATGATATCCTGCAAAAATAAAACGCTAAGTACAAACAATAGCATGACCAGCACGATGTTCCACATAGTTTCATGTTGGTGATAAGTTGTGGAAAAATTTATAGAATGAGTGCCTCATAGGCCTCCATAGGAAGCTCATGCCACTCTTATATGGGCCCTGTACAACCATAAAGGATATGGCTAAAATTTATTTTGGATTAAGTATTCCCCTTTTCCTTTGCTTGCACATAGTATTTAATATAGAGTTGCCTTGACCATATTTTCCACTTATGTTGGACAGCTCAGAGGAAAATAAGAAATTGACCCCCATAAAACTCAATCTATAATACATTTAACATGCTATATTGGATTATATCATACACACCATGATAAACAATAATTTCTAGTAACACATACAAGTATATCATGTTGTTAAAGAAATGCAACTTCGTCACCAAGGCAAGTGGCTCACCAAGAGCCAAATTTAGTAGTATTTTCCCTATTTATGGGGGAAATGGATACAATCGAGACCACTGCTTCATAGGGGGGTAGGGTTGATCTAGGAGGATATCAATGTCTACGCATCTCTTCCAGTCTCGCAATATTTCTCTATCTTCATGGAAGTTTATTTGTGATTTTTGGGTCACAAACTCCCAGGAACATGTTGAGGCCCTAAACATTATTTTTTGAAATTTAGTGGGCCGATGATTTCCATGAAATGCCTTGGACCTAGCTTAAATATATATTCCTCAAAGACTTTTGTCCATAGGTTATCATGCACCCAATACACATTATTGTATGCAAACCTTGCACCCTTGGGATGTTAAAGTACCAACTAACCACCTCAGAGCCCACAAAACTTTTGTCATTTCATCTTTTAGGGTTAAGTTTTTGGACCTCTAGGGTTCCTTATTTATGTTAAAAGTAAATTCTTTTGGCCTCTTATAATAGCTTTTGTGAATGCACATAACTACCATCTCTCTCTATCCATTGATAGGTACCATCATTCTAGCCAATTCCATCTGTACTTCCTAACTTCCATGGTAAGAGATCAAAAGACCTAGAAACCTTTCTTTTTCAATTTGAAATACTATTTAGTTCTTATAATTACTTTTAGACGCTAAAGAAATGAAATTGTTTCTAGATGCATTGAAATATGGAGCACTTAAATGGTTTATAGGACTCTATACTAACTCTATAAGCTCATGGGATGACATGAGAACAATTTTTTTAGAAAGGTATATATACTATTGTACACAACATGATCTTAAAGAGGAGATATTTAAAATGATTCAAAAGGAATACGAGAATCGTGAGGAATTTATAGAAAGATTTGTGTATAATGTTAAAAGGGTTGGATTTAATATACTAAAAGCCCTTTTACTTAGAGAAATAAGATATGAGTGGATTGATCTTCTTAATCTAATGGATAAAGGGGATGTATCACAATTATTATTTGAATAAATTGATGAATTCTATAAGCACATATCAAGAGGAAGGGAATAGTCTAGTAGAAGTCCACATGATCCAACCTTGTCAAGAGTAAGTAAATCAACATTGGGATCAATAAGTCAAGTTGAACTTGGTGATTTGCTAGATAATTTTAAAATAGAAATTCTTGTTAATCTAAGTTAAAAAATAGATATTGTAAGAATGAAAAGTAAGAAAAAATATAAGAATGCTTCTTTGTTTATATTCTACGATAGTTGTAGAAAGAAACACACTCTGATATAATCTCCTCTTGATAATATTGAAATTGGTATCATTTGTCCATAATACATGCTATTAAATATTTTCCATAATTACCAGGGTGGGAAGCAGTTTACCAAGAATATAGTGAATCAAATCAAGCACCATAAGACTTCGATTATGTAGCTCCATGAAGGCAATTCTAGTTTTTTGAACCATGCATGATGAAAAATCCTAATTCACAATTTCAAGCTTGTGAACAACAATATCAAAATAATTGTAACACACTTTTCCCTTGGAAACCTTGGCTATCCCAACCTCAAAACGAATATAGGCAACAAGGTTTGCAAGGAACTTATGGAAGAAATCTACAATATCCTCAATATTTCCCTCAATATCCTTAGTATCCTCAATACCAATCTCAATAGTATACCCTTCCACCACAACATCCATGACCTCAATTTCACCCCATAGTTGACATCTAGTCATCCTCTCTGTTATATACCTAGGGGGGATAATATGGGGTACAAAGGGAGGTACCAAAGGTAATAATGTAATAATGGGATGGGCCATAGTAATAAATAAGGTGGTTAACCCATATCATGTTAGGGAAGACAAGTAGTTAGTAATAATGTAATGGTCCCATGGTATTAGTTCGATGGTATGAGGGAACCATGGTAATGATCCATGGTATTGTATGTATGAAGCCTATTTAGAGGCTAGAGACTCCACACGTAGAGACGTCAAGGATTATTGTATGAACATGCATATGGCTTGTGGAGCATTCTCCTTCCTTAAGGACTGAATATATGGTGTTTCCCTACCTTAAGGGTTTGATCAATAAAGTATCATTTCTATATATTCAGATCTTGTTATTCTTGGGTTTATTTATATTCTCATATATTTCTGGGTTAGATCTATAACAGGTGGTATCAGAGAAATACCACTTAATAGAAATAAACCCAATAATAACAAGATCTGAATAGATAGAAATGATTCTTTATTGATCAAACCCTTAAGGTAGGGCAACACCATACATTCACTCCTTAAGGAAGGAGAACACTGCACAAGCCATATGCTTGTTCATATAATAATCCTTGACATCTCTCCATGTGGAGTCTCTAGCCTCTATATAGGCCTCATACATACAATGCCATGGATCATTACCATGGTTCCCTCATACCATCGAACTAATACCATGGGCCCATTACATTATTACTAACTACTTGTGGTCCCTTACATGATATGGGTTAACCACCTTATTTATTACTATGGCCCATCCCATTATGACATTATTACCTTGGGTACCTCCCTCTGTACCCCATATTATCCCCCCTAGGTATATAACATTCCACCTCCCTTAGCATGTTTCATCCCTGAAACTTTGGAATACCATAAATAATAAGATCTACTCAAAAGAGTAGTCCACTGGTACCATGCACATGCATCTAGCCATCCAAGAGAAAGATGAACCCTTGATCTCACTGGTGCCGTGCTCGCTTGAGATGGAAGCTGACCATGGTAGCTCTTCTATGTTGATGTGTAGTATGTGGATCTTTGCTCCTCTCTATCTGTCCGGCAGGGGTTGTGGTCCTTGTGGCTAATTAGTTGCCATCTTGTTGGTTGTTGTCTTGTGGGGTGATGTGGGTGATGATATGTTGAAGTTTTAACCCACAATGTCTTTCTCTTTAATTCACCCCTTACTGGAGCCTGACTGTTATGTTATGGTGCTTGTTGTGGTGTCTTATTTTCCAATATTACTTCCACTATTGAGCCCTCATCTGATGTATCAACACCTGTAACCTTTTCTGCTTCAGCCTCTATTTGTGTTTGATTGTCGACCATCAATAGCTCATCATATGATATGTCAGTCCCTGGAACATCTTCTACGTCAACTTCCGTGGACTCTACCTATCTATTGATGGAAATATCCCGTAATGTAATTTTCTTCTTTTTATACCAGAGTTTTAGGAATTTCTTTTGCACGTTAATATTTATAGTACCCACAGATTCCATCCAATAATATCCTAAAACAACATCCATCTTATCCATCTTTGAAGTATAAAGATCACCATGCAACACACACTTATCCATAGAAATCTTCAAATCCTTATACACATGAACATCCTCATCATCCACCTGTGTGCTTTCAATGTGTTTTGTAGGAACTTGCAATTTTTTTGCCAAACTAACATTGATGAAATTATGCTTGCAACTAGGATTTATAGAAACAATGATCTTCTCTTTCTCAATCAATTCATGAACCTGCAATAAGGAGATGCCAGCAGAAAATAACCCTTTACGTTCCTTGGTTTCCTTCTTTTCTGTAGAAAAAAAAATCTTTTCTAGGTTGTGTGTCTATCTGTGTGAGCTTATCCACAAGATTAGTTTTACGGTCAAAGTGGTCCATAATAGATTTTGTGAATATGTCCCAAGTTAAGGGCCTTCGATAGCAATGTTGATGCCTTTGCCACCATTGCCATCTTTCATTGTCCAAGTACATTTTTCCCATTCTCAGCTGAGTCTCATCATCCATGATGTAATTCAAACTAAAAAATTTCTCTATTTGTGGTAGCCATTTGGCTAGATGAGAGCCATCAAATTTATACAAGTCCCTCAAACTCTCAGGTAGGCCCACCATCACCAAAAAATTGGCGAAAATTTGAAATTGTCACAGTTTAGTCAATATTGCTCAGAATCCCTATTATGACCTATTTTCAGAAATGGAACAATCATTATGCATCTGCCCATGTGATAGAAATCTTGATCTAGGCACTCGAATTTTAGATCTGTGCTGCAAATCTCCCGCCGTCACAAAAATTTCTTTAAAAAAGAGTTGATTTTAAATCAGTGATATCTCCCTCATCCGGACTCCAATTCGACTATTTTTTTTTTTTGAAATTGGGTAGTCTTTCACAAATAATCTAGATCTACAATTCGATTTAGCCGATCTTGCACCAAAACATACATATCTGATCTGAAAACTCGCCACCCCTGAAATCCTCCAAAATAAAAAAAAAATCTCCACTTTTGCCCAAGAAAGTGCTCTGATACCACTTGTTATGGATCTAACCCAGAAATAATATGAAATGACTCTTTATTGATCAAACCCTTAAGGTAGGGCAACACCATACATTCAATCCTTAAGGAAGGAGAACACTCCACAAGCCATATGCTTGTTCATACAATATTCTTTGACATTATTCCTTGACATCTCTCCATGTGGAGTCTCTAGCCTCTATACAGGCCTCATACATACAATACCATGGATCATTACCATGGTTCCCTGATACCATCGAACTAATACCATGGGCCCATTAGATTATTACTAACTACTTGTGGTCCCTTACATGATATGGGTTAACCACCTTATATATTACTATGGCCCATCCCATTATTACATTATTACCTTGGGTACCTCCCTTTGTACCCCATATTATCCCCCCTAGGTATATAACACTCTCCCATTACCACCCACAGAAACAGTACCAAGGCCTACTCCCACTTTACTACCTACACAATCATTTCCAAACCCCAACAATAAAATACCTTAGCCCATCGACAATTCTAAGGTACAAAAGTTTCAAACAACTCCACTTGATCTAAATGATATTCATCTTGGATCAAGAAGAGTGTTGCAAAAAAAACATATTCTCCTACTTTCATTGAAGAACAATGTCTAGGAGAAGAATATCTAAAGGAGACTAAAGAATCATGGACCAAATTTGATGTAGTGTAGCCATTGGAACTTGATATCAAGGAATTTCCACTATGCTTATCATCAATTCCTTTATATGTCGAAGAGATTGACCATCACATAGTAGAAGGTATGAATAACATGGAATAAGAATACATACAAATGATCAAGATGAGAAAGAGAACGAAGGGCATCAGAGATATATTAAACTTTGGTTATAGAGAATCATTAAGCTATAGGAGCAGTTGCTTCTTCAACATTTATTGACATCAACTTAATCAAAGAAATTGGTGTTTCATATTCTAGTATATATCAAAGTATATATTTCAAGCCTACATATGAGTTTATTTGTCATCCTATTATGAACATGGATCCTTTGGAAGTATTCCTATCCTTGAAAGAGATTTTATTTTTCAACTAGAGTAGGATAGAATAATGAAGAAAAAAAAAAGTAAAGAAAAAAAAGGTCCTATTGTGAAAACCAATTTACTGGTGCAATTGGACATGATCATTTCTTGAAAACGAGGCAACTAACAGGAAAATTTGACAATAAGTTCTATAATTTCAAGTTGGTTTCAATATTTTATTATGGTACTTCAAATCATTTTTAGTTCTATGCTTTAGTTGGTTGATGTTGGATTCCTTAAGGCCCACCTTCCAATGGATCTTGTCCCATTGACTTTAATACATTATTTACGAAAACTGTTAGAGAATAATTTTAGGGCCTTGGAGCTTTCATACATTAATCGCAAGCCTCCTCATTGACGAGAATGAGAATAAAAAATGTCTCTTGAATTTCATATCTTGCATGTGAATCGAATTCAATACATTCATTCCTACTTGTCAAGATGCACTTAGGTACCTTGATACTCATTTACATTATCAGTGAGTTATATTAGATTGGTTAACAATTGTCATTAATGATTGGTAATCCAAAGAACCCTTTGCATGCTTTAATTTAGCAAATTGATTCTAAGGGTAAGAATTGTACCATGAATTTTGGTTTCGAAGAAGACTATATGCATTCCAAGGATTCATTTTCTTATTCTAAACGTATCCTGTAGTAGCATATTCATCATCTATTCCTATACATATTTTTATTCAATAGTAGCATGATGGAAGTTACTACAAGTCTCCTTCATTCATTTCCTTTTCTAACAAATTAATAAAAATAGATTATTTTTTAGTCAACATACATCCTGTTTCATGGTTTATACTTTAGCACTCAACACACAATATAGAACTTCATGGATTAGGATATCAATCTCATAAAAGACAACTATTAGAAGAAAAATTGAATAGTGTGGAAATTGATAATTTCCATAAATACAACTATAGCAACCTATGCGAGGGCAATTTTTGAGACATGGGTTTTTCTCAGAATATGGTAAATTTAGTAAGTAATGAGAAAGTTTGAAAAAAATTTAACCATAAAGAATATTTGTGAAGGTTTTTAATGTCAACTTTTATTTGTTACCATCATGCAGAAATGAAACTAGAATTTGGTATTTCTACACAATAACCACTTTTCTTCATCAAAATGAAAATTTAAAGGACCAGTACGGTGAAAGAGGTAAAATACATTGTTTTCCTTTTGAAGCACTCATTTAGGCCTCAAAATGACTTTGTGTCATATATTTTTATGCAATATTAGATAACGTGAAATGTGAAACACGATATAATTTCATTTGACCATATCTTGTAAGCCATGCATAAATTGATCTTGAAATTTTGAGGGTAAATGCATCATGGTAGGGTAAATAAATACAGAAAATTTTAATATTTTCCAATAAATCATTTTCAAGAAATTGTTGCCATCACCCACATCCATTTCTCATTTTTCTTGATATTCATTCATCTATTAACTGTGACTATTTATCAAAAATATGCATAAAGGTGATGGTAAAAAACTTAGAAAAATTCATTAGAAACCAATTTGACGTTTGAGATATATTGGATAAGAATGTGTGTTACAAGAAGTGGACACATTCTATGGAGAAAGGTGAAAGTGTTGGTTAATGGATAATGCAATAATAGAGTACTTGATCCAGATCAACACCAAATTAGCCATATGATCATGTACTCTTATCCACCAATTCCAACGGGTAAATATGAGGTAAAATTATGATGAGAAACCATTATAAATATAACATTCTTTACAAAATTTCATTTTTCCACCATCTCTTTCATTTTGCAATCCAACTTGTACTATCATCCATCCCTTTAATTTTTACTCATTTTCATTGTATTTTCCTTTCACGATACACTTAAACATTTTTCGAAACCAAGTCCTTATGATGATAATAAAAAACTCAACATACAAGGATACAATAGATGAATTCAAAAAATAGGAAATGAAGGAAATTTTAACAAGTAGCTTGACAAGTTTTTCGCTAGAAATTCATTACGAAATCAGTAAGGGTAGTGAAATCAAGAGTATGAAACAGAATACATTGGCTAATAATTCATTAATATATGCTTATGGTTTTGTGGGACACCTACAAGAGGCTTTGAAATTATTCAAGTGAACCTAAATTTATGTTCATGAGGCATTAACAATTATTGAGGATGATAAAAAGGTAGGCTGCCACATTTTATTTTTCTAATAAGGTACTTGGAAGACAAAAGTTACAAAACAATTCAACATTGGTATACTCTATCAACCAATTGAGGGCAATAGGAAACAACTCTTGAGGATGAAGTTTGATTTAGATCAACTCGTTACTTTGAAGGATGGAGGTATGCAATAGTTAGAAGGTGAAAGGTTGTTTGAATAGTGCGCTTCATTAGAGGGCAATGATTTAGATTGGCTTGATATCATCAGATAATTTCATGGGTATCATAATTCAACTATACTACAAATTGCATGATTTGTTAGAATTATGAAACATTTTCATGTTGTTCGCGAGGATGTTAACACGGTAGTTTTTTTCATTTACCTTTGAGAATGAAGTATTGCAATGGTTTGAGGTTCATGGAAAGAGACACATTTATACACATGAAAATAAAGTCAAGCATCAGATAGTGAGTACCAAAAAGCTTCAGCAACATGGTGATTAACTACATCAAGAAAAATTAAATCAAAGACTAGTTTTGTAAAGCGTAGTTTTCAAATTTTGTCAAAAGGAGAAAGGTAACATTTTATTTGTTTATTTGAAGTAAAGTAAAGAAAATAGAATATATAAACATTAAGAATTCACTTCACTCACACTGTATGATATCTAAATCTATCATAGCCCCTTAAAACCTATTATATCTCATGATATCCCATTTTGTATATGGAATGATGATCAATCTATAAGGTTGAATAATTCACTTGTTTTGTCAACTTTTTTACTTAGTCTTGATCCATTTTTTACTTTATAAACCCACTCCATCCATCCTCTCATATTATGAATATTTTCATTTATGTCTACATGTGTTACATGAGAAAAAAGGTTACAAGAGCCATAATTCTAAGATAAATGCCCATATTCATATCATTTTTGTGTGTTTCTTCTTTGAACAAGTTAAAACGTGTTAAATTGCTCAATTTTAGATTTTTTGTAGCTACCTACAAATTCTTTAGTGAAATCATAGGTTGTTGAACTTCAAGCAATGTCTTAGCAAAACTAGAAGATGGAGAATGTAACAAAAGCATTGAGTAAGGATATCCACCCATTTAGCATAGTAAAGTAGTGCATGTTTCACTCTAATAACTTGGTAAATGTCTTGTTGAATGAGGTGTGCTACTGGCAGAGTACACAAAAAATCTGAGTGATAGAGCATACCGGATAATTTTTCAAGTTTTCTCAGAAATGGTAGAAGAAGGATAACACATTCCCAGAGAAAGAAGGATACATTCTGGAGAAAATATGTTGATCAATTTTGTTACTTTCCTTCATTTGCATGAGGACACGCCAAGATATCATTGTGTGGGACATGTTGGGTTATTGATTTGTCATCATTTTATTATTATTGTCATCATTTTATCATTATTTATAGTCATCCTTTTAACCATTTGTCTCATTCCTTCATCCATTGATTACCTTATTTTCCGCAATTTCTCACAAAGAATCATGATCATTTCTCTTTCACTAAGTGGTTAATTATCATATATTTCCTTTATTTTTGATGAGTTCAGAAAAATTATGCTCGGTTTTACTAATGACAATTTGTAAGTTCGACTTCAGTAGCTCAATGTAAGTTTCATTAGCCATCTCTGTGCTCGGGGTATTAACACCGCCCAAGAAGAAAATCAGGCACATGGGTTTTGTTTCTAAGAACCCCAATATGGGTTTTTGTTGTTCAAATATCACCCAGCTCACACGTGTGTACCTCCAATATTTTATCAAATAAAATAAGCAATAATTTTCACTAGTCAACTTCGGATACATTTTCTAAGCAAATTAAAATAACTTTTCTTTTTTGTAGAACAAGCCTTTTTAAGCTCCAACACAAATGGCTTCCTGGAAATCCAAACCATTAAAGATATATGTTTTGTTATTTGAACCCTATTTTTTCTAAATTTTGTGAATGAACAATTTGCTAATGTGTCATTCAATAGCAAGTCAACAAAGAGATTGGCATGAGATTTTCCTTACCTAATTCACGGCAAGAAGATAATGTTAAGTAGATATAGCCTGATCTTTGATCCAAATATCCATCAAAATATATTTTATTTTATTCTCTAATTGATCTATTAATATCTCATGACCAGAATTCAAGCAATAAGCTTTGACTTCATTATTTCTTCAAAACTATATAAAATATTCTAATCTATTTTATGAGAGGGATATATATGTTATTTAACTTTGAACAAGTTATGTACACACAATTTTCAGTTTAATATCATATTTTGTCTTTTGTTGTGGTGAGCAGATTGTAACCATTATAGTAATGTTTTATTTTCCATGCTTTCTTTTATTTTAGTTTGTTTTTTTTTGAGTCCTTTGTTTTCTTTTCATAAGTAGTTTTTATTTTCACCCGTCGTGTTTCTTGTTTTACATGATAGATCAAAAACAACAAATATTTAAATTCTAGCTTTATACTTTGCATGAGTAGATTGTAATGTATTCATAGTAATGTTTTATTTTCCATACTTTGTTTTGTTTTACTTTTTATTGTTTCACATCCGAATCCTTTATTTTCTTCTCATAAGTAGTCTTTATTTTCACTGAGTATGTTTCTTCTTTTACATGATAGATCAAAGACAAAAAACATTTAGATTCTAACTTTATACTTTTGCATTTCTTTTTAGTTCTTTAATTTCGTAGTCATTTCTAGTCTTATAGTCATAATATATCGTTTATGAGCACATCGTTTTATTCACATAGCTACTTGCATAATATAAACCTCCATCATAGGTTTTACGCGAAAGAATTCTAAAGCATTGGTCATATGACTTCTGAATATTTTCAATTCATGTTTCTTAAGACATTTGTTTCCTTCATGCACAATTTCTATTGTTTCCATGAATAGTGATTACTACTTTCATAGAGTAATATTTTTTTTTGCTTTTATGAGAATAGATTAGCGCCTTCTAGCATAAGTTATGTTTACTTTCATGTGAATAGAAGTTGTCTTTACCTGCAATATTGCTATCTTACTATAAGAGCCTTTACTTCTATTAGATTAAAGTTTCTCTTTTTTTGATTGTATAGTCTATGATTTGAATATATAGAATACATTTCACATTGCTTTTATAGATTTTTTTAGAGAAATTGTCTTGCTTTCCTAAAATGATAATTTCATAGGAATCAAATGTGTGTGACTTTCCCAAGAAAGTTTCATTGAAGAATAGACTCATGTTTGAATTCCATGACATTTGAGATTAGGATTTCAATTCATAACACTTTCACTTCGTCCATTTCATATGCTTTCATAGAATCATTTTTATCCCCCATTCATTTCTCATTTGTAGATTAAAACACTTCTAAATTCAACACTAATCCGTTAGCACATATAGTGTAGTGTACTTTGCAAGTTTACTTACCTAGATTGACAATTTAATGTAAAGTAAATTTGGAGCACAATTAAATTACCCAACAAGAAAGACCCATGAACTTGTCTTCACCACCAAGAAGTATAAATAAGTAAAAATGAATCTAAACTTGCATCTTCTCCTTTCTAAAAAAATATACTCTCCTTTTCTATATATATATATATATATATATATATATATATATATATATATATCCTTTTTTATAAATAAAACAAATCATATACATATAATATATAACCAAGTATATAAAAAAAAATACAATAATTTGATTTATATAATTATGTTATTTAACATGTTTTTTTTATTGGAAAGAGCGTATTAGATTGTAGATTTTTTTATATGGTAGAGATTATTACCATGGTTTTATTAAAGGTTGTGATTTAATTAATTAAGTTCACTGCATTTTATGAATGTGGACTTTTAATTATTTGTATTATTAAAAGTTATTTTAGTTACATAACTAACTTCCAACCCTAAAATTTGAATTATTTCCCACTTATTATAACAATGACATTCTTCAATCATTTAATTTATATAATTAAATTAATAAATAAAAATATGTTTCTATATCTTCGTTTACCTATTAAAAATATCTTCTAAAAATTTGATAAATATATTATATATCTGCCAAAGTAAGTCACATAAAATATAGATCTGAGGTTCATGTGCAAGCCATTAACAAATCACAATGTCATTCCTAATAAAAGCATGTATACAAGTTGAAATTATGTGATGTTTTTATTAATAACTATTAATAAAAAATCAACATTCCATATGTAAAGACGCGCATACAAAATTAGGCTATGCATTTTATAACTGCCAATCCCATAGTTAAATTTGCTCACTCCTTTCGTACAAAAAAATTTTTATATTTAGAAAACAACAAAATTATAGGACTGCTCTATTTTATCAAGGTGAAATAACTGGTAATGATGATGCGTGAGTGATCGAGATGGAATACCAAACACTAGGCAACGCTTTAATCTTCATGAAGCGAACAAAATTTTGAGGGAAGTTCATGGGAGGACATTTCTGCAAGTTTTGTTTTCGCCTGAAATCAAAGTGCATGGAAGAAAGTGAAAACTGATAGAACACCAAAGATTCAAAAAGCATACAATCAATCAAACTGAGAACATAAAATTAAAAACAATGTGGAGGATAATATCAATTTAAATACAATCCTCTTGAGCATGTATCTAAATTTAATGGCCGAATGACTTCCGGTAATTAGCAGCAGGCAGGAACGCAAATTTAACTCTCGTGGCGCATATAAATTCCAGCAGCTTAACCGGATCCGGCATAACTTCTTTCACTCCATCGGCCTCACAGAATCGATCCATCCATGCGCTTAACAGTGGCATCTTCTCTGCGTCTATCAAAACTGAATCAATACCCTTCTCCAGGCTTTTCACAAATGCGAGAAGACCACCCAATGCGATGTCAACAAAACCGATCCCATCTCCTCCAAAATACGCTTTTCTCGAGAATCAGAGGTTCGTTCGCAGAGCTTCCTCCAGTATAAGAAAGTTCGCCACTGTTTCTTCCGCCGCTTTCTGGCACTGCTCTCCTTGGCCGCTGAAAACTGCCTGAATGCATGGTAGTAGCTGAAGCCACACACAAAGAGCATGGCTATATTAGATACTGAGTACAAAAAAAGGGTAATTAAAACTTTCGATAATGAAAAAAGCGGGCAGCAGGAAAGGAATCAGAGGTGATTAAAGAGGGAAGTTATTACCTTATCGTCTATGAAGGCAGCCCAGGAGCGCAATGGCTCGGTCGTATGGATCTTTGGGCATAAGAAATGGTGCCCTAGTGTCCCACGTCTCGTTTATGTACTGCACAATAATCGTGGACTCACAAACTGGCTTTCGATTGTGGATGAGCACAGGAATCTTCTTGTGTACAGGGTTCGATTTCAGCAGCAGCTCGCTCCTATGATTCATAGTCTCTTCGATGTGCTCATAATGGATCCCTTTAAGAGCAAGTGCTATGCGGACCCGCAGCATAAAGGGACTTGATCTGCCACCAAGCAGCTTCACTTGCACCTGCTCTGCACAGGACTCCATCAGGATTGCTCTGAAATTGAATTGTATGCAATCTAATGGTTGCGGCTGCTTTTTCACTGCTATGATACACTAAGGTACTCCCCCCCGGGTATATAAATAGGCCTTGCACTGCCAAGTTTCAGATAAAATGTGAACAGAATTGAAAAGAAAGAGATGTAGCTCTCAGGTGTGGCCTGCACCTGGAGACTACACTCACCAAAAGAGAGAGATCACTCTCGTACACTCTATTATTCATCAATGAAAGATTACACCATTAAATACAATACTAGGAATTAGGAAGTTGCACCCAAACCCCTAAACTTTAGGAACTAATCCTAAACTAGGGAGAATGTTACAACAATGTAACCTATTTTCTCCATTAATACAAAATAATATTAATTATTTTTAACTCCCCCCCTTAATGGAGAAAGGGTTCTCCTGGACTCCTAGCATCTTTCTAAACAATTCAAATTTCACTCGTGCAAGAGGCTTTGTGAAAATATCAGCGACATTGTCACAAGTTTTACAATATTCAACAGAAATTTCTTTTGACTGTATTTTCTCTCTAACAAAATGGAACTGAGTGTCTATCTGTTTGGTGTTTTTGTGAAACACTGGATTGTATGCTAATTTGATGGTGCTCTGGTTGTCGCTTTTGATGGAAGTGGGATTCTTCTGTTCTTTTCGTGCATATTTGAGGAGCCTTCTCAACCAGATCGCTTCACACGTTGCTGCACATAATGCTTGATACTCAGCTTCACATGAAGACAAGGCTACAATACTCTGCTTCTTGCTGCTCCAAGCTATGACCCCGGAACCTATGTTGAATGCGTAACCTGTGATGGACCTCCGATCATCCAGGTTACCTGCCCAGTCTGAGTCTGAAAAACCTGCTAGAGTAACATCAGATACATCAGTGTATAAAATACCATAATTAACACTACCACAAAGATACCTCAATGCACTCTTTGCTGCTATCCAGTGACTTTCAAGCGGTTTCGACATGAATTGGCTCAATACACTAACAAAGTATGCCAAGTCACGTCTGGTTGTTGTAAGATATATCAAGCTGCCAACCAATTGTCTGTACATTGTGGCATCAACCTCCTGAGTGCCATCGTCATTGCTCAATTTCAGATTCTGCTGCAAAGGTGTTGCTGCTGCTCTACACTGATCCATACCAAACTTTTCCAACAGATTTCTGGCATACTTCCCTTGGGTAAGAAAAGTTTGTCGAGTATCTCTGCATACTTCTAATCCCAGATAGTAGTGAAGGCTTCCGAGATCCTTCATCTCAAAAACTTGTGCCATAAGCCTTTTGATTCCTCTAATTAAAGCATCTGCATTTCCTGTTATAATCATGTTGTCCACATACAAGGAAATCAAAATATTCTGTCCCTGATTATTGTACTTGGTATACAAATTTGGGTCATTTAAGCTTCTATGGAAACCATGCTCTATAAAGAAAGAATCAACCTTTTCGTACCAAGACCTGGGTGCTTGCTTTAAACCATATAAAGCCGTTTTCAATCTACCAACAAGATGTTCCTTCCCCTGTTTTACAAATCCTTCTGGCTGTACTAAGTAAATTTCCTCTTTTAAATCACCATTTAAAAATGCAGATTTAACATCAAGCTGGTGTAATTCTCAATTAAATTTAGTAGCTAAAGCAATAAGCATTCTGATTGTATTTAACTTTGCTACAGGTGCAAAAGTACCATCAAAATCTATACCTTCCTGCTGTGAATATCCTTTTGCAACCAGCCTAGCTTTTAACTTATCTATACTTCCGTCTGCATTCATTTTTGGTTTAAACAGCCATTTGCATCCTATGGGTGTTTTATTCTTAGGCAGCTCAACTAAATCCCAAGTATCATTTCTAAGAATTGATTCCATCTCTTCATTCATTGCAGCTCTCCATTCCTTAAATTGACTAGCTTCTTTGTAATTAGAGGGTTCTGTAATGTTCAAAACCATTGACATCAAAGCATAGTTTCTCAATTTTAATGGTAATTGAGACTTCCTACCTGACCTTCTTGGTAGGGGACTTACCTCAAATTTGTTTTCTTCTGCTATAACTGGGCTTGCATTATCCTCTTCTTGTTGTTCTTCTTTTTTCTCTTCTTTCTGCTCCTGCTCTCTTTCATCCTCGCTGCTTGCCTCCAACAACAATGGAATGTGCCAATCCCCACCAATGTCATCTTTCCCTTCTTGTACTTGTTCATGAAACACTACATCCCTGCTTGCAAATTTCTTACGAGACTCAGGATTGAACAATTTATATGCTTTAAATTTTGTTCCATAACCAACAAAGATGCATTTCACAGCTTTATGATCTAATATCTTCCTATCAGCTTTGGGTATATGGGCAAATGCTTTTGACAAAAATACTCTTAGATGGTTTACTGCTGGTTTAAATTCATATAGAGCTTCAAAAGGGGTTTTGAAGCCAAGATACCTGGTAGGACTTCTATTCTTCAAATATACAACAGTATTAATAGCCTCTGCCCAAAAGCTATTAGACAGACCCTTACCTTGTAACATGCTCCTTGCGCACTCCACCAAGGTTCTGTTTTTGCGCTCTGCAACTCCATTCTGCTGTGGTGTGTGTGGCACTGTATACTGCTGAATAATCCAGTGTGATTTGCATAATTTCATGAATTCCTTTAGCTTGTATTCTCCCCCTTGATCAGATCGGAGAATTTTTGTATTCTTACCAAACTACTTTTCCACCAAGGTTTTGAATTCTATAAAGCACTGGAAAGTCTGACTTTTCTTGTTCAAAAAATAAAACCATGAATATCTAGTGCAATCATCAGTAAATAACAAAAAATAGTATGCTCCTCCTAGCGACCTTGTCTGCATAGGTCCGCATACATCAGTGTGCACTAGTTCTAAAATGTCTGTTTCCTTCCTCTTATCATGCACAAGAAACTTTTCTCTATGCATTTTTCCTAAGGCACAACCATCGCAATTTAACTGAATATTACAAAAGATAGGGAGTCCCTCGACCATACCTTTCTTCTGCAATAATATGAGCTCCTGCAAATTCAAATGACCGAACCTCTGATGCCAGAGTTGTTCGGCTGTCGATGCTCCTGCAACCATGGCTTGCTTTGGTATGCTTTTTGCATCCAGTCTGTATAGGCTTCCAACTCGCATGCCTGTTGCAACTATTTCATTCCTGTAATCCTTTATCACACAATGAGTCTTAAAGAACTCAACTTGCATATCTTGATCAGCCATCATGGATACAGATATCAATTTTTTCTTAATTCCAGGTACATATAAAACATTTGTAAGGTGACTAATTTTTCCATTTGGTAACTTAACTGAAATGACCCCATGACCTTTAATCTCGTATCCACTATCATCTCCTAGATATATTTTTGATCCATTTATACTTTCTTCAAGACTATCAAAAAATTCCTTTTTACCTGTCATGTGAGAGGATGCACGGTCGACTGTGAACAGTCGAAATTCATGACTAAAGTCTTCTTCTTCAACAAAGTATCCTCTGTGCTTTGCATTTGCCTGCCTCCTCTTTGCATCATCAGCGTGCTTCTTATAACATTCACTCTGTATATGACCCTTCTTTCCACAATAATAACATTTCTTTTCAGAATGATTTGCAAGCATACCTTTATGAGAATGCAGATTCTTATGTGATGTTCCTCCTTTCTGCTTTGATTGCTGCTGTGACTACTTTCCTTTGGATGATCGTCGTTTCACCATCAGCGCAAGATCATCACTCTGGGGGTTCAAGTTTTGCCTCCGCTCCTCCTCTTGCTGCAAGATCCCAGTGAGATCATCAAATGTGGGCGCTTTATCCCTTGCCGACACTCCAGTGATGAAGATTTGAAGATCATCACGCATCCCGTTCATTGTGATTGCAACAAGATCTTCATCAGACACCGCCACTCCTATGGCCCCCAATCCGTCTTTCACATCTTTAATTCACGCAACAAATGCAGTAGCAGCCTCCCTCTCGTCAATCCTCATTGAAAATAGCTTTCTTTTAAGTGCCAAGACTCTGCTTGTATTCTGGGTCTCATACAGACTTTTTATTTTCGTCCAGATGTCCGCGGACGTTTTACAGTCTCTGATGTGTGCAATAACATTGTCTTTCACAGACATCTTCAACAAGACCTTGGCCCCGTTCTCTCATTTTTCCCAATCTTGCTCATGTGGCCCTCCGTTCGGCTTGTGCTCATCACCTGTAACTATGGACCAAGCATTCGCACCCTCGAGCAAGGTCTGGATCTTAAACTCCCAATTTGTGAAGTTAGATCCATTAAGTTTATCAGACTCGTTAAGGTAAGATTCTATCGTATTACTCATTCTGAATCTACCCAACAATAAAAAAAAACAATACCTGTCAGATCGATCTGTCACCTCTACCACCGATCTACAGTGTCTGGAAATCCCGCTCCAATGAGCAAATTCGGCGTCTTCAATACAACCGAAGATCCGATCTGATCAAAAATTGATCTGATCTACCTGTCCCGGATAGATCTGCAATTTCTCCGATATGCACCCCTTGCAAACCGCCAAACAAAGTTGAGGCTTCTCGTAGATCCCCTTGAAGGAAGATTGGCGCATCCTCAATTAGCATGCAAAAAATCCCGTTTGTGTTGGCGCTATCCCGAGCGAAAAATCCGCGCCAGTTAAAAATCAGTTACAGTATTTTTGCTGGCGCGATTTCCTCCTTAAATTCCGTGCCAATTGGATGTTCTGGCGCTCTGGCGCGAATAATCCCAAAAAATCCGCGCTAATTCCCCCTCCTGGCACTTCTATCAGCGCAAAAAGTGCGCCGATGTCCTCTCCACTCAGAAAAAAATATCTGAGTCCGAGCCAGGTGTTCTGCAGTCCACCTACTCAATTGAGCACAGAGCTCTTGTGTACACGCGGCCACAAAGGCACTTCAAGCCACACAGACAATTCTGCCACATAGGCAATTCTACCACACAGGTAAGCTAGCTACAAAGGCACTCAGCCACAAAGGTGACAAAAGATCAGGCTCACCCAATCTGAGCTCTGATACCAAGATAAAATGTGAACAGAATTGAAAAGAAAGAGATGTAGCTCTCAGGTGTGGCCTGCACCTGGAGACTACACTCACCAAAATAGAGAGATCACTCTCGTACACTCTATTATTAATCAATGAAAGATTACACCATTAAATACAATACTAGGAATTAGGAAGTTGCACCCAAACCCTTAAACTTTAGAACTAATCCTAAACTAGGGAAAACGTTACAACAATGTAACCTATTTTCTCAATTAATACAAAATAATATTAATTATTTTTCACTGTTTCCTCACAAGCACACTCGCTAGCTGCGGATTGTGATCAACCACCCACACACCGAAAATCCCACTAAAATTGTAAAAAGGTAAGGGAAAGTAAATCGGGTGTTACGTCATGCATGACGACAACTTCCACTCATTTTCTTCGTAGAACTTTCCTTCGCCGCAGTAAGTATATATATATATATATATAGGTTTGAGATGTGAATATTTTTCTTGCATTGTACATGCCATTTTTGTTTTTTAATAATTTAATTAATTGTTGTCGAGGATATAAATGGTTGTTTTAATGAAATACAACTTTTTATTCTAGTAGGAGCGTCATTGCAATCATATATTGCTTTGTAATGTGTATTTTTTCTTTCACTCATTTTGTTAAAACTTTAAAACAATAAGAGTAGAAGAGAGTCAAATTACCATATTCAAAATTATGAGTTAAACTTATTGGCCGAACTAATCTAATATAAAGTCTATATGACATATTGAAGATTTTGCTTCAATTAAACAAAATACATTCGTGTCTTTATATAATATATTCAAAATCATGAGTTAAACCTATGGGCCGAACTTATCCTACTATAAAGTCTCTGCGACGTTTTAAAGATTTTGCTTTAATTTAAACAAAATACTTTCGTATCTCTATATAATATTTTCAAAGCATATTTATGTTCAACGGAAGCTCTACAGCGTCTCATGCTTACATCCTTAAAAATTAAGCTGACATGCTTCTAATGATTGTGTTGCTTTTGAAAATAATGTTAGTTTACTTAATTATTTCCACGAATGGATCTTAAAGGACTTAGATGTGTTGGAGATTTTCTATAGGTTTTGAGAGATTATCATTATATTCCTTCCGAAAATAATCTTAGGTTATTCTAATTATGTGCACTCTCAAATGATTTAGATGAGATGAGTTGGTTTTTAGTCGAATGTAAACAAAAATTCTCTAATAAAGTATTTTGGTTTAAATTAATATATAATTTTTACGAAAATGTAAATTGATTTTATCATTTAAAATTTCTTTACATTACACTTTAAAAGTTGATGATGTGTAATAATAGCTCAAAGTGTTCTTCAGGTTAGTTAATCTATGTTTTACTATCTCCTGTTTTTATTAGTAATAGAGGGTAAATGAGATCCACATAGGTTAGAGATGTGAAATGAAAATTTTTGATTTTAAGTTAGTAAATGAATCTTTTATATTTCTCTATTTCTATTAGTAATTAGGACAAATGAGATACAATTACTACAACTAAAAAAAGATTTAATTGAAATGATTGATAATTAAAATTTATAAGGTACAACTTTTGAAAATGTTTAGTGAAAATTTTATTCACAAAATGGAAATGTAGAAGTGACAGTTTCCTGCCCCCGACAAATGAAACCATTGATAAAGTAACGAAACCATTGATAGAGTAACAAGCCCATGGATCTTTAAGAACCTAGTGCATATGAATATGAGAATTTGCACTTAAAAGTAGTAGCATAAGGAGAGGCAAATTATTCATAAGAATTTAGATATCCATAAATTATTAAAAACATATTTGGCATTGTTTCTTTTTAATTCATGTTGAAATATATCATGAATGTGATTTTAGCTACAATGCATATGATTTTAGTGGGGAATAATGTTGTATTAGGTGTTTAACAAATTATTGTCTTAATAGATATAAGCAATATAATTTTTAAGTGAGTATTAAAAGGGTCAAGAGATTTAGAATTTTAGATGTATAAAATATGAATATGAGTTAATTGTATGTGTGATGGAGTTGGAAATGATGTTTTATTAGATATTTGATATTTTTTTGCTTTATTAATTATATGGGATATATTTTATAAATGACTATTAAAAAGGTGAAGAACTCTAGAATTTTTTTACATAATATTCAAGGTAATTGTGATTATGGAGAAGTTGGGAAATTTTGAAATTATTTTTCATATATATGGATACCTTGATCTCTACAAGATAAAAAGAATTGTATTGCACAACCCGAGATTCATATTTCCACAAGGAAGAAGTATGAAGCTTTGACAATCAAAACATTTACATTATTAATTTATTAAGTTATATGAGATTTGATATTTTGTATTTTATATAGCTCAACAAATGCTTGAGTAAAGGTAAGTACTTCCAAGATTTGAATAGTAGAATTTCAATGACAGCTCAAAATATGTTAGATACCATCTACTAAGACACTCAATACATTCAAGTTACACACATTAAGAACAATTTTTGAAAATTTGAAGGTGAAGAAAATCCCTAAACTAGTTTATGAAACAATGAACAAACTAAAGAGCATCAATTAATAATGGATGGTGAAGAACTTCCATATGCTGAAGTGGTAGAAAAGGTTGTTATAAATTTGGGTAAGAAAATTGATGCAATGGTAGTAGCCATTGGATAGTATATGGACTTACATAGATTGATATTCCATGAGTACATAATAAACAAAAAAATAAGGATAATTATAATTTTTAGGTTTCTGTGGTTGGGATTATTGATCAACAGAGGAAGATACACATATATAAATATTTTAGTCGACCTTTAGGAATCACCAACTGGGTCAATCTTTGAGATATGAGGAAGAGTGAAGAGAGTAAAGAGAATTAAGTATTGTGCATAGTATGGGAAGGGCCCTTCAAAACACTAAATGGGTGACATGAAACTAAGTGAATAATTAAAATTAAAACTATATATAAAAGTATTAATACGTAAATGTTACATAACATATTAGATAAGTAATAGCATATATAAATGAGTTAATATTGTAGTGTAATATAATACTAATATAAACTATGTTTATTAGATCTATATAACATTCTGTGATATACTAAAGCGATTATATATATATATATATATATATATATATATATATATATATATATATATATATATATATATATATATATATTAAATATACATTAGCCTATAGTAGTAATTTAATAGTAGAGTAAAGTATAATTATACTTATATAGGATCTATACAACTCAATAACTTATATAATCAATAAATTGTATATCCTATATATTATGCATAAATATCTATAATATATATTAAACTTATAATATATAAATCATTAATCGTTGATATGGTGGTAGTATATTAATTATGTTTATTATATATGAGATTTCTCTAGCCTAATATTTTATAGAATTTTGAGCTAAAATTATGAGAAATAAAACTAAAAGGGGGCAGAAGAGAGGGAATAGGATTAAGGGATGAAAGATGGGAAAGAGAGAGAAATGGGATAAGTAAAGAGAGACAAACATAAGATGTGGTAATGAGACTCTGTGACTATAATAAAAATGATTCACCATCTTATTGAGAGTGGATGTTACAAGAAGTTACGTTGTTATCCTATCTCAAAAGTGATCAAAGATATTACAAACGTCATAAAATATTCTAACCGCGATGAGGGTATGCAAAAAAGGTTGATTCTCACACGATAAATAACCCATATAATTTATGGAGTCCCAAAAATAGACGAGCGTTGTGTTCTCTTAAGGCTAATACTGAACATTATTAACTCTCCAACCTATTATCTCTTAAGATTTGTTGCAAAAGATCTTAATCCATTGGTCATCCATACAAAAAATTCCATCAAGGATTCTAATGATATTGTTCATCTCATTAAGGAGGAAAGTATCAACCCTAATGATATTATAATTAGCTTTGGTGTGGTATCCGTTTTTACTAAAAATTAACTAGATTAGGTAACACAAGTTATTAGTGGCTAACCGAGTAATAAAAAGGCTTGTTTAAGTTTGCCTTCAATACACATTTTTTAGCTTTAGAGGATAATTTTAAGAACATATCAGTGGGGTGGTGATGGAATCTCCACTTTCATAAGTAGTGGGCAACCTTTACATGGAAAAGTTTGAAAGCATGGCTCTTAATACTTATTACCATAAACCTAAAAGTTTGAAAATATTTTTAAGGACACTAATGTCATCTAACCCCATGGTAAGGAGGAACTCGCGAAATTTATAAAAAAACTCAATAACATCTCATCAAAAATACAACTCACTATGGAGACTAAATAAAATTCTAGCATACCCTTCCTTGATATTCTTACATTAAGGAAACCTAATGGAACAACAGATCACTAGGTTTACAAGAAGAAAACACAAATAGAAAATTATGTTCTTTCATCCTCTCATCATCATCCCTCTCAAAATATTAGTGTCATTAATACCTTAGCCTCTAGAGCCTTCAAAATCGCTGAAGCTAACCATCAATCTAAAGTAATAGAAAATTTGATCAAATTTTTTAGCAACCTTAGATACACCAAGAAAGATGTTAAGGATGTCTTTCAAAAACCACCAACTTCTAACAATAAAACTCTTAATACTAGAATCCAAATTCCTACCTTACCTCAATGAAACCGTTGACGATATTGCCAAAATATTGAAGAAGAAAGAGGTTAAAACATGTTTCAGACCTCATGCCACCATCAAACAATTGAGGAAATCTCTAAAAGATGACATTGACAACTTCCAACTCAAAGTTGTTTATAAGATATAATGCTCTTGTGGAAAATGTTATATAGGAGAAACTTATTTGTCCTTGAAAGAAAGAATCATAGAATCATGGAACATGATGGGGTCTCCACATCTTCATGCATGAATTATAGCTTCCAACTGATTATCATGAGTCACATAGTTCTGCTCATGTCCATTCAGCTTCCTTGACTCATAGCATACTGCCTGCCCTTCCTGCATCAGGACTCCACTAAGTTCTTCCTTGCAAGCATCTATACACAGTACCACAAACTCCTTATCAAGATCTACAATCTTCAAGACTAGAGCATTTGTAAGAAAATGATTCAACTGCTCAAAACTAGTTGCACACTCCTTGGTCCATTCAAACTTCATTCCCTTTCTCTGCAAAGGTATAATACGAGAACCAATCCCTGATAATTTCCCAATGAACCATCTGTAATAACCTTCTAATCCCGTAAATAGTCTAGCCTCATCTACATTCCTAGGATTTTGCCACTCCATGATAGATTTACTATTTTTTGGATCCATTGTTATCGCTTCCTTGGAAACAACATTTTCCAAGCAATGAACTTTAGTCTGAAAGAAACTACACTTTTTGATCTTGGAATACAATTGATACTCTCTCAACAATCTCGTTACTATTGCTATGTTCTCCACATATCTTAGAATATATCAATATATCATCAATAAACACTATCACAAACTTGTCTAAATAAGGATGCAATGCATTGTTCACTAAACACATGAAAGTAGTTTGAGCATTAGTAAGACCAAATGGAACCACCACAAACTCATAATGGCCATACCTAGTACGAAATTGAGTCTTGTAAATTTATTCCTCTTTCATGCGCACCTGATGATATCTTTATCTTGGATCAATCTTCGAGAACACTACTTCTCCCTTCAGCTGATCAAACAAATCATTAATCTATGAAAATGGATACTTGTTCTTGAAAGTTACCTTATTCAATTGTATGTAATCAATGCACAATCTGAGATTACCATCCTTATTCTTTACAAACAATACCGGTGAACCCAAAGGTAATACACTTGGCCCAATATATCCCTTATCAAGCATTTCCCTAAGCTGCAACTTCAACTCCACCAGCTCCAGAGTACTCATCTTGTAAGGTGCCTTAGATGTTGGTGCTTCTCTCGACATCAACTCAATAGAAAAGTCCACCTCTCTATGAGGAGGAAAATTTGAAATCTCTACAAGAAACACATCCTAAAACTACTGCAAAATAGGATACCTCTTCAACACTTCATCATCCTCATCTCTCTTCCCTCTGTCATTAGAAATATGAGCTGTAAACAATACACATCCCTTTCTACAATTACGCTTTACTTGCATAGTTGGAACCCTTCTCACTAATGTATGCTTCTTCTTTCCCTACAAGAATCTTCTTTCACCATCATCATCCAGGCACTCAATAGTCTTATCATAGAAATCCACTTCAGTTTTGTGAATGAACAACCAATCCATACCCAAAATCATATTGTATGAACCCAAAGGAACCAAATTTATATGTGTTGATGTAGGCATACCATTCAACTCAAATGCACAAGATCTCACTTGATGATGAACTCTTCTCTTGGTCCTTGTAGCGAACTGCACCAACCAAGATTATGTATGCACTTATTTATTCAAGCAACACTTATCCACCAATTCATGAATGATATAACTATAATTAGATACAAGATCAATAAAAATATAATAAACTTAATCACAAATATTACCTCCCATCTCAGTAATGGATGTCTAATGATAAGCTTGCCTACTATCCGCTGCTGCATAAATCTAAGGAATACTATGCCCAACATATTTAATTGTTTGTGCCTCCTGACCACTATAAATATGAGGTCTACCATGATAGTACGATGGAAAATTCTCTCCTACGATGTTCTCCACTGCAAGTCTAACACTACAAAGGTTTCATGCCATCATCCTTATTCTAGTCCTCAGACAGAAATCCATGTCCTCTGTCAATTACATTGAACTTCTTATAAGGTTCCACATTCTCCTTATCACCTGTATCTCGTGGTCTTCCTCGCTTCTTAGCCCACTTTCCTTTGGTCTTGTCATTACCTTTCCAATCTTGCTTAGGCTCATACTTACTCTTAGACTGCTCACAACAATGCTTCAACTTCCCAGTAACTTCATCCAATGATCATGGTTCACCATACACTATTTTATCCTTAAATGCTAAAGGAAATCCATTGATGAACGTTTGGACCTTTGTCTTCTCATCCTTAAGATATGGCACATACCTCAACAAATATTGAAACTAAGTCATGTACACTTCATATTTCATAGAGCCCATCATCAACTTGTAGAATTCATTGGCCTTTCCATCATAATACCTCTCGAACAAGTACTTCTTCCTGAAGAGTCTTTTAAACTCATGCTAACTCAGTTCTTCTACTTTGATGTCTCTGACACTCTTCACATCTTCCCACCAGATATTTTCTTTTCCCTTGAGACTAAAGGCCATTATCATGGCTTTCATTTTCTCTGAATAATCATGCAATTTGAAGAACTTCTTTATCCGAAGTAGCCATGCTTCTACATCTTTAGGTTTCTTCACATCCCCATCAAAAGTAGGAGGCTTGGCTTTCTTAAACGATTCTGGAAAATACTACTTCTCACTTATCCTATAAGGATGTTGGCGGTAATGATGATGGTGTCTCTTAGAACCAGAACTAGAATAGAATCCATGAACACTAGCTCTCATGTTAGGTGTATCCAACCTCTACCACTTCTAATTGTATCATCCCTTTCCAACCTGTATCTTGATCAAGGCCTCTTACCATATGCGAATTAGTCATTTCCTCCTATCCATGACTAATCCTCAGTTGTTCCTTCTTCAGCAAAGTTGGAAGCTCTGAAGGATCATTGTATTAACATCTTCTTGATTTTCATGAGCTCTGGTAATTCTTTCCTGTGACTCAATCAATTTATTATTATTTTCCTTGCAACTTCCGATCTTTACCTTCAAATTTCTCAATTTATCTTCTATATCAAGAGAATGCTCATCTTATTGTTGCTCAACTGATATTTATGGAGACTCACGTGAACTATAATCCACCATCCTTCTTGTCATATCTAATCTTCTATCTCTTGCAAGCATGCCATTTTAGATAAACCAAATATAGACATAATAAAAATCATACCTTAGTGAATTTAAGGAAAGGTTATCTCGTCTGGACAATCAATCCAGATTAGCTCAATATATATACATAATGACACCAACGTCATCAAGATGACACAAACTATAATAATTAGCAATATGATGCATTTCTTAACTATTGGACATGATAATCGTAACAATCACAATGCATGCACAACACAACCACATCTAGCCCATCCATTCCAAGTGTTTGAAAATGGAAGCTTTGATACCACCTTGTAACCACCCCTCCCAAATTTATCCACTTTTAAAATCTCACCAGGGTAAAGATGAGATGAGTTCCAATATGATATGACCTGACCTCCAAGCTTTAGTTATGGAAGTGAGGCTGACACACCAACAAATTATAGACATCCCTCAAGGGCTACAACCCACTAAGGAGCCTGCAAACCACCCCAGGTGATCAATCCCTGAGTTGGAATTATTTTCACAAGGGAAACTCTCCAACCACATGCAAAACACATCATCATTGCATTTATGAGGTCCGAACCACATGATAGGATTGCTTGCATGTGGTTATAACCTAAAAACTCCAGTTTTGTGCTAGTAGTTTTGAGATCTGAGCCACTTTTTTAGGCTAGCCTTCAAATCGCTGCTTATAATTGACTGTAACATTCCAGAAACATAAAAAATATGACGACAAGGCCAATCAATCAAAACTCAAGCAATAACTTGACCTAGACAAGCTTAATCCATGATAGACAATTCTTTAAAACATATGGTAAACATGTGAGATACATGTCATGAATGCATATACGATCATACTTTTTTGAATTTCATATGAGAAATAAAAAAAACGCTCCAAGCCCTCTCTAGCTAGCTACAATAACACTTGTAAGACCATGCATTCATCAACCATTCCATAACTTATCAAAAATTGTCAAGAGATATAGATAAAATACATCATATAACCAACATATAAACATAATGCAAACCATAGCAAGTCAGCCATAAAATAAACAATGTAATAGCTACAAATGATCATAGATCACAATAGGAAAATATCTCATATTAACATATGAAAATGTCAACCAAGTCAGGGATTTTCATGTACCACCTGACCATAGATTGGGCTGAATGAATTCTATCTTTCATCTAATCACCCCTATTCCATATTCCAAGCATGAATGTGGGATCATGAGGGTTAAACGAAAACAAAACCAACAAAGGCTTCCAAAGGTCAAACCACCTCAACCATCAACCATAGTGATCTCACCTATGCGGTCTAGAAATCACTAACATCAACTAGATCAGTCTCTACCTATGTTTTCCAGGGCTCTAGGAACTAGTTACTCAACCCACAACTAAATCAGGGCTCTAGAGCATTTGTTCTAATCTGTGACTCCATTGATGAGTAACTCAACCCACATGGATCCAAATCATTTGTCCCAACCTATAGGCTTCAGGAACTAGTAACTCAACCCAAGTTGTTTCAAGGCTCTAGAGAATTATTCTGGGATCTCGGAGGACTTGATAGACATGAAAGGAAAAACATAGTTGTTCAAGTAATCTATTGAATGTGGGGAAATATTTACCCTTAAAAATTTGTAATTGGAAAGGTGGCCTTTAAAATGTCCTTAGCGCACAAGAGCTTTTGTTGTAGCACATGAATATATAAAATGAGTTAAAAGTGGAGGGCTTATGAGCAATCACAAATATTTAGATGAGGAATTTGTTGAAGAAGTAGTTGATCACGACAGTTGTAGGGTATATTTATGAGTATTCTAGTGAGGCTGAGGGTAAGGGTTTTCAATGGTGCTGAATCATCAATGTCTCTATAGACTTTGCTCATTGTGATAGTATGCAGAATGCTTTGAGACATAGCCCAAGAATTGAGCCACCTTCACTTGCATAACAAAATTTCTTTTGAAAGAACAAAATAGTGTTTTCCTTTGTCCTCATTTCAAACCATCAACCATCTATGGGATGGAGATTCAAAAACTAGCCATGGAAAATAGGAACAATTCCTTGTTTACAAGTTGTTGTACTTGATAAGCTTGTCAATATGGGCCAAATAAGTTCCCAGTGCAAAATTTCAGCCACTTTATGGTCTATCCCAATGCTAATCAATCCAAAAAAAATTCCCATGATTCATACTCAGGCATGGTATAGAAACACAATACCCACCCATATTTATGGGTTACCTTGAAAATAGGAGTAATGAGTTCAACAAGAAATGAGGGAGTATTGAGTAGGGATAGCTAGAAAGAGTGTATGAAGTTTATCAACAATCCTTTGATGTGTGAACCATCATGATATTGATCTTCCATAATCATAAGATGGCCATATATCAGAGATTTGATATTGCCATATTCCTTTTCATGCTGCAGAACAGGGATTTGCTTGATATGTTGAATCTCAACATTTTTCATGATCTATTTATTGTTGGCTTCCCTTATATGCAACAACTTACCTCTCGATGGAAACACACCATAATGGTTTTGACCAACAGCATCTAACCCTGCCATCACAAGGGCCTTAGTGGACTCTCTCTTTGTTAAAGTCAGAGTATATTTCTTAGAACTCCTACTCCATGTATCATTTTCATCATCAAGATTATACCACTAGTTTTAGAGAGATGACCTAATAAATACATAACAATGCTTATCCAGAATACCCTTGTTGGCCAATGTACTGTGAAGAATGTGCAATTTACATACACTTTTGTCTGCATCTAGAGGAATATATTTTCCATGAATTTGCCCATTTGTTACCTTCCCGGAGTAGGAAATAGCCAATAGGTTCACCGTATTTTTCATAAGCATCACATACAACACTAATAGAGATTGGGATGCTATAACTGTTCAATATGTGGGGCCCATCATTTTTACCAGCCATCTTTAGAGAGTTTTCACTGCTTGGTACAACAAGCTACTTCTTTATGGTGTTACCTTCCTTGATAAGACCATCATGTTCTCTAAACTTTAGCCAACTTCATTCACCTCTATTGGTAATAAAGTTACTTTCATCAATGCTAACACTAGCTATGCTTTCCTCTTTAGGATTTTCCTTCTTTTAAGGTGGACACAACCATGTCCAAGCTTTTGCTTCTGCTTCAGTTTCTCTTGTACTTTGTTTAGCAATCTTGGATTTGTCTACCATCTTAAGAGAAGATGAGAAAGGGTGTTTCAGGAGTCATTGTTTAGCGTTGGTAAAGCTTATCAAATTCATGCAAAATCATGCTCAAGAATGTATTATTGGAAGTATCCTCTAAGCTATAATCAATTTTTTTCCTTAATTATCACAACCGACAAAATAATTAGTTAGGAACTTCAGTCTCTTTCTTAGCCTCTTCAACCTTAGAGGCCATTTGTTGCAAAGCTAGTGAGAGACTAGAATAAGCACCTTTTTCCTTTGCTTCTGCTACTGCCATTTTCAATCTGCTTTTTATGAAGTTAAACATTCATAGATGTTGTTGCTGCTTCCAAATCACACCTTTCTAAAAACTACTTTCCAGTACAGGATGGGTGGTGACTTGAGACAACAAGCAAAACCTCAAGATAAAATTGGTAGGGATCACATTCCTAGCCAAATATACTGAATGAATGAAATTTCCTAACACGACAGAAGACATGGACTATCATAAAGCTATAGCCTCATAGTCACACATATATAAACATACTCATAATGCTAATTGGCACCATGTCAAACATGAATATTATGATTTTTTATGTCTTTGGCCCCTGTTGTTTTATTTAGATTCATAATGTTGTTGGGATTTATGGTTAGTAATATACAAAGAAGTAACATTTTCTGAATGAATGTTCCATATGAAACACCATAAAATTCAGGGGACATTTGAAAGACGGGAAACAAAAGAAGAATGGAATGGTTTATGGCTATTCAATTGATTAGCATTTAGTGGAATAGATTAGGAATACATAACTGATTTTTTCAATTATATATCACTGAAAAACATGTTGAGTATTAAGAAATAGACAATTGAGTGTAAAAATGGTGCAAAAGTGTCCTTTATGCATTGAAGTTTCTTGCTTTCCAAATCTAGGTCAAGGAATTGTTAAATTTGTCCTTTACAATATGGCAACAAATCATTTATTTCATGGAAAGAGAGAAGTGCCTGGAAAGACGACAAACAATGAGGCATACGACATTGCCCTTGTTGAAGGGCTAAAAGAGGAAAAACAACATGATGTCAATGATATTGAAGTCTTCACCAACTCAGATGAAAGGAATCTATCAAGTTCAGAAGGACAATTTAGAACTCCTTTATAAAGAAGCAATAAATTGGAGTTATCAATTTCAATAATTTATCATCAATCAGTCTGCAGACATTGAAAAGATATCCAGTGATATAATGTTCGGAGAATTGTTAAGCACATATGTAGATGTCAAATATGACATAGGATCACCATCCACTGCAATAGAAATCATTGATCACCATCAATATAGATCCCCAGTATGCGAATGGGTTGTTGTTATCATTTTTCTTGTGTCTATCATAGCATGGTTATTTCACTAAACAAGAACCTATTAATGTTTTATTTTTCCCAAACTCGCAATGATTACGGTTTTTTGTATGGGAGACAAATTTATGGACAAATGTAATATATTCCATGTATCTGGACAAATGTATTTTGAGAAAAGCAACTGGTTCATGGTTTTGTGATTATCATTAATACCTTATGGTGTTGTCTAATTTACTTTTATCTTTTATATTTTTTGTTGAAATCTTGCAATTTGTTTTTGAAGTCAAATCATTATTTTATTTGTATTTGTCTCAAAATATACAACCACTGTTGGTATATTTCCATTGCAGTTCCATGGACATTTTTTAATCTATTCATATTTCAAAAATAGTTAATAACATCAAACATTAGGAATGGCATCTTCTTCCCTCTTGAAATTGATTCAAGTTTTTATTATGCCCTTTATAATGATAATAGGATTGGAAATGTTGGAAATAATACTGAGAGGGGGGGGGGGGGGGGGGGGGGTGAATCAGTATTATCAAGTCAAATATTCCCTTTTTCAAATCCAGATAATATACGCTACTTTAGTTAATTAAACCCGTGTATATACGCAACTATGTAGAAGGAAACCCGCGTATACAATGCAAACTTATAATTTACTTTATCTTTCAGATGTTGATTGTTAATCTGTGTATCAGAATTAAATATTCAATAACCAGAAACAGTAAAATAGAGCAGAAGACAATCACACACAAGAACACAAGATATAAGCTGGAAACCCAATGTGTGTGAAAACCACTTGCTGGAATTCATCTCTATCTTCTTTTAATTAGAAACTTCTTTTTAAAATGTATTGGTGCAGTCCTTTACCAGTATGCAGGCTGCAACCTGCAGAGAGCTAGAATCCTCTCTCCTTCTCCAGCTTCTCCTGGAAGGGAGCTACAACCCCTTAGCTCTTGCACTAGCCAAGATACTAGTATGTAGGTGCTGATCCAAGATACCTTCTCTTTCTTCCAGGGATCACGTTTCATAAATTTTTAGACTGGATCCATGAACATTAATCAAGAATTTATGCTTCAATCAATCATCTTTTCACCAATCAAAAATGAATCAAAAATAAAGACTTCTCTGACAGTTGTACCCAGAACAGAGTAATTGTAGTCATACACTAATTCTAAACCCAGAATACTACAGCGATAAACAGAAGCAGCTAGAACATAAATCAAGAGATGTATTCTACTTCACTGTTCAGACACCTGTGTGTATACGCTTTTGTGTCAAAGCCAACTTGCGTATACGCTTCTTTCCCTTACCAAAATGGCGTGTATAAGTGCCTTCTCTTCACTGAACCTGTGTACATATCTATAAAGGATAATTCAATCTTTCAAATGTTCAGACAGTAATTAACCCAGATTTATAGATCGAACCTGTGCGACATATAACAGATCAAAATCATACAAAGATACTATCATTCAAGCCTTAATATTATGACCCATCAAAAGAACTTATCCTTCTTTGTGCGCTAAGGTTCCTCCTCCATTCAGATCCAGATCTGCACCATAACCCCAATCACCAATATTTCAGATCTAGCACTTATTAGATATTCAATTAATTCAGATGATTCTTTGCCAAATGATCTCCTTCCCCTTTTATAGTCTTAGTCCTTTCACAATACCACGGTCCAAAACCATAATAAAACAATACCATGGACCCAATACTTGGGATCAACACTTCTAACGAGATACCATTGTCCAAAACCATAGGTTCAAATACCAAGGACTAACTACCATGGACCAAGGTAAGTTCTCCAACATATACGCGCTTTTCCTTGCGTGAAAGTGCGTGTATACGCATACTCGCCTTTGTAACGTCTAACTCCCGTGTATACGTGTCTTAGTCTAGATGAACCTGCGTATATGTCTTTTATTTCATTCTAAAATCCTGAACTGAGACCTATTACCAAAGAGAGTTGCCATCAAGGACAACACCTATGCCATAGCTCCAAACCTGTGCCATAATGCCAACAATCTCCCCCTTTGGACTTGATGGCAACCCCAAGATTCTCAAAGTCATTCTCCCCCTTTGTCATCAAGGGCAAAGGGTTGTGCTCCCCCTGAGTACATGCTGAAATCTCGGCCCTGCTGCGCTGACCATGCTCCCCCTGACTATAGGCAAGATCTACAAAAATATGTTCTTCAAGAAGAACCATGACTTATACATCATAAAAGACCTTCCTATCACCAAAAGACTCAATACATACATCCATAACTCAACCAAGTGGGGATCATCCACCCAACCAAGTGGGGATACATCAGACATTTACATATGACAACCAAGTACATTACATCTTCATCCCAGGCATAGTGCACAAACCAAAATAGGCCGTTACATGACCTTGACACCTTAAAAGAAGTACATGACATAGAGACGAAATAACTAGAGCAAGAATTATGAAATTCACCAATAATTGATGTCTGCAGCATTTTTCAATCACCATTCAGATCAGCAACCAAGATTTCCTTCTGTTCTCCCTCTGCCTTTGTTCCACCTGAAACCAACTACAACTGTGAACTAGAACCAAAAGCTTCTAAGATGATGCCAACAATTCATTATTAGAAGATTATCTGCTCCCCCTGAACCTGTGCCGGATGGTCTCTGCCAGACCCATATCAGAATATCTTCAATCAGAGCCTGTCCCTACTGATATCCATCAAACCTCCATATACGCCACTGTATCTGCACAAACCGGCGTATGTATGCGATCCTCCTCAGGAAACTCGCGTACACCCATTTTTCTCTGAAATAGACAAGATTTAACAGCAAGATGATGCATCACCTATTCCCAGATTCTGCCTGATGTATTCAAAAGTTTCCCTGGGCAGTGGTTTAGTGAGAATATCAGCAACTTGTTCCTTAGAATGAACATACTCCAATTTGACCTTTTGTTCCAACACTTGTTCCCGGAAAAAGTGATACTTGATCTGTATGTGCTTGGTCTTTGAATGCATGACTGGGTTCTTTGAAATGCTTATTGCACTTGTATTATCACATAAGATGGAGATAGGTGGTGTACAAGTGATGTGAAAATCTTGCAACGTCTGCATCATCAAAAGGAGTTGAGTGCAGCAAGATGCAGTAGCCACATATTCCACTTCAGCTAAAGCAATCGAACTCTGTTTCTTGCTGAACGAAGATACTAATCTGGAACCCATGAAGAATGCACCACCACTTGTACTCTTCCTGTCATCCACGCTTCCGGCCCAATCTACATTCGTATAAGCATGAAGTGTGAGATCTGTATCTCTAGGATACCATAAGCCATAGTTTTGAGTTCCTTGAACGTACTTGAAGATTCTCTTAACTGCCTGAAGATGATTTTCCTTAGGATTTTCTTGAAATCTTCCAACTATTCCCACAGCATGCATGATGTCTAGTCAAGTAACTGTCAAATAAAGTAGACTTCCAATCATGGATCTATAGGCCGGTTGATGCACTGCTGCTGATTGATCATTTGCACTGAGGCTGCATCCTGTAACCTTGGGGGTACATACTGGTTTTGCATCTTCCATGCCATATTTCTTCAAGATCTGCTTGAGATACTTGGTTTGAGACAAAAAGATGCCGCCTTCATTTTGCTGGATTTGCAATCCAAGAAAATATGTCAGTTCCCCAAGCAAAGACATTTCGAATTCTTTATGCATCACCAAGGAAAAGCTTTGGCTCATAGCTTCTTCATTGCTGCCAAGATAATATCATATACATACACAACAAGTATTAGCAATTTGTCATTTTCAATTTTTATATAAAGATTGCTATCTGCTGATCCTTTTGAAAAACCTTGTTGATGAAGATATTTGTCCAGACAGTAATACCAAGCCCTTGGAGCCTGTTTAAGACCATAGAGAGCCTTTTTTAGTCTGCATACAAGATTTGGATCATTCCCAAGAATGAAACCATCTGGTTGCTCAATGTACACTTCTTCTTCTAAGTCTCCATTCAGAAAGTCTGATTTCACGTCCATTTGAAATACTTTGAACTTTTGAAAGCTTGAGAGGGCAAGGAACATTCGGATGGCCTCAAGTCTAGAAACAGGAGAAAAAGTTTCTTCAAAGTCTATTCCTTCTTGTTGAGCATACCCTTTACAGACAAGTATGTCCTTGTTTCTAATCACTTCCCCATTTTCCTTCAACTTTTTTTTAAAGATCCATTTTGTTCCTATGACATTCTTATGCTTTGGTCTAGGGACCAACTCCCAAGTGTTGTTCTTTTCGATCTGCTTAAGTTCTTCATCCATTGCCTTGACCCAACATTCATCTTTGCATGCCTCTTTTGCATTTTGTGGTTCACTGGAGGAGAGCAATGCCAAATAGATTGAGGCTTCTGCAATTGTTCTTCTTGTTTGTATACCTGCCTCTTTCTGCCCCAAAATTTGAGATTCTGGATGATTCTTCTGAACGTGCCTGGATCGAGTCTTCTCTTTTATCCTTATCTATTCCTTTGGTGCCTCTTGAGGTTCTTCTTCATCATCAGTCCGATTTGAAGGATGGTCTTCATCCTGTTCGATATTTTCATAATTTACTTGCCTAGGAATGTTTCCTTCTTCATCAACCACTACATCAATGCTGTCAACTATTCTTCCAAGTCTTTTGTTGTAACACTTATATGCTTTGCTGTGAGGAGAATAACCAAGGAGAATGCCTTCATCTACTCTAGGTTCAAACTTGCCAAGATGTTCATCATTATTCTTAATATAGCATTTTCTTCCAAAAATTTTGAAATGTTTTACTGAAGGAGTCTCACCATACCAGAGCTCATGAGGAGTTTGAGTGCTATTCACCCAGACATTTGTTTTATTGAGAATAACAACCGCAGCAAATGCAGCTTCTCCCCAGAAGGTTGCAGGAGTTCTAGACTCATCAAGCATAGCACGAGCCATTTGTTGAATTGTTCTGTTCATCCTTTCCACTACTCCATTTTGCTGAGGAGTCTTAGCTGTAGAGAACTCCCTTCTTATTCCATGTTCTTCAAAAAAATCAAAAAATTCATTTGAGGTAAACTCCCCACCTCTATCAAACCTGAGGCACTTAATTTTGTGATCTGATTCATTTTCAACCAAGGCTTTGAAAGATTTGAATTTTTTGAAGGCTTCGTCTTTGTGCTTCATAAGTCCTATCCAAATCATCCTGGAGAAGTCGTCAATGAATAATATGAAGTATTCTTCTCCTCTATGTGACCTTCTCCTAGATGGACCACATACATCTGTATGGACTAGTTCAAGAGGCCTACTAGCCGATCCTTCCTTCTCAGGGAAGTTAGTTCTGGTTTGCTTACCAAACTGACATGATTTACATATTGTATTGTCTGGAATTCTGATGTCTGGAATACCACGAATTGCCTGGTATTTGCATGCTTTCCTTATCTGTGAAAAGCTTAGATGCCCCAACCTTCGGTGCCATAACCAGTGTTCATCATTCTTGCTCAAATAACATTTTCGTTTTCCTTCTTCAAATATGTATAAATTATTTGGAGTTCTTATGCCTTTGATCACTGTTTTTCCTGTATCAAGATCACGAACACTACATCCATTTGATAGAAATATTACCTCAGTTCCTTGATTGCACATCTGACTGACACTCAGTAGATTATGCTTCAAACCATCAACATACAAAACATTTCTAGCCTTGACTTTTTCTTTCAACTGAACAGTGCCTTTTCCTTATATGACTGCAGGGGTATCATTTCCAAAAGAAACTTTCTTTCCTTTTTCTAAAGCACTATATGATTGAAGTTTTTCTTTATCACCTGTCATATGCTTTGAACATCCACTATCGATGTACCATTGATTTTCCTGCCCTTTTGTATATAAAGCTATCCCACATATTTCTGGTTGCGATTCCTTCATTCTCCATGTTTTGGCATTTTAGGTTTTTTCCTTCTGAGTTGTCTTCTGAAACTTGCTCCTGCATTCAGAATCTTCATGACCGAAGTTATTACAAATAGAACATTCAATTTCACTTTCAAGGGCGGAAAAGTTGTTATAGGTCCTTTTCGTGATTCCAATCATACTTCTTTGTTTTTGAGCTTCTCTAGTCATGATTGTCTTATAAGCAACACATTGAGCTAATTTGTGACCAAAGTTGTGGCAAGAGAAACATTGGCCATTGAAGAAACTGTTGCGATTATCAATTCTATCAACCAACCGATTGTAGTTTCTATTGACATCCATTCTTGAGGTAAATTGGGAAGATTTTACCTGTGGCTGGTTGTGGCTTCTATTTGTCCTTAAGGTAGATTGCCCCCGATTTTCTTGATAGTCTTTGTTCATTCTTGAGGTAAACTGGCCTTGATTTACCTGACGATTTCTATTAGGCCTTTGCTCGGTCCTCCTTCCTACATCAAGATAACTTTTGGAGGTGGATGCTTGAGATGCTTCTCCATTATATCCCAGACCTATCTTGATTAGTGGAGAATGCTGCACATTGATAATCTCATCCAGAGTTTCAGATCCTTTAACAAATTTAAGATTAAGAGCTTTTGTTTTCTCAATCTCTTTTCGAAGACCAACAATTTCACATTCCAATTTTTCATGATGTTTTTCCCTTTCAGCTAGTTGACATTGCAGAGAATCAATAATCACATTTTTCTCTTCTAAACAAATTTTGAGTTTAGAAATCTCTTCAGAAAGACCTTCTTCATCTATAGAATCCATGTAATCATTATCTTCAAAAGCCATTAAAAGTTTATAATTATTACCTCGTTCACCTTCGTCACTATTTGAAAGTCCATCACTATCTTCATGAGTGTAATAGCTTTTCTTATTTGCATTCTGTTTCTTGTTCCATCTAACAGGTTTCTTCCCCTTGTCAATCATATCCTTATGAGGACATTTGGCAGCATATTGACCGACTCTTCCACAAGCAAAGCATTTGAAAGGTAACTTACCTCGGAATCGTCCAGCACCCCATTGAAGGTTTTTGACAAAAATTGATTCTTCTTCTTCTTCTGACACGTGTCCTGACTCATATTAATTTCCTTTGCCTGAAGCCTTGAAGGCAGCTTCTCTCCTGTCTGATGGTCCTCCTTTCCTCATTTCATAAGCAGTCAGAATTCCGTGCGGCTGTGACATGGTAAGATTTCGTAGATTCTCTTTTTCTTCTATTGCAGAAACTTTAGATTCAAACCTAGGAGACAAAGATCTTAGAACATTTTGAACCACAATAGTCTCTTTTATTTCTTCACCCAGATTTTTCATACAATTAACAATCTCATCTACACGAAGGAAATAGTTAGCCACACTTTCATCGTTGTGCATTCTGAGATTTTCATACTGAATTCTGAGGGTTTGAAGTTTTGCTAGTTTTACTTGATCATCTCCTTCATAGCTCAAAACAATCTTGTCCCATATTTCTTTTGTGGATTTATATTGCATAACCTTCACGAATTCTTATTGATATAAACATCCTAATAAAGTATTGACAGCCTTTGCATTTGTTTCATATTTCTTCTTCTCAGCCGGATCTGTAGGAGTTGCTGATGGGAAAGTGTACCCTGTATCTATGATATCCCAAACTTCTGTACCAAGAGATTGAAGATAGGCAGTAACTCTTACCTTCCAATATACGAAGTTTGTCTCATCAAAGATTGGTGTCCTGATAGATGCTTCTCTCTCATAGTTGCTCATGATGATGGATCTTCCTTCAAGCGATCAAGCTTCTTCAGAAGGACCTGCTCTGATACCAATTGTTGGAAATAATACTGAGGGGGGGGGGGGGGGGGGTAAATCAGTATTTCAAGTCAAATATTCCCTTTTTCAAATCCAAATAATATACGCTACTTCAGTTAATTAAACCTGCGTATATACGCAACTATGTAGAAGGAAACCCGCCTATACAATGCAAACTTATAGCTTACTTTATCTTTCAGATGTTGATTGTTAATCTATGTATCAAAATTAAATAACCAGTAACCAGAAATAGTAAAATAGAGCAGAAGACAATCACACACAAGAACACAAGATATAAGGTGGAAGCCCAATGTGGGTGTAACCCGCCTGCTGCAATTCGTCTCTATCTTCTTTTAATTAGAAACTTCTTTTTACAATGTACTGGTGCAGTCCTTTACCAGTATGCAGGCTGCAACCTGCAGAGAGCTACAATCCTGTCTCGTTCTCCAGCTTCTCCTGGAAGGGAGATACAAACCCCTTAGCTCTTGCACTAGCCAGGATACTAATACGTAGGTGCTGGCCTACAGAAGGCTACAACCTTCTCTTTCTTCCAGGGACCACGTTTCATAAATTTTCAGATTGGGTCCATGAACATCAATCAAGAATTTATGCTTCAATCAATCACCTTTTCACCAATCAAAACTGAATAAAAAATAAACACTTCTCTGACAGTTTTACCCAGAACACAGTAACTGTAACCATACACTAATTCTGAACCCAAAATACTGCAGCAATAAACAAAAGTAACAAGAACATAAATCAAGAGATGTACGCTACTTCACTGTTCAGAAACCTGCGTGTATACGCTTCTGTGTCAAAGCCAACCTGCGTATACGCTTCTTTCCCTTACCAAAACGGCGTGTATACGTGCCTCCTCTTCACTGAACCTGCGTACAGATCTATAAAGGATAATTCAACCTTTCCAATGTTCAGACAGTAATTAACCCAGATTTATAGATCAAACTTGCGCCACATATAACAGATCAAAATCATACAAAGATACTATCATTCAAGCCTTAATATTATGAACCATCAATAGAACTTATCCTTCTTTGTGCATTAAGGTTCCTCCTTCATTCAGATCCAGATCTGCACCATAACCCCAATCACCAATATTTCAGATCTATCATTTATTAGATATTCAATTAATTCAGATGATTCTTTGCCAAATGATCTCCTTCCCCTTTTATAGTCTTACGCCTTTCACAATACCACGGTCCAAATCGATAATAAAACAATACCATGGACACAATACTTGGGATCAACACTTCTAACGAGATACCACGGTCCAAATCCATAGGTTCAAATACCAAGGACTAACTACGATGGACCAAAGATAATTTCTCCAACATATACGCACTTTTCCTTGCATGAAAGTGCGTGTATACGCATACGCGCCTTTGTAACACCTAACCCGCATGTATACGCATCTTAGTCTAGATGAACCTACGTATATGTCTCTTATTTCATTCTGAAAGCCTAAACTAAGATCTGTTACCGAAGAGAGCTGCCATCAAGGACAACACCTGTGCCATAGCTCCAAACTTTTTCCATAATGCCAACAGGCAACAATCAAGAAATAAAGAATTGAATCATGAATGCATGCTTGCTGGGCACATCATCTTTTGCAAAAATTACCGAAATTTGTTTTCCAGTACTGGCATTTTGGTGTCAAAATGTCTTCTTTTGAGTGTCTCTTGTGTCAATAGGAACTTATTGCTTTTATAGATTTTTTTATTTGCAAACAAGTTTTTCTTGAGCTTCAAAATTTTTGGGAATTATGTGGATTTTTTTACTTATACCTTAGTTCGAGCGAGTTTTTGGTGATAATTTTTTGTTTGATTTGTTTTCTACCAAAGTGAAGGAACCCTTTTGGACTGTTAATTATTTTGTGTGTGCTTGAAGACTTGTGTTTATTTGGTAAAACGTTGAGTTGAAAAATGCATTCAAGTTTAGGAATGAAATCTTGAGACCTATTTTTGTTTTTTTTTTGGTGGATAAAGCTTATTTTTATTATTACTAATGACAATACATACATGGTACTTTTAAACCAAAAGAATCGTGTTACTAAGGACAACAAAACTGTTTTTTAAGAAAACCATATAAAGTCTCAAACCTTCCCTTAATACACCTAGCCGGTAAAGTTCCATGTGACACGCGAAAACCAAAGTCAAGGAAAGTCCATAATACAAGGCCCTAACCAATAGTACATAATAACAATTGGTATCAGATCTTGAGGTGGGCAGTACATCATTGTCATTATTTTGGTGGCTTCTCCATTGCTTGTTTTTTTGGCTAAGTCTTTGGGGCACTAAGCTCACAGCAATTATACTCTTTTTGCTTCTCACTCTTAGACATTATCGATGGAGAGTTGTTTAGCTTAACATTTTGAGGCTGGGATAGAGGACGAGGCCACCTATGATGATTCTAGGTCTAGACAATGATCTACAACCCAACAAAAGTCACTAATGACAAGAGCTTAATTAAACAATATATTATTTCCTATTTTTCTAGATGAATACAATTTTTGAGTTCGCATAAGCTACCAGGTTTAGTGCAAATCCATAGTTTAGGGTAATTTATCTAAAATGAAGGGATTCCTTTTATGGGATGGGGATGTGAAGTAACTGAATACACTGGGTCAATACCTATTACTATGCAGAGTTGGGGAATTGGTATAATCAGAATATATGTTTTCACGACTCAAGCCGATTATCAAAAGTCATTTACTATGGGGGATGCCAAGGTGGATTATATGGAGGTTTGCTTTATTACCTTACAATATTTCAATATAATATGGGCCATAATGGTACATTTAATCTTAAAATTTTCTAGGGTAATGCTCAATGATAAATGTTTGAAGATTCAGTCCCCAATATAAATTTTTACTGTGTGAATGAAATTTCATTCTTTTCCTTCCAGAGCACAAACAATCCACTTAGCATATGGCTCGGAAGGGTTGGAGTGGGAATTCTCGGGATACCCAAGCCACTCCATTCCTTCCATGTGTATTAATTTTTCTTGAATCTATGAAAAGTTGAAAACCATCTCGTCCTTCAAAGTTGGCTCAAAGAAGTAACCAAGGGAACCTACAATAAATAATAACATATATGGGAGCCAACACTTAGTGAAGATGTGAAATTGTGTTGCTAAGGTCTTTGGATTATAAAACCATTTACCAAAATTATTTTCCTACATTTGGATAAGCATGTCCCATTCTTCCTTATGTTTTGCTTGAAAAGAGAGAGGATTGCATAGGAATTTGAAAATCTAGCCCACCCTTGTGTTTCGTGTCAATCTGGCATCTTTTTTGAGCTTTACCTTTAAGTTAGTTTGGCATGTGAACTCTACCTATAACAATAGATGTGGTGAAACCCTTTGATCAAATCTTGCTTTATCTTCAATAATTCAGCAGCGAGAAATAGTACATAAATCTGATTTACATTGGTAGCAGCAAACCCTAGATCAAACAAACTAGGGCAGACAAGATCTTGCAAACCGACCCTCGGATCGGCTTGATTCCTTCACCAAAAAATGCGGCCTTCAAAGGAGATCTAGATTCACCTACAACTCAGTTTTGGATGAGCGGTCTGATGGTCAACACTGGTCAAACTTCTAATACGCAGTTGTAGCCCTAAATTCTACGTCTTCCTTCCACACGTGTGAGAGAAGAGTCTCTTTTTGCGCAGTAGGAAAAGATCCTCTTTTCTGGGCAGGAGAGAGAGAGAGATGTGATGAAATCAGTGAGTCCAAATGAGGAAAAGACCTCCTATATTTATACACAATTGTTGATGATTGAATAGATGCGACTGTTGGGCTTCTGAGCTTACATGAGTCGCTGGTCGGCTTGATACTTATTCCATAATCAAAATAAATTCATATCTCCATAAATACTTATCGGAATCAAATGATCTTTAGATCAATCCTACACCTCGCGACGAGAGGAATCTAATAAAAATATTATCAGCCATGAATAAGATGACCCACATGGAGTTTGGCCCTAGTTTCGAATTTTAACAGTGTGTGTGCGTGTGTGTGTTTAATAAATATGATTTTTTTTAATTACATTTCAAGGTTTATTGGACATCTATAATTGAATGCATAATGTATTCTTCTAATTATATCCATCATCTATTTCAATTTATTTTTTTAATCTATTTCATATTTTGATTTTTTTTAGAATTGCATTTCAAATATTATTATTTAACAAATATATTTCAAATTTCACTAGTTCACGAGTATTGATATCTATAATTTTTCAAATAAAATTTAATCTACTTTACATTTTAAGAATTTAATTTTCAACAAAGATAAATTTTATGATTATATTTCAATCTTTATTATTTTTCAAAAATAAATACTTATCATTTATTAATTGATGCCTTCTTGTTATTTTCCAATTCACATTTTAAAATATCTATATTTAAAGAAAATAAAATTTACAATTACATTTCAAAATTTGTTACCTCACAATGAATATGGATAATTTGATGCACATCCATTTTTTTATAATTAATTTTAAAATGCATTTCATATTTTAATAGATACATTTTGTATTCTATGGCCTGAAATGATAATTTTATTATAAAGATACATTTTCAACATTTATAATTCATAAATATGGGGATAAACAATTTTGAATTTATATATTAATATTCTTTAAATTTTCTATCTAGATGACCTGAGGGCTTCAGTTTGAACTACGTTAATGTAGAAATATATAAGAAAGAGAACCTTGCAAAAATCTATGTATAAAAGAAGAGAAATCGTAGATATTTAAACACAGAAAAATTCAAGTATTGTGAAATTACAAAATACACAATATTGTGAAATTATAGAATATACAGTGTTGTGAAATTAACAGAAGGAGAAATCTTTCGCTGTATATTCATAGCTACAGTTTTACAAAAGAAATATAAACAGATTTTCCAGATAGCTAGTACTATAAAAATACCATTTCCGAGAATAAACATCTTGATAAAAGGAAAACTTTATATCTAAATTATAGATAGATATCACAATAAAGATGAATTATCTAGAAAATGAACACATTGACAAAGAGGAACAATATAATGAATTTCGTCAATGATTAACACTGCTCCCATGGTTTGCAGAAGGGTTTTCAAGTTCGGGCGGGGTACCCTGTGCCTCTTCTATGCCGTCAATTGTAGCCGGAGCCAACATTCTTGTCGGCCCTGGCTACGCTCGGCTCTGGATTGGACTGCGCCAGCCGGGTGAAGATTTGATAAATTATAAAGAAGTTGTTTCCTACGTGGCTCAGACAGACGCAGAACTTGTGTGAGACAACCAAGCAGGTAGCGCTCCCGTCTCTAATCTATAATCTCATGTTTAGAAAAATGATATTCACAACTGAGTAATTCTATTACAAATTTAAGAAAAATATGGAGTTGTTGTCTGCAGACACTGTTATTCAATGCTACATAAAGAGTAGTTGTGCTTTAGCGGACTTCTTTCGCAAAGTAAACAAATTGATTTTGTTTGAGAAAACTAGAATAAGATGCGCCAAAACGTGAGGAAAACCTATGAGTTCAATTGTATGTGGGGACAGATCCGATGGTAGTCATTCGGAAGTCCCTTGTATAGATCTAGATCCTCCTTGACTTAAATAAGATGCGCACAAAACGTGAGGAAAACCTAGATCTGATATGTGGGGTCGAAGATTTTTGATATACCGTACCTCGTTGATGGGCGTCGATGTAGACAGTGGTGTAAAAAACTGCGGATCTACTCCAGACAACCTATGTGAGCCCAGATCTGATGTATCACAACAAGTCATTGAATGGATTATCAGTCCTTTCCGCAAGTTCAGGGCGGATCTATCCCCATCGTCGCAGTGTTGAGAGATTCAAGCCTGTATGGGTGCAGATACGGCAGAAAACTCATGAAAAAAACTGAAAGAGGAGTCGTGACGCAACACTTCTCGTTCATATCTAGCCCTAGACAGTGGAGAAATGAAGGGTAAATTGTCGCCATCGCTATCACATTCAAAATGACGTTCATATCTGATATTCAGATGTGTTCGAAATTGGATCTCTTTATGCCCTAATCCCACAGAGCAGTAGCTTCCAAACAATCCTTCTATGTCGTGTTCCAGATATGCCTCCCCTTTGTCAATTCTTTGCTCGCTTGCAATGAGCCTCGTAGCCCAAGACACATGTAGTCAGACTCTCCATGACGCAAGTTTCCCCTTGGATTGCCTGTGTTGTGAGGGACCGGTGAAAATAATAAATTCTTTGCAGGTTTAAAATATTTTTTTACAAAATCAAAATTAAAAATTTACCGTGTGTATTATTTATAAACACATAAAAATTAGCGAAAAGACAATTCAAGAAAAAAATTATGAAACATGCATTGATCATTTATTTTCATTGCATTAATCTAAGAGACGTGTATCAAAGAGGAATAAACGACGAAAAGGGTTGTGAAAAGTGACACCTACACTTATGACCGCATTCAATATTTCTAAAACGTGGTCACTTAGTTATGAAAAGCCTTAGTGTTGGAATTATTCTCCACTTCGTTCATAGTTGTGACGCCCTCGAGTCTCGGGCAGGCGTGCACGATGGGCGAGCGCCCTCGTGGCAGGTGCGTTTTAACACAACGACAATGGGCGGACCTCCGACACTTGGGCGGGTGTAAAAAAGGATTAAGTGTGGCCGCGGACTTTGCCGGCACACTTGCATTGTAATTTTGGAAATTATCATTATTATAATATATGCGGGCGAACTCATTCGGGAGTTGCCCCTCCCATTCCATATGAATATTGCAGTTTGTTATTTTGGTTTAAATTGTATATGAAGGTGTTATGAATGGTTTATGTTGAAGAACGAAGGTTAAAGCTTATATGTGGGTTATGAGTTAATAATAAAGCTTGGTATATTAGATTAAAAACACGGTTTAACGGTTAAGGCGTAGCCCATAAACGTGCACTCGGTTAAAAGTGAGCGTTCGGTGGTGCCGCACCCGGCCCAATAAAAGAAAAAAAAGATTGGGGGCGTGACAGGTGGTATCAGAGCTCGGTCGGAGCTGGCAGTTGACAGGTGAAGATAAGGTATGGAGAACAACCGAGGTCTTGTAATCTTGAATATTTGTGGCAGAGATGTTCAAGCATTGGCAACCACAGGTGGTTCATATAACCTTATATCGGCACGGTTGATAGAAGAAATGGAGCTGATATCTACTATGGAGAACTGGGATATAACCTCGTGGAATTTGACAGTTGGCATGATACGAGATGTACCCGTACAGTTGGAAGGATGTAGAGGTCAGCTGGACTTCGTGGTGATAAATACATATGGCATTGATGTGATGCTTGGACGGGATGGACATCTTCAAATCAGTCAGGCAATAGATGAAGTTGCAGACCGGGAAGAGGAAGTCATGGTGACCGAAGATGTTGAAGGCTTAACTATGATGGAGGTTAGACTTGATGATGATCAAGCTAAGCCCGAATCATGTAGCTCGTGGACATGGACCGATGAAGATACTCATATGGAAGGACCATGTGATGATGAGGATATGATGGAGGCCGAACTTGAGTTTAATCAAGTTGAACCAGGCTCATACAGGTTGGCAGCATGGACGGACACTCACATGGATGGACCACATGATGACAAGGTACAAGGCATGGCAGGTTTGGGAGAAGGTGAAGGGAAGCTCTTGCTTACCTTATGCAGGTTGAAAAGGTTGAAGGAAGAGAGGCCCCGAATCCGAGAAGAACTTGAAGCCTTGGAGAAAAACGTTGAAGAAGAACTTCTTCAACTTGGTTGGACAATGAAGCATGATGATGAGGACTCGATGGAGGCAGAACTTGGAGGTGACCAAGTTGAACCAGGATCGTGCAGCTTATCAACATGGATGGGTGAGGTCACTCATATGAAGGAGCCTCATATTGATAAAGTAAGTATTGGTACTTGTGTTTCATTTGGACATTTGGTAGATGGATCATGTGTAGGAGAGGGCAAGATCAGCTTGCCGAAGCATGGAGACATCTTATGGATGACTATGATGGAACCTTGTATGGAGAAGCAAGGGTTGTTACCTGCTGAAGGACTTGTTGAGGTTTCTTGCTACCTTGAGATGGAAGGTGCAAGGGCCCGTGACAAGGGTGGAACTTGATGACCGTTGTGGATGATTTGGGTCATGCTTTAGCCACATGGCTAAGTGCCCGACATGACTCATGGACAGGTTGAAGGGCACACCCTTGGGTGGACTTCTCATGGCTGAAATTTTGGAGGAGCTATGAAGAAGGGACTCGTGATGACATGGTGATATGGTTGGTGACCGAGTTCACTAAACCGAAGATCGGTGCTTAGACGAACTTCTCATGGCCAAGACCAAGAGATAGTCTTGGTGAACCTTTGGTGGAGGAGCTCATGATTGACATGAGATCGTTGTGACTTTTGGGACATCATATATGGTGACTTGGAGATCCGATGCATTAAGGAGCTGAGGTCGGGAGACTTTGATGTAGTATGGGATGCATACTTCCAAAGTACGTGCATGGGACATGGCTTGGAAGAGTAACTTGATGCAAAGGACCGATGAGACACTTTGAGGTGATGGGGTCACGATGGTGATGACTTGATGGAGACATGCCTTGTATATGTTGTAGTGATGGTTGCCTTATATGGAGGGGCTTACATCATGGTCGATGCAGTCTTGGTGGAGAGCTACTAAGATGGTGTGTTGTCGAGGACGACAACGACTTCAGGTGGAGGAGAGTGTGACGCCCTCGAGTCTCGGGCAGGCGTGCACGATGGGCGGGCGCCCTCGTGCACGACGGCGGGTGCGTTTTAACACAACGACGAGCGGATGGGCGGACCTCCGACACTTGGGCGGGCGACCCGATGGGCGGATGACCCATGGGCGACCCACGCCCGACGGGCGGACAACCGGACGACAGACATGGCGATGGCGTTATGTGGTGCACGCGGGGTGGTTCGACGTGGGTGCGGAACAGTTCAGCAATGAACAGCGGATAGTACGACGAGTTGCAGGGCAGCACGACGAACTGCAGATGTGTGCGACGAGACGCGGATTGCTGGACGAAGACGTGAGAGCGCATATTATATGGTGGATTATACGCACATATAAATATGTGCGTGGATGAATTAAATATAATATGTGGGAACAATATAATAATATACGGGACTTATATGTATGATGGGAAGGCCATTAAAACATAAGGAAGAAATTATATGATGAAAAATAAAATAAAGCCGACATATGTTATATGGGAGCTCATACGCATACGTGGAATGGCACATAAGCGAATGATAAAATATAATATATGTGGAAATAATTAAAAATAATATACGTGGCCTTATATGGATAATGGAGACGGCCATTAAAAAAATATGAAGGAACGTATATGCGATGGAGAAGGGGTATTAAATCAGGCCGACATATGTATTGGAGGCGTATTATTATAATTGAAGGAGTCGGCCTTATGGAGGCACGCATCCTTTGGAGAGAGGATGATACGCTTATATATATATGGCATGATAAGATGCCATTCGAACCATCATTCAATCAACGAAGTCACTAGCTCGCAATTCCAAGACAATAACAGCGCAGTTCTAATGCGCATAGCTCATGCCCATTGCTGAATGGATGCGTAAAGGTTATACTTGGAGCCGGTTAATTTGAGGGCGGTTTGGAGATAATATTACTGACAGCAGGCTGGATATATTATTGCCCAGGTTCATATGGGCGTTTGGTACGCTCGGGTAATAGCGCAGGAGTTAATATATACACAGTAGGTTGTCTCGGCTGGATAAACAGAATTCGGACAGCAGTTGGTCGTATAATTGCACAGGTTTATAAGAGCGTGGTACGCTTGGATAAACAGCGCAGAGGTTTATATGTACAGCGGGATGTCGGGTTTTGATAAAGAGGTTAAGCGTTTACCGGAGGGCTGTTACGTGGCAGAAGCATACGGTATGGTGCAGGTTGGTCTTGTGCAGGTCTACCGGGGATTGACACGTGGACAGAGGCACACGGCATAACTGCGCAGGTTTATATAAGTGCTGGTGCGCTTGGTTAAATAGCGCAGAAGTTGTATGCACGACAGATTGCCGGGTTTGTCAAAAAAGGATTAAGTGTGGCCGCGGACTTTGCCCGGCACACTTTCATTGTAATTTTGGAAATTATCATTATTATAATATATGCGGGCGAACTCATTCGGGAGTTTCCCCTCCCATTCCATATGAATATTGCAGTTTTTTATTTTGGTTTAAATTGCATATGAAGGTGTTATGAATGGTTTATGTTGAAGAACGAAGGTTAAAGCTTGTATGTGGGTTATGAGTTAATAATAAAGCTTGGTATATTAGATTAAAAACAAGGTTTAACGGTTAAGGTGTAGCCCATAAACGTGCACTTGGTTAAAGGTGAGCGTTCGGTGGTGCCGCACCCTGCCCAATAAAAGAAAAAAAAGATTGGGGGCGTGACAATAGTGATGGCGATAAAAATGAAAACATTAATCAACGCTTTATTACTTACAATGTGTGTTCGTATGCGCATGCCCCTCACTAGAGCAGGGGAGATTTAAATTCTTCCAATTGCCAACAGTGGGCATCCACGGCGAAATCGAGGTTTGTTGACGGATGGAAAAACACTTCAGGATTCATTCAATTAGATGATTGCTTCTTACTTTATGAATATCATTAATTTTACGGCGATTATAGTGACAGTGGGCCGGTAAAAGTTATTTGCAATGGCCACACCAGCAGTCAGCCACATCAATTCACAAATCCTACTAATCACATGCTCTTAAGTATTACAAATCAAGCACTGCAAAGACCTGATTTTTTTTCTGCAAATTCAATCGCTGCCCCTTATAATTCGACAGAGCATATCTACAACATAGTGTAGTGTTGGAGAGATTTAGCCATATTAAACTGTCGATAGTGCCTGAATTCTACCTTGTTACAAATATCCACATGCCCAAATGGACGTATTGGCTCTCAGTTCGTATCAATGAATTGCTATTTGCGTTCTGTGACAAGTCATGTAATTGTTTAATTAATGCAGAAAACACTTGGCAAACAATTGAATAGCCTTACATTTCAAAATACGAAGAGGTATAAGATGCAGGTTTCACAAACCTGAAGAAAACAGACGCTTGGTTGTTCGTCTTTGATCGACGCGTCGTTAGGTTAATGTCACTAAATGAAATGATCATGCGAATAAGCTTACGTTTCAGAATACGAAGAAGTATAAGATGCACGTTTCACAAACCTTAGGAAAACTATCGCTAGGTTGTTTATCTTTGATCCACCCGTGGTTAGGTTAATGTAACTAAATGAAATGATCATGCATGTTTCATTATCTATTTTCTTAAATTTTGCATTATTTATTTTTTAAAATTTTGTTGGTCCTAATCTTTATACCTGTCCAAAAATAATAAGCACAATAAATTTTTAATCATGCTTTGTAAAAAATTAATTTAAATATGGTCTAAGTATGTGTTCTATACATGCAAGAAAGTTATTGTAGCGAATTTCATTCATTGACTACAAGAATCAAAAAGATTAACTAAGAAAATGATTAACTTGTCGATTTGGATAGGGAGAACGCCTATCGTCGTAAATATACTGTTGGAAGACAAGTGCTGCCACTTTGGTTGCTTCCTAGTTGAGGGCAGAGAAGGTTATTGAGATACGACAACTCCTCGTAAAGTTGAAGGAGAAGGGGTTCGTCGCTGATGACAAGGCAATTCAGCAGCACATGAAGAGCATGGTTAGGTTCAACAATGTAGTCATGAATATGCTGTTTGGGCAGTATAAGTAAGTGATAGAAAGAATGAAATGCACATATTTCTGAATGATTTTATGCTTGTAATCTTTTTGGTACAATGAATTCCCATCACTCATTTTGCATGAAACTGTTCAGCGAAGAGCATTATTCTTTATAGAGTGGGGGCAGTGCAAGTAATTCCACTTTTTCAATTTTTTCGTAAACTGTTATACTTCCCACCCAATACATGGGTATCCAGAACCTGCAGCAGCTGTTGGTGTTCCCGCTTGGCACAAGCTAGTTGCGAAGATAAGCTAAGCTACACATTTCAATTTTCTAAAACACAATATGAGGGGTGATTGCTCGTAGCATATTGTAATTTTCATGCTTACCTCCCTCTCATATTTGATTTCAAATTTGGAAATTTTCCACTTGACTTTGAAATATATTTCCCACCAATTACATTTTGCTGCATGTACGTGAGAACAGTTAAAGTAAAATGGGTCTGGCATGACTATGTCACTATGTACTTCAGAACATTTAACGTCAAATTGGTCTGGTGTGACTACATCACTACGTACGTTAGAAGAGTTCAAGTCAAATTGCTCTGGCCTGACTACGTCAGAAAGTGGCAAGAGCTATTTCCAACTCTATTGATACATTAATGCTCTCTTAAGAGACTCTAAAGACAGTCTTGGGACACAGGTTCTCACATCGGTTCCCTTCTCCAGCTAACAGATTCTGATTCCACAATGATTGAGATATGCATGATGCCATCATCCATGTTGTTGTTTGTATTGATGCCCATTGAAACGAGCGACATGTGTATCATGGCATTTCGTGTATCATATGTTATCTACCATCTAATATTAATTGCCACCAAATTTGGAATTGTATAATGGCGCTCCAAATTGGAATTTTGAATATCAGAACCCACGCTGCTATATTTTGTTAAAATTGAAAGAAGCTTTGGTCGGTTATAGTTTCTTTGATCAGCATGAGCTTCCGGATGAGTTTGGCACTAATCGCAATTGCAGTGGTTCTTGCTATCGTTGCCTTTATTGGGGAGAAAACTCATTTTAGCGTTGCCATTGGGATATTGGGATTTTGGGTTTATGTATCACATGACATGCTATTGCTCTGGAAGATGGGAAGGCGTAGTTTCTTTGCTCAGCATGAGCTTCTGTACGAGGTCGGTGTTGATCGCGATTGCGGTGGTCCTGGATATCATTGCCTCTACTGGTGAGAAAACTAATTTTAGCATTGCCATTGGGATATTGGGATTCTGAGTTTATGTATCACATGATACACTATTGATCTAGAAGATGGGAAGGCGCGCATGCCTCATGGCATCATCAACCTACCATAGCTGATTCCAATAACAATTCTCATGCATTTTATTGGGCCTCTGTAAGTCTCAGGTTTATCAACAGGGATGTGAATAGGGGATTGTAATTCTAACATAATTACTCTTACAAGTTTGGCTCAGTGTACTTCTGTAAATTTCTTATTCAACATTTTCCACCCATATACTAGCCATAATTCCGATCTTCCCCTACCCTAGATCTTATGCTGCTCACTGACCTCCAGCCTGGTGGCTTCTTTTCATAATGTCTGTCATTGGAATCCCCTCTGAGGTACTTGCTTTTGATCGCTTCAGTGGAGTCCAACATTTGGGCATTTTAAACTCCAATAGGACTCATTTTGATAGGAAAAATTTAAAATAAGTCGGGGGTCAGAGCGAAGAAGAAGATAACACATGGTGTGTTGCAAGATACGGTACTGACCCCATTAGTTTTCAAGAAGCTCTAGATTGGGCCTGTGGCCCTGGTTATTCAAATTGTGGCCCTATACAACCTGGTGGGTCCTGCTATGCGCCCAATACTTTATTCGCCCATGCCTGATTTGCATTCAACAGGTATTATCAAAAAAACATGAAGGCACCGGGGTCCTGTGATTTCCAGGGTGCTGCAATGCTAATAGATGTCAGCCCAAGTAAGCCCAATAATATTAATATTCCCCCTTCCCCAATTTGCAACTCTATTGTAAAAAAAATGGAATGCATGTTCATTTTATTGTACAGTTTGTTTGTTGTTTGAGCAGTTGATTTTTCTGCAGGCTTCTTCTAAAATGCTTGTGCTTTTGTCACTAGCCACGCAGGTTACCCTGGCTGCTTCGACGCATTCAGGTAAATTCATGCGCTCAAGTTTTACTGATATAAACCATTTAGCGTTCTCTGTCAAGGTACAGAGTAGAGTACTTCACTGGAATGGCTCCTGTAATTCTGCATGCATGACAGTATATTTTGCAACCCAAGAACAACTGGTTTTATGGTGCAAAATAATGTGTTCGGTATTTTGTTGTGTTTTGCAAGGTCTGGGCAAGAAGTTGCTGATGTGAGTGGAGGGCCAGAAAAGAAATCTTGCACTTCTGCGCTCATGCTGCCTTTGCTTCTATGGTTGTCTCTTATTATCACTCTTCTTGTGCCTTAAGAGACTAGACTTCCATGAATGCAACCTAGTTGTAGATTTTATGCTAAATTTGTTAAAAGCAGTTGGCAAAACAGCCTAGTTGAAGATGTTATGGTAAATTTGTTTGCTAGAAAGTGTGGTATTTTGGAAACACTGGCTTGCTCAAATTTTGATTTTGATTATCAGGCTATTATAGAAATGAGGTGATAAAATTTGGAAGGAAATGAACACTGTAAAATATTAGGCTTGATTTTCTTCTTGTAGTGTGGCTTATACGAGAGTCGAGCATGCCCAAGGCTTCAAATTCAAATGAATTTGACTGTAGCTTTAATCATTAAATATTGTACTTTTTCCTTCCTTTCACCTCTACAACTTTTGATGTCTTTTAAATGATAGTAGTGGTTCTCTGTTCTGATCAACTTTGCAAAATTATAAATCACTCATAATTCAAAATGGTTTTAGAAGACAATGCAAACAACAATATTCTGGGCACATTATGAATTTAATTTTTGTGATCACCTATCCTTATGAAAGAGAAGGGCCTTGAATCAAGGATCAGTGCAAAATGTATAAGGGCCTTGGATCAGGGATCAGTGCAAAATATTTACATTGGGTTTCAGGAAATGATATCTCATTTTTCACAACTTTTAAGAACTAGGGATGTATTATTGTTATCCTATAATTTTAATACCAGGTAAGAAATGGTGAGCCAAAATCTTATGTGAGGTGAGCCAAAAAGTTGTTGAAGTGTTATGATTTCTTTCCTATGTTGTTGTGAATAATATAAAATTGCAATGAATTGATAAATATCTTTGAATGGGAGAGATGCATCTCAATGGTTATAACCTATTGGTACGTTGCTTGTAAAAGGTGCAAGGCCTATACACAAACCCTTAGACTGGGAATGAGTTGATCACTTCACTAATTGGTTTTAAAAAGCAATTCAACTTTTTTATTTGGACTGGGAATGAGTTGATCACTTCACTAATTGGTTTTAAAAAGCAATTCAACTTTTTTACTTGGACTGGGAATGAGTTGATCACTTCACTTTTTGGTTTTAAAAAGCAATTCAACTTTTCTTCCTTGTGAAGTAAAAAGTAAAAGATAAAAGATTCTGCATAGATGTTATTAGAAGTATGGATAAATGTTGTTAAGAGCATAGACATGGTGTATCAAAACTTTTAATAGGATATAACTTTTAATACTTTTAATATATGGCTCTTAAATTTTATTATTATTATGCCAAGCTTTTATTAAAAATGAATTATAGGTTGCAATTTTTATTAATAAAATTCATATTTAAAAAAAATTAAAATAAATGTTTTTCATGACGTTGTTTCCAATATATATATATATATATATATATATATATATATAATTTTATTTAAATTTATTTTTTATTACGTAAAAAATTAATTTAAAAATAAGCTATATATTATTACTATTATAAATTAAATCCCTTCGCTAATTAGTTTTGAAAACAATTTAACCTTTATATTATTTTTAATTAATTTTTTAATATTTGTGATATTATTTTTAATTAAATTTTTTAATATCTCTGTGTTCTGTGTTTAGTTTGGAGGAGATATAATATTTATAAATAAAACAATAGTTTGGAAGAGATATAGTATTTGTAAAATGAAACAATGTTATTTTGGTTTGAAACGTGTAGGCTTAAATTTATCAATGTGATTTCTTCCAAAATTGTTTTCAAACAAAAAAATGTTATTCATATTATATTAAAAAATTAAATTAAAAAACTATAAAACATATTAGAAAAAGTTATTGGGTATTTAAAAAAATGTGAAATTTTATTATTAAGGTTTAAAAAATTAAAAATAAGAATGTTTTGTATTATCAAGATTTAATATATATTCAAATGTGAAATTTATATAAATATAAATAATATTATTAAAAATTAATATAGATTTATTTAAACTTTAGAGTTCCAATTGTTTGGAGGAATCAAATGTCTCTAAATAAAAACCTTTCTACAAGTTTTGCATTCAAAAAAGGTTAGTGACCATAAAATATTTTATAATACACTATTGAATAGATATTATAGTAACAATAAAATGGAGTATCAAATAAATAAAAATAATAAAACATAATGTCAACACAATTAAAAATTAATAACAAGTAAAAGTAGCAGTAATAATAAATTGATTGAACTCAATTTGTTATATTGTAATCTTGTTTTTATTAATAAAATTAAAACAATTTTTCACAATACATATCATTGTAAAATAAACTTAAATAATAATGATTCATACAAAACATATAATCAATAAACATATAAAAACTTAATAAATTTAACTGATATAATTAGAAATAAAATTATTTTTAAATATCTAATTGTGAAATATATAAATATAAATAATAGTTATAAATTAATATCCATTTTATCATATAAATTAAAATAATTATCCATATTCACTTTAATGGAGTGTTGGAGCATATATATAAAGAGGAAGGAGTGAAGAATTCTCACTTAGCTGCCATCTGAGGCATTAAATAGGGAGCTAATTATCCCATGCAATCACATATTTTTATTATTATGACTATATAAAACATTAAACTAGAAATTTATCCCTAATATTGTTAGAGTTGCCTTATTGTTTTCTAAAGACTAAGAGTTTCCCTATTGTTTTCTAAAGACTTCATTACAACCTACTTGTGGGATATTTCTTACGTTGCATCCCCAATTGTGTTATGCTTGTGAAGGCCTAAGCCCCCTTGGTCGAGATTTCCAATGTTCTTCCATTACAGTTGATTGGATTCTTTGCATAGTTCAAATGCCCATGAGTGTGAATGTGGTTGGTAAGAGCAATGGTTGGTGGGAGGGCCGACACTAAGATTCCATTGTGGTCTTCTGGAATGCATTTACACCAACATTGTTTGTAAATTTGTTAAATTTCTAATACTCTTTAGTATTATTATTACAATGTTATGGTTTTGGTTTAGGAAATTGGTCTTGTTATCCTAGTTAGAGGCTTCTTTCATATGTTGTTGTTTGTGGGGAGAGTATTTGGTTCTTCTTTAGTTTAAGAAGGACCTCTGCCAAATGCAGTTCCCTATCCATTTTCACATTTTTTATAAACTTTATAGAGCTTAAGAATATGTACTTATTCATAAGAGGTTATTGTTCAAATTTAGAGGGGGTAGAATATGGACACCTCCACTGAAATCCTTGCAATTTGGTGTTTGTTGTAACTTTAATATTAGATTATTATTATTATTTATAAAATTTTGAAATATATATTTTTTCTTATTATATCCAAAAAATAGCTCAATCACATAATCAATACAATAATTAAATTAATTAAAAAATATTTTATATTAAAATAGATTTGTTACTTAAAACTTACAATAATATTATTTAAGTAAATACATCTTATACACCACCGATTTGGTGTGCATCCTTGCACTTATATATATATATATATATATATTAATATATATATATATATATATATATATATATATATATATATATTATATATAGATATAGATATAGATATAGATATATATATATACATATATATATATATGTATATATATATATATATGTATATATATATATTATATCTATATCTATACTTATCTATATATATATATATATATATATATATATATATATATATTATATATATATATATATATATATATATATATATAATTTTGATATTATTATTCTCTTTTACCTGGTTTTAAATCTTGGGGTCCCTATTGAGTGACATCTTTATTCTGTGTGATAAGGCTCAAAGAGTAAGCTCTCGTGCGAGTCTAGACTTTTGCTAAGTCATAAATTCCTAATATATTTAGCTTACGGTTATTGGATATACTCTAGCATTATAGTGACAATTTCTAAATTTAGCATTTATTTTTTATAATTAACAAGTATGAAACTCAACTCATTTAATTGATATTTTTATATTCATTTTTTTTTTCTTTTTTCATTTGAGTATTTTTTTCTTTTTCCATATAATGAGACACATTAACATGCTTTTACTTTTAAAACATGTTTCTTCTTTTCTAAGTAAGAATAGTCAAATGTTGACTTGGAAAAATGCATGGCTTACAGTGTAAGGGCATCTTTCCGGTATGAGATCATCTCATTCTTTTTTTCTTATTAATATTATTTTTAACATGTTTCTTCCTTTCTCGGTAAGAATAGCCAAATGTTGACTTGGAAAAATGCACGGCTTACAGTGTAAGGGCATCTTTCCAGTATGATGTCCCAATTAGACTTACACCGTCTCATTTTGGATGGGATTCTAGTACCAAACATTGTGAAGTCCAATTGGGACATCATATCTTTTTAGTATGACATTCCAATTAGACATTACATCGTCCCATTCCAAAGGGGACTCTAGTTCCAAATAGTGTGAAGTCTATGTGGGACATCATATTTTTCGAGTATGATGTCCCAATTAGACTTCACACTATTTCGGACTAAAGCCCCAAACAATGTGAAGTCTAATTAGGACATCATACCAGAGAGATCCCCTTAGAATGTAATTAGTGTATTCCACCTAGTCAACACCAACTGACAAGGATTTTCTCTTGGTTAGAAGAAGTAACTCACATGGGTTGATATATGAAAATGTAAGATGGGAACAATCAAGAAATCATAGGATGAATGGTTATGTGAGTGTGTAGAAATAGGAGGTAAAAAACAAAAATCACTTTCTCATGCAATATGTGACATACTTAGAAAGGTGCATATTAAAGACTATGACTCAATATTTTGGAAGAAACTAGTAATGGGAATGGGGGAAAGTACCATTTTTGAAAAACTTGGAAGACCCAAATTTGAAAAAAAATAAAAAAATCAGCATGTGTGCATGGGGAGAGGGCAAGAGGAGAGAGACTTTGGGTACATAATTTTGTAAATACAAGAAGGACAACCAATTTAGATACCCAATGGAATCCTATGTGAAATTCATCCAAGAAATTGCAATTGGGCCCTGAATGGAAATATCTGTAAACATGTATTGAAAGTTGAGATGTTAGTGAGTAACACTATTTTGGGTGAAAATGTAGCACCTGGTGTCAGTGATCCCACTACAGAAAGGCCTAGAATTTTATTTGATTTGAATGAAACACATATATTGGGCCCAGAAATCCAAACAGAGCTTTCACCATGCTTTGATTCTCCTCCCAATATGAATTATCATAATGAAAAAAACATTGATAATTTAGAGAATTTCTCATATAATATTGAATCAACCAATGTACGACAAGATAGTGCATTCTCTGAAGATGATGAGATGAAACGTGTTAACTCATCAACTCATGAAAAATTGAGATCCATAATACCTACAAATTTGGAACATGCATATGCATTGAACAACTTGGTAGACAAAGCATGTCAAGAATACAACAAAATGTTTTTCAATACTATAACTCCATCTAAGATCACTACCAAGAGAAAACATAGTTTCTTGAGTCCAGTAAATAAAAAGAGGCGATGTGGTCGCAATTCAAAATCAGGGACGTATGAACTACAATTTGAAAGGGTGGTATGAGTTCATGCAAGGAAAAAAAGAATGGATGAACAATTGGAGTCATATTCTCAAAAACAAAGAAATGTGGACCACATGTCTGAGATAATGCAAGATTCTATTATACCCAATATTGGTATGGAAATTTCATGCTATGCATTGTTTTATGTTAAATGTGATATATTATCATGTTCAACACATTTGCATAACTACATGAAATATTTTTATTGTTACAACTGAGGGACCCACATCTCACAACATTCCAAATTGTCGAATTCATTTATCTGATGAACATGCTATTGAAAAAAGATCTAGCATTGGGAACATTGCTTCATCCATTAACATCCCAATATCCTCCCCAAGGGTGCTCCCCCCTATTGTAGAACCAATTAGGATGTATCATCGCCCACACCCACCACCTTTTTCCTTCATAAATTCTTCCATCCATATAACCAACTTTGTAATACCTTCCCAATGCTCATCCCTACCCTTCAGTCATTCACCATTCTCATTTTTTCAATCATCCACCCTTAACATTCCAATTTCCCCCTTAGGTTAATTCCCCAACCTACAGTGATTCCCACTATCGTACAACCGGTCAGGGTGCATCGTCGCCCACACCCACTACCTTTTCCCTATTTCACTTCCACCATGCCTTTATCCAGCACCCATGAACCATGCCTATATCCGTCACCAAGTGCTCCACCATCTACCCAGGAAGGACTGTCTTCTCCACTGCCTCAGATCCTCATGGCAAGAATGAGTATTTGATCAAAATATCATCATGAATTAATGAAATTGATTATATGCCTTTCAATTTTTACAACTAATTGATTATTGTAATTTTTGCAGAGATATCAATTTGGAAATCCACCTGGGAGTGCCAAGAGGGACGAGGATGACTTATAGACCCATACTTTAGATCGAGCACGATGTTGTTTTTCCATTATGTCATTTATGGGCATGAGATTCCATTATCTATGTTGGAAATGAAGTTCTATTTTGTAAAAAAGAAACATGTATAGTTGGACCTATTTTGAATAAAAATACATAAATTTAGACTTGTGTTTATGACAACATCTTGATTGAATTTTAAATCCTTATGTGGATGTGATGTTATATTCTATCAATGTTACATTACTTTTGATGAATGTAGTTGTAATGGATTTTGCTTTTATTATTTACAAATTATCAAGTTTACAAGTTAAGTTACTTTTATATTTATATCTTATTTCTGTATATGCGCAATTTTTGTATATGGAAGTTGCGCATATATGGTAGATGCACATACATAAAAGACGTGCATACACGGAAGATATGCACATATAAGAAATTTATGCATATACGGAAGATATGTGAATATACGGAAGTTGCGCATATATGGTAGATGCACATATACAAAAGATGCCCATATACGAAAGATATGCACATATATTGCGTATATGCACAATTTCCGTATATGCGTAATTTCCGTATATGGAATTTGCGCATATACGAAAGCTATGTATATATGGAAGATATGCGCATGTCTTCCGTATATGCACAATATCCGTATATGCACAATTTCTGTATATGGAATTTGTGCATATATGATGCAGATACATAAACGACGTGCATATATGGAAGATATGCACATATAAGAAAGTTAGGGATATATGGGAGATATGCGCATATCTTCCGTATATGCACAATTTCTGTATATGTGCAATTTCTGCATATGGAAATTGCGCATATACGGAAATTGTGCATATACGGAAGATATGTGCATATCTTCCGTATATACATAACTTTCTTATATGTGCACATTTCTGTATACGTGCAATTTCTGTATATGGAAGTTGCGCATATATTGTAGATTCACATATATAAAAGACATGCATATACGGCCAACTCCAGATCGTAGGTAGAGTAGCATTGCTCATAATCCTTCAGTTTACGTGATTCATAAGCTATGACCTTCCCTTCCTGTGTTAATACTCCATCGACACCCTCCTTACTTGCATCTGTACATACTACAAAGGATTTTTCTGGATCTGCTACTTTTAGCACCAGGGCGGTAATAAGAAGTTGCTTTAGTTGCTCAAAACTTTATTGACATTCCACTATCTAGTGGAAAGCAAGCCCCTTTTTCTAAAGTGAAGTCATTGGAAAAGATATTTTTGAAAAGCCTTTAATAAATCGGCAATAATACCTTGCCAGGCCCAAGAATGATCTTATGTTGACAACGTTTTTCGGAGTGATCGATTCCATAATAGTTTTGATCTTTTGTTGATCCAAAATATTTTGCTTATAGATGTGTTAAATAATTACATGCATAAATTGTAGCTTAACATAGAAAACTTAATGTGCACATGAGACAAGAGGAGAAACACATAAAGCATGAAAGAAGACAACAAGACTTCATAACGGAGTTTTTCTGACTTGGATTACATCTTCAGGCCTTGCTCAATCAATGGGGAGGCCTTTATTCATTAAGTGGCATGAGAAAGAGGAGTACAAGTATCAGTTAGAAAAAGGAGTCTTACACCTCCATACTGAAAATGTTGAAAAAATGCATAATTCTGATGGAGAAACAAATAGTGCCATTGCATTCGTGGCATCGAGAAGAGCTGAAACCATATAAAATTTGTCAAATTCTGACAAAGTGAAAATTGGGCCCTCCTGCAAAATTTTACCGCGAACTGCGTGCACTTCCTCCTTTGCCTAGGCACACTGACAAACTCTATTTAATTATAATATGGGTGGAAGATTTCTCAATAATTCTATTGGTGGAGTTGGTTTGATATCTATTTAATAAGGAGGAGGTCAGGCACTCAAACCCTGCCTCCTCCTTTTATAATACATCGAATCTCTTTAAAATTTAAACAAACCCTTTTTTTTAAACTATGGGTCGATTCAGGCCCGCCTTGGGTGGCCTACCTAGTGTACCCACCTCCGCGTTTGCAATAATTTTTAATGATCTATTGTTTTGTTTGTTCAGAGTGGGCATGGTTGGGTCTATGCCCCAAGGGTCGACCCATCACCTGTTGTTGGTTACAGTGTCAAGGTCTCGGAGGGGTCGAGGGTCATGGCCCACCCCTCCATATTTAACATTACAGTTACGTTTGGGTGGCGGGGTTGGCGGCCTGCCACCCCCTTTTTTTAATATTTTTTTTCTAAATAAAAACGAAATGGCGTGTTTTTGAAAATTTGGTTTTGGACCATATGAGTCTTCTAAACTAGGCCACGATTTCACTCGGAATCTAGCCAGAGTTGCCCGGATTCCATCTGCTAGGAAAGTGCAAATTGTGTCCTTGTTAAACCTACCCAGTCATCAAAAGTCAACCCAAATTTGACTGCTTCTATCTCCTTCAAATGGACTGGGATTGGAGTGTCATTCGCGCTGTTGGAATCAAGGCGATGAGCACTTCGATTTGATTTCAAGTTCATCACCTTTCCACCACTTTGAATTTTGAGCTTTTCCCATGCCAATGTGTCTAAAGATCCACCTAGATCAATCCTCCCCATTGAGGAGCTTTGTTATAGACATTTTTGTGCCTTACTGCTATAAGAATGAAATGTCCATAATTCAAGGGATCCAAAGTCCCTAAAGATGTTGTTACAGCTCCTAAAGGAACAAGGTCAACCAATGACAGCTTCTCCCAAAACTTCTCCACCAAAAACCACTCAGAAATAGTCAATTCAGGATCAATTCAGAGGCTCCACTAGCTGCCTGCGTTGAAATGCAGAGACTACATTGGCTAGGTGCACTGCAACGCAGGTGGAAGCACTACCTGGGTGTGCTGAGTGGGAAATGACAAATGGCAAGCTCATTCAACGAGGTGGAAAGACCCTGGAAGCTTCCAGAATCTTCTCCAATGACACTTGCCTCAATGAATTCGACTAGTGATGAGTAAGAGGTTCTCAACCTCCAAGTGGAAGCAAGAACTGACAGAGAGAAGCCACAAGTCAAAACATAAGCTGACTCATCCTCTCTGCTTACATCTATATATGGATCTCTCACCCAGAGGTTCAGGAGGGCTGGAATTTTGTACTTTGCAGAGAATTGTTGTTGGTTTGAGATTGAGATTAGTACATTGGGTGATTTATGCTTTGTTGGAGGAGAGGAAGGGATTCCTTTGCTAGGAGGTAGATGCTGGATCGGAACTCACTTGGTTGTATCTCCTCTTGGACTTTTCTTATTCTATCAATAAACTATTTGAGTTTCTCCTACATGTTGTGTACCAATGATGTTTTGTTATGCTTACATGTTTAGCTTAATCTGATCTTGAGCTTTTTATGAATGTATATCTGTATCTTTGTGTAGTTTCTCTCTCTTGTGATCTTGCAGGAATTCGGTGAAGCTGGGCCGGTGAAGGAGCAAGAAGCTGGGAGCTACTGAAGAGAGGAGTGATTTGGATCGACAAACTAGCGGAAGACACAGGTTAGTTACATCCTTCTTCCTCATTTACATTTCATAAAGAAGAATACTCAATTAGTTTACCTTGTTTGTTGCTAAGGCACTATCACACCTTAGAGTGGGATAGGGGCATTCCGAATTGGATACTTTCCCCAACAACAAATTGGCGACTCCACTGGGGAGAGTATCTTGTTAGTTTATTTGTGTTTCTATTGTTGTTCTTCTCATAAACTGAGGAGTGCCAATCGAAATGCATTTGCCATTTTCAAATGCAAAGTAGAGATCTGCCACTCTAGTCCAATCACTGGGCCTGTTTTTATGATCTAAACAAACAGATCCACAAGTGCTCTAACAGCCCTTTGTGATAGATCTTAGTCCTCCTTTAAATCATCCTCCTAATTGTACCTAATTTATAGCTTTTATCCGGCCAAAAACTGTAGATTAAACTGCAAACCGTGACCCAAAACCGAGAGACAACTCTCGTTTCTGCTTTAGCGCAGACTCTATGAAGAGGTTCTGCATTTCAACGCAGGTCCCGTGAAGGCTACCTGTGCTGAAGTTCAGTTTCTCTGTGCTGAGGGTGCGCTGATCAGCCCTTGCCTTGTGCAGCTGTGGTTCCCTGCTTCCTTTTGCTCAGTTTTATCTCTATTTTTTTGCAGCCTGTTATCAGTCAGTGTACCTATCTGAAACCCCTTTTATTTGCCTCAATTCCACCTCAGTTGTATAAATAAATTGTATTTGTTCTTTGTGTATTTGTTACATCATTTGCAATTTCCCATTACAAAAGTAAACTAGTCATACTTTCGCCCTTAGATCTAGACGTGTCGTAAGTGTCGTTTTGATCTTAGGAGTGAGTTTGTTTCCTGTTCACAGTTGATTGAGCTTTTACTTTTGCTGTTTGGTTTGAATTTATGCATTTCTAGTGTCTAAACAAGTAAATCATAAAGTGTCGTAATCGTCTTTTTGATTTCGAAAAAGGAACTTGTTTATGTTTTCACTTGAAATCGAATTCAAATTTGTACAACAGCTTTCTTTTTAGGCATCAATATTAAGAAAGTGAAAACAAATGCATGCATATGTGCATTTTCATTTTGATAGTTTGCATGCTTTGATTTAGGAAAAGTGCATCTACAGTGTGCTCTATGCTCTTTGAGAAAAGATTGTGTCTTTATTTTCCCCTTGTAGCTAGGATTTTCATTGTTGAAAAGATATAAAAGCTTGCTTATCATCTTTAGACTGCATTTAGGAATTGTATCATACATCTCGTGGTGATCCAAAAAGGCAAACTTCTAAGAAAGATCAACCTAAAATAAATTGAATGAACTTAAAAACGCTTTGTAACTTAACGCACAACATAGAGGTCTAGGCTAGAGACGTGTTCCGGCATCGTAAAACCTGGTGACTGTCGATCTCGATGATGGTTGGGTGATTCCTCCTCAGAGACGATAGCGCCAGTACGGATTGTGCTCCCACGTACCGTCGAGTATATATTGGGAGACCCCTATAGGCATAAAACCTTTATCCTTAGGAAGCCGTGTCAGCTGCCCTACTAATCGCAATGCACTGAGCACAGCATTCGGGAAGATTGATCGCCCGTACCTTAAAAAGTATTATGCGGTTTTGCGAAAAGTTTGGCACACCCTCTACCTAGAACTCCAGAGCAGTTCCTTTTGGCCTTCTTCAGACTCTATAATGGGAAATGTCCATCGGAGCATTTGTCACTTCGGGCTCGTTAAAACATCGAAGGAGACTAGAGTCATCTTTAGCTTTTTCTCGACTCTTTAAAATTGAAAAAGCAAGTTCTGTCTAAAGCGTCTAAAATTCATTTAATTCGGAAACATTTTTCCCCTTTTTGTATTTTGGTTGATCGAGTAATCCACAATCGTGGAAGAAAGTCAATTGAAACCCTGTCGTTCGCGAAGGCTTACGAGTCAACCGTCTTTGTCTCTGGAATCGAAAACAGTACGGACAAAGCGAACTCGTTTAACCGGTTCGAAATCTCCTATCAAAGTTAGAACAAGTGTTCCAACAACATTTGAGATTCCGGTTACTCCAAACATTTCTGGAAACACTGCCTCTACAGAAGAAGTTCAATGGCCACAGAGGGACAGTGATACTGATCCTAGTCTGAGAACAAACACTTGTGTTACTGAACCAGTTCCATCTGTAACCGGTTCAAAGAGTCTTGTTCCTCAAACATCTGTCGCTGTTGATTCAACCCCTTCTTCGGCACCAGAAATATTTTACGGACCTGACATTCTTCCCCTTCCACCTAGTTTGATTGCGATAGAGGAAATTGTAGAAGATCCACAAGCAAGTACTCCAACACATTTTGGAGTCGGGGTCACTCTATTTTCTTCGACATCAGAAGTTAGTCTACCACCAGTGGAAGTTCCTGTAGAATCGCTAGGTAATATTTTTGATAGTCTCAAAATTTCTGAACAACCGTCAACATCTAGGACTGTGTCGACTGACACAGCGATAGCAGAACTCCCTGCCGTCACTCCGACAATGTTTGTCGGCATACCATCTGTCCCGACTAGTTCACAACCGCTAGAAGGAGTCCATCCAGGGACTATTTCGACAGTATGGTCCTGTTCCTGTTTGTTCCTCGGAATAATATCCGGCAACTCTTATGTTGAGACTCGCCAAATTGATCCATTTGGAGGTCACTTTGGGCAATCCAGTCCCCAAGGGTAGACAATCCCCTTGAGTTCCGGATTGCCACCGTATGGGGGGCAGTATGCCCTTTCATTACCCGCCTCTGGGAGGATATCCATACGGGAGTTCACAATAGTATTCAGGTTATACTGGAGTTACATCAAGTAGTTGGGTACCTATACTACCCCAACAACCAAGGGTTGTGTATTCTATGCAACAATGTGTACCTATCTCGAACATCCCGACTACACCAGCTATTGTGACCGTGTCGCAAGTTCAAACGTTGCCTATTGTATGTCAACCTCAGATTTCTCAGGTTGTAATGCAACAGCCCCTTGACCCTGTGACTCAACCACAATCGCCTACTGGTGGGGCGACACAGGTCCAAACGGGTACAATTACCCCACACCTTGGTCCAACGGTTAGTATAGCGCAACAGAACATGGCTTCGCAACCGTGGCTGGTGCAATATCAACAACCACAATTCCAACAAGTATACCAAGGTTCTGAGCAGCAGATCTTTACGAACAGTGGACAACCGTACATTCAAAAC